>ML797901.1:122708-152064 GCA_009831015.1 Picea engelmannii
AGGGGAGGGTCCTTCAGCCTGCAAATGGGGATGGGATAATACCATAGCTTCGTAAACCAAACGACGATGCAGATATGGAGAGGAGTGCATAAATGTGCTCTCTAATCACCTTAATGATCAATTAAACTGATGGGAGGGTGACGGGCTATGGCACAAGCCCGTCACGTGGCTCAGTGCCATGGTGGCTAATGCCTTCCCTCTCCCTCCGCCACATGCCCTGCACTAACACCCCATCCGGTGAGACATCCACCAATTTCGCTTTGCAGATGCATTGCTGGAGAATCGAGTGATCATGATCCCGGGCTGAGTTGCAATGGAGGTCTGGACCACTCCAATTGGTACCCAAATTAGCTAGTTCATCTGTGACTTGATTCTCCTTCCTCCTTACGTGTGCAGGAATGATAGACTGATTTGGTTGCATTAGATCTGCAAAGGTTTTCAGGCCATGTGAGAGTCTCCATCTTGGCGAAATTCTGTCCGGGTTGGCCCCATTTATGATCCTTCACAGTAGGTCAATGATGACTTGTGAGTCCCCCTCGACAACTACCTTGGAAAAATTGTTTTCCCTAGCCAATTGCAAACCTTTGATAAGACCCCAGAGTTTTTCTTCATTATTCGTCAAGTGCCTGATGGAGCCGACTCCTATGAAGAGAATGTGCCCATGATGGTTGTGGAAGACTACCCCATAGCCGACTGCCCCTATATTGCCCTTAGACGCTCCATCAAAATTGAGTTTGATGAAATCTTCCGGAGGGGGGGACCAAGAGGAGGGACTGCTAGATGGGAAGGTGGGAGGAGGGGAGGGGAGAGTCTGAAGAGAAGGAAGTGGTGACCAATGCCAGAGGACGGGGAGATCAGAGGTTGGACAAGTTAAGTCTGCGCTGGACCAAATTCGTAGGTGGAGAGTCTCCACGATGTTGTGATGGTAGTGTCTCCAACATTGTTGCCACGGGAGAGAAGTGCTTTTGAAGATTCTCTTGTTCCTTTCTTTCCACACTTACCAAAGAATGAAGCCAGGTAGGAGTTGCCAGATACGATTAAGGAGGGGAGAGTGAAAGGCCTTGTCCCTCCACTTCATTATAGTTTCGAGGATGCTATCCCTGAGGCGGTCTGAGATGCGCATTATGATCGCCGCTTGATCCCAGATTTGAGTTGTGTAGGGGCACGAATTGAGGAGATGGTTCATAGTTTCCTCTGCTTCTCCACATAGTATGCAAAAACAGGGACCCACAAATCCTCTTTTTGAGAGGTTGTCCCATGTGAGAATGCTGGAATGGGAGACCAGCCAAAGGAAAAGAGTGATTTTGGGCCAATGTTTAAGACTCCAAATTTTGTTCCAGATCTTCGAAGCTGGGAGGGGGTTTGACTGGGTTTTAATTTGGTATGCCTCTCGCGTGATGAAAGTACCCTATGGCTTGTATCCCCATTGAAGAGTATCTTCTCCTGCGATTTTGGGTATTTTCCGTTTAGCCAGCTCTTCTTGCAAAGGCGTCAGCTCTAAATGTGCCTCCAGATTAAGGCGTTCCATATCCAAGTACCAGCATCTCCAGATGTCCTCCGTGGGGTGGTCCTACCAGTAGTCTGCTACCCTTGTTAGGCATGCCCGTGTTGCTAGGGCACAGATGTCACGGGCCCATTCTTCATCATTCAGAGTTGGCCACTGCTGCCAGGAGTCTTTCCAGAAAAGAGTCGTTTCCCCATTGCCAATTTCCCAAAAAGAGTGTTGAGTCACCAGTTGTTTGTTCTGCTTGGCCACTGTCCAGATTAAAGAGCTCGGATTGTCCCCATTTCAGCGAATTAAGTTCTTCTCAGCCACATTTGGAGCGTATTTCTGTCTCCAGAGCCTGGCCCAGAGGTCCTTTGGATTTTTTAGCCAGTGCCACCAAATCTTGGCGCTGAGGACTTTGTTCAATATAGAGGGGTCCCTTAGTCCCAGTCCTCCTTGTTTTTTAGGCTGACAGAGTTTATCCCAGCTAACTAGTGCCATTTTCTTTCCTTTGTTGAGGCCTTGCTAGATAAAGTTTCTCTGTAAGTTTTTGATGGCTGTGATGACAAACTTCGGGGCAGCCAATGATGAAAAAGAGTAGATCGGTAGGGCCTGAAGAATGGCTTGGAGGAGAATGAGATGGCTAGGAAGGTTTAAAGCTCTAAAATTCCAGGAAGAGAGCCATTTAGAGAAAGAAGATAAGAGGGGCTCCCAAGAGGAATTGTGGAGGGCATTGTCGATCAAGGGGATGCCAAGGTATTTGGACGGAAGGGAGCTTCTATTGAAACCCAGGGTATCCGAGATGTGGCGTTGAATTGGTGGGGGCGTGTTGAAGAAGAAGATTTGAGACTTATGCTTGTTGCAATCTAGGCCTGAGGCGTCAGAGAAGGTCTGGAGGATCTCCTGTATAGAGCTAGCTTCACGGACAGTAGGGCTGCCCATTAGGAGGGTATCATCCACAAACTGGTTGTGCGAGATAGGGGGAGAGATGTCGTGCAAGGGTAAACTAGTCAGAAGGTTATTTTCTAGGGCCGCGTGAATGGAGCAGTTGAGGCCTTCGGCCAGGATGATGAAGAGGAAAGGGGAGAGGGGATCGACCTGTCTAATCCCTCTGGAAGGGGAGAAAGGTCATGAGGGGACCCCATTGACGAGAATAGAGAAGAAAGTTGTGGAGGTTAGATTCGTAATCCACTTTACCCAGTCCTGATCAAAACCAAAAGCCAGAAGCATTGCTTGCATATACTCCCAACTTATCTTATCAAAGGCTTTGGAGAGGTCTAGCTTGAGGAGCATACCTGGAGTTTTGGTCTTTTGCAAGGAGTGAATTACTTCATGGGCCAGGATAACACTATCCAAGATTTTCCTGCCTTCAACGTAGTCGGATTGCTCAGGGGAGATGATTGTCGGATGGCCTTGAGTCTGTGAGCTATTACCTTGGTGAGGAGTTTGTAGATGATGTTGCAAAGAGCTATAGGCCTGTACTGCTTAGGCCGATAATCTTGCCCCTCTTTGGGAATCAGGGTGAGGAAAGTGGCATTGAGAGCTTAGAGGACCTGTCCAGTGGCTCGAGAGTCTTCCAGAATTTCCCAGACCTCGGTCCTGATCATCGGCCAGCAGTGGTGGAAGAAGTCACTGGTGAAGCCGTCGGGCCCAGGAGCCTTGCACTTGGGAGTTTCCTGAAGTGCTTGATCTACCTCCTCAATGGTAAAAGGCTGGAGGAGAGCCACATTTTGTTCTTGGGTGACGAGGGAGGGCACATGCCATGTAACCTTATTGATTGCCTCCTATCTATCTTGGATGGGCTCTATGAGGAGGCCTTGAAAATACTCGAGCAGGGTCTTTTTCATATCAGCATGGGAGTGGATGGTTTCCCTTTCATCTGAGATGAGATGTGTAATCTTATTAGAGTGTCGCCTCTGGATGATAGTTCTATGAAAGAATTTGGTGTTGCATTCTCCTTCCTTGAGCCACTAAACCCACGATTTCTGCTTCCATAAGATTTCTTCCTGCTTCTTCCTAGCCTCCATCTATTGAGTTACTTCCATTTCCTGGGCTTTTAATTCCTCTGTCATCCCCAGGTCTCTGAACTGTTGCTGAATTTCATCCATTTGTGCTAACAACTTCTTCTGGGATTCAAAAATGTTGCCAAATGTATGCATGTTCCAAAGTTTAAGAGTTTGTTTGAGATTTTTAAACTTTTTCTAGAACCTATACATTTTGGATCCATGAGGAATCAATGCCTCCCGCCACCAGTTTTGGATATTTGCTCGGAAGTCCGGGTGGTCTAGCCAAAAATGTTCGAACCTGAAGGGTTTTTTTCCAATTGTAGCCGGGACATCCAGCCATAATTGTATGGGCCAGTGATCTGACCCAGAAAGGTTCATGAT
This sequence comes from Picea engelmannii, assembly GCA_009831015.1. NCBI lineage: Eukaryota > Viridiplantae > Streptophyta > Pinopsida > Pinales > Pinaceae > Picea > Picea engelmannii. The sequence continues at coordinate 126,582 of ML797901.1, forward strand.
AGTAGACTCCATTGTCGTGCCCTCCATCATGATAGTTTCCGAAATAAGGAATCGATCAAGATTGCAAGCGATTTGATGTATTCCAGTCCTTCTATTCGTCCAGGTGTAAGTGTCGTTGCCATCCTCTAGGTCAATGAGGTGAAGTTCGTCTATTAGGCCATTGAAGTCGCTAGATTCCTGATCCAGCCGCCTTGATCCGCTTTTTTTTTCTTCCAGACTACGGATGATATTGAAATCCCCCCCAACAATCCATCTGTTATGTTGTGTGAGGCTGGATACATACCTCAAGCTTTTGAGGAAGGCTTGCTTGTCCCGAGGAGTGGCCGGGCTATAGGCATTGGTCAGCTGTCCAGGCTTGTTTGAGCCTATAACCATGTAATCAGCTGTGATGGACCATTTGGTGGTGAAGAAGTTTTCCATCAGTATGGTGTTGGTGTTCCAAAGGATTGTCAGTCCTCCAGTCGTTCCTGTGGCATCGATTGAGGCCGCACTTCCCTGCCTCCAGCAGTAGGGAAGTAGCCTGTCAATGTCTTCTGAAGCGCATTTTGTTTCCTGCAATAGAACAATGTCTGGTGTTTCCACTGATATCAGTTCTCATAGCATTTTTTGTTTTCTACGTCCGTTGAGACCTCTGATATTCCATGATATGATCTTCATGATGATGGAGAAGCGGAAAGAGGAGGGAATCTATCCAAGATTAGGTGGATCTGCCCTGAGTTCACCATGAAGTTTCATATTTCCTGTATGAGCTTGTTTGTGGATTTCCTCCCCCTTTTCTTTTCATCTCTCTGGGATTTGTTTGGGTTCTTTGTCTGGTTACCGTGGATTCCCAAGTCCTTGCTAGCACGTGCTGAGGAACCGGCTGAAGAGTTGAGAAAAACTTTGTGCACCTTCCGCAATTGGTCCCTGAGTATAGTGTAAAGTTTTTGTTGCTTATAGGTGTGCTCCAAATGCTCCAGATCTACCCCTGCTAGATCTTGTTCCTCCATCTCCATTTCCTCGTCCCTATATTCTATCTCTTGCAACTCTTGCAGATCCCGTACCGGGTCTAGGGGAGGGAGACCTGGTTCCTTACTCTGTGGGATCCATTCGGTACTTTGGCTGACTGATTGGGGATCCTTGTCTAGGGGTAGTCCATTCGGATTTATCGGGGTTGTGGGGTTTTCGGGTTGATCATGTAAAATTGCAAATTTATTGTTGGTTGAGGGATATTTACTTACCTGAGTTGGTTGCTTTCTACCTCCTTGCCACCTCTTCCCTGGTGGTTGTATAAAGCCTTCCTTATCTTTTCCACTTTCTGGGTTCCCTCTGAAGAGATGACCATGTTCGTGACATTTCCTGCACCGGAATGGAATATGTTCATAGTCAATGGTTTGAGACCAGTCCTCGTCATGATACTCCAGCGTGATGGATCCTGGGAGCATTTTTGCTATGTTCATATACACACAGATTCGTGCGTAGGAGGTGTAGCACCGCTGCTTGGTGGCTTCAGAGGATTTAACATAGATGCCAATGGTGTTGCCAATGCCGGCTAAGACCTCTTCTAACCAGAATTCCTGGGGAAGAGAATACAGTCTAATCCAAACTGGCACATGGGCAAAGTCTTCCTTCTCCGGGATGAACTTTTTCGTCCAGAATCTTAGGAAGAGCCCAGCCGAGTTGTAAAAGTATGGGCCCCCGTCAAAGATATGATTGCGATCCTCAAGATTGTGGAGGATTATTGTGAAGAACCCTTTGGATCCCAGTTGCAGGTCGTAATGGCCTTTTGGTTTCCACCAATGTTGTATCCACTTGATTAGATCACGCTCAGAAGACCAGAGCCCTAGAAATTTTCCCACCAGGGTATAGTCTCGCATATATTGTTTCTACTCTTCTATGCGAGGCGATATTATGATGTATTTTGGAGCCTGTGGTGCTTGTGGAATGCATTTTCCTGGCATCCAAGGTACTGAGGCTTTTGCAATGCCGGTCTCCCTAACCGGGTCAATCTCCATCTCCCGATCCTTGAAAGTCCCGTCCGTGAGGAGATGCGAGCGAATGTTTGGAGGTGGCTCAAAGGTTGGCCTTTTTCCTCCTGCTTCAAGGTTCTCATTTTTCGTGGCTTGGCTATAGGATACGCCAGTTGGTGCCCCTTCCCTGCGATCCATGAGCCCCCGTGGGGCGTCCGTCGAGGTGACACAGCTCGTGGTCGCGGCGGTGCAGTTCTAAACCCTAGTTGCAGACCAGTCGATTCCCGGTAATGGTTTAATTTTATTTAACATGAAAATGTTATATTTTATTTTTACAGGATTTTGTTGAACGAATTTCACATATGTTAGTGGAGATTTACTCTTCAGAGAAAAATATCATGGATGTCATCAATGATTTTCATATTGAAATGACACAATAAGGAAGAAAAAAGAAACAAAAAGTAATGGAGGTTGGACCTACAAGAGTAGAAAGAGAAGAACATGAAAGAAGAAAGACAAATCCTCATTCTAGAAATCCTAAAAGGGTTACATTTGAAAATGAGGAAACTCCAAATGAATATTTTGTTGAGATTGGTCCCAATGAGGTTATCACTCCTTCTCTCAAAAATAATAAACAAGATAAACACAAAAGAGCGATGGTTGATGTTGATTCTATTCGTATTGATTATGAATAAATCATTAATTTAGATGAAAAATATTTAAATCATAAGAGGAAGAAAACAAATCTTGATAATATTCAAGAAGCCATCGTTAGCTCAGAGTATTATAGCGAAAGTCCTAAAGGTAGCATAGAAATAATAACACAGGGTGTTGATCTAGAGGATGGTATTATGAAAACAACACAAAATGCCATTCGAAATAGAATGAGGACAGCAAAATTAGTTGTTGATGTCCACACATTTCAGTTGAATTTGAAACAACTTTATAAACCCACAGAAGGGAAAGAAAAATATCAAATTAGAAAACCGCATCACTTGCATATTCACAAATTGAAATCATTGATTAGGTACAATCCATATGCACATGTGGTTGACTACCTAGCTCTTTTTAACCAAATGGATGTTCCTACAAGGGAAGAATTTGATAGATCAAAATGTTTTGACTACAAATATTATGTGATTGGAGGAAATCATTCTGCAAGGGCTAGAAGAAAATTGATGCAAGAATATTCCATTAATCCTCTTTTTGAGACAGTCAAATGCATTATTTATGTCGGTTTAACATATTCAAAAGAAACTTTATTGGCATGGGATCATAACACAAACAATGAGTACATAATTTCTATGAATTTCATTCAAAGGGTGAGATTTATCCATCATGATTTTTTTTAAATATGTCGTTGGGAGAGATCAAATGTTGATGTTAAGTTTCAGAAGCAATGTTGTATGGAAATAGGATTCCCACTTGATGATGAAAATACAAAAGAAAAAAATCACAAAGGAAGTGATATATTTAGAGTTGTGGATAGCTATTTTCAATTGGGATTTAGAATTGGATATATATGGGATTTGATAGATGAGATCTTCACCCTATGGGAAAATATTACTATAAAAAGTCAAAAAGATAGGAAGGCTAAATCATTGATATGTGACAGAAGTAAGACAGGTCCTGGCATAAAAAATCTTCCAAATGATATGAATATAACACCTTGGAGATAAACACAAGGAGAGAAGGATGATAAACTTATCATAACTATATTATCACATGTTAGTTCAAGAGAATTGTCAATGGAAGAAATGTGTGATGAATTTTAAAAGTAAGTTTGATGAGTTATTTTTAGTTATGTTAGGACAAGAAAATTATTTTTTTCAGTTTAACATATCAATTTAACATTATTGTTTTTTATTTTATCACAAGGTGTATATGAAAATACAAGAGGAAATGGTAAATATGTTGAATGAAGAAAGTTGGGATGATGTTAAACTCAATTATCCAGATTCAAGCTCTTCATCAATATTGAAACAATTTTTTGTTGCATTCAAAAAGGTATGTTGATTTATTACATTCATATTATTGGTTTGTAAGTTAGTTTATTTCTATTTTAATAGTTATAGATATATAACTATATGTTTTTTTGTTTCATTAAATATTCCAAAGAAGAATGAAGATGGAGTACCTGAAACTTTGAAAAGTTTTATTCAAAAAGCCAAGATTGAAAGAGAAAGAATGAGACATGTTCAAAATGTTCAACTTAATGATACCCTTGATCACTACATTTGGAATTGGATCAACATTGTTCAATATAAAGTGATATTAGGTGATTGTGAACAACTTGCAAATATTGTTCCTAAAAAAGAATACTCCCTAGTTATTGCAGATATCCCTCGTGGTTATAATATCCAAAAAACTGGATATGATACTGGGCCTTATACTTACCAAGATTTTAATAAAGTGGTTATGGGATTTACATAAGTTACAACATCACCATTTTGGACATTTCTAGTATTTCATTCAGACACACAACAAGGATTAGTACAATCAAGATTCAAGGGGAAAGAAAAAACAAGGATGCAATTTATTTGGTAAGATATTGAAAGTGTATGTTTAGCAATTAAGATTAGAAAACAATTTTATTAATTCACAAGTTAATTGAATTGGAACTTATTTATGTTATGGGCATAAGCCTAATATTCATAGCTACAATAAAGAATCATTTATCGTGATTTTGAGAGTATACATGTTGCAACCTAGACAAAAGATGATTCTTATAATTCTATTATTATCAAGGCAAAGGATGGAGAGACTTCTAGTAGTATATTGGTATACAATGTTGTGGTTATAAATATAACATACGGGAGAAAATATTTTAAAGGAGATATGGTTAACATTTATCAAAAACCACAAGCATTAATTAATTATCTTATAGATACATTTTCAAATGAAGGAGATTGGGTTTGGATTTGTTCTCGGGTTCAGGTAAGAATTATGATCTAATATTTATGAAATCATACTTCAATCTTATATTATTTTTAATTTATGTCTTTTTACGGTATCTAACTTCATTATTTATTTTGTATTTGGTTATTAGGTACAACATTAGCGTGTTGCCTACAGAAAGGAAGGAATAGCAAGGCCATTGAAAGTGACCCAATGCAGTGCAATTTTATTCAACAAAGAATTAATTCTATTCTAGCTCTTCCGGATGAAATGCAAGAAGTTGGCTTGAGGAAAGGAGATTTTAGTGAATAAAAGGTGGAAAAATTGTCAAATGAACTTCAAGAACAATTAGGAGGAATGATTGGAAAGGATCACTTTGGAGAACTTGTGGATATCAAAGAACCAATGGATGAACAAAATGACACAATGGAAGCACAAAATGACGTTGAAGAAGATGATAATGTGTCTATTGAAAATCATGAATTTGGGATATATGATATTGTTGGTTAGTTTAAAGATGCCTTTGAAAATGATGCTCAATTTTGCAAATTTTTTATGAGTTGTAACTGTAATGTTTTGACTTTCAGATTTTAAAATAAGAATAAAGATGTATCTATTGTTGTTTTGTGATGAGTTTTTTTATTGTTTTTTTATTTTATTTTTTATTTGTATGTCAATCACTATACATTGGAAAATTTTATTAAATGTTGTCATTTTTTTCTTCAAATGTATAAAAATATGAAAGAAAATGATAATTGTTTATAAAATTTTGACTTTTTTTGTTCAATTATTTTCATAAAAGTGCTTTATTTGACATGTTATTTTAAGGAATATGTACCAAATGTATAGGTTTTTTTATTATATATGGCTATAAAATGTGTATTGTTTTGCTAAATATTAAAAAATAATGTTATTTAACTACAATTTTTTTCAATGTATTGAAGTAAAGGTAAACAATGTGTTAAAAATGATGTTTTTCACTATATTTGAAAAGTATGGAACAATAAATTAATTAAAGAGATAAAATTATATAAAAAATTGTAACTTCAAAAAAGTAAATGATAAAAAATATTTTTAATATTGAAAGAAGCATGAAAAAATGGCTAAAAACACGGTTGAATAAAAAAAAATAGAAAATATATGAAAAATAAGCATTTAAAAAATTAGTGTGTAAACATTGTGGATCAAAAAAATTAAAATATCGAAAAACCACCTAAAAATGGAGGGGGTGCTACCGGTAGCACCATTTTTAAAAATGGGGTAAAAAATTGGACTCCCCCAAAAACGAGAACTCTGTAGAGTTCAAAGTTCTCGTTAAGTTGGTAACTATGTTTAAAGAGACGAGGGGAGATTTCCAGAAGGAACAAAGCAATAAAGAGGTAACCGAAGAAATCAAAGGCAAGGACAACTAATATTTCAAGGCCAAAAAAACTACTGATATCGAAAAAAAAAAAACTATGAACTTTTTTTTGAAAACATCAAAAAAACTAAATGATATTCAATTCTGAATTTTGATATAATAAATTTTGAATAAACTTTTATAAAATATTAAAACTTTACTTAAATATTTTTTAATAATAATTTTATATATTTAAAATTTTTAAAAATAATTTATAAAATATTTAAACTTAAAAATGTAATCATTAATTTAAAATTTTGATAATACAATTTTAAATTAAACTTTCTAAAATATCAAAAATTTCTCTACATTTATAACAACTTTGTATAATGATTAAGATTAAACATACAATATATTAGAAGATAAATCTCTCTAAATTCCATTTAGACCAAATCATGTTCACATAAATGGTCCATTTGTTACAACCTTATTACTTTTCACTTATCCTTACAATTAATATCTCTTACTTTTCACTTGTTCTAACTACAATTAATTGTTTAAGGGGAAAAAAAATTCTTATGCATTGTATAATGGGGTTGTTCTAACTATTTTAGTGCTTATGTTTTGAGAAATTTGGTACATAAATTATTTATAGAAGGAATAATTTTTTATTATTTATATTGCATTTATAAATCAAAATTTTCTATTATTTAAATTACATTGATAAATCACAATTTTCTATTATTTAAACTGCATTTATAAATGTAAAAATGAATTTAGTTTACTACAAATCCAACAAAAAACCAAAAGTTTAAATTATAGTTGATCTCTAGGCAATTCAACAAAAAAACAAGACATAACGGTGTTAAATGGCCTTGCTCCACAAAACGCAGGCGTCGTGTTTCTAGAGCCTGCAATCAAAGCCACGTTGGATATTTCATTTCGTCAATTCACAAGCCAAGTCTGTGGGGAAAATTACAAAGTTTGTGCAATAAACAAAGTAAAAACCAGAGTACAAGACAGAGTATTCAAATTTGTTGTATATGAAGTGAAAAAAATATATTTATATTGAAAACATTTGTTAGTTACATCCAGTGCTACTGCACTTCATTCTTCTCCTCTTCTCTATTGAAAGATACCTTCTACTCTCTTCTACTATCTAAAAGGAACAAACCTTCACTACTTATAAAAAATAGAATTGGAAAATATCCTACCCACTACAACCACATGCATTTAAAATTATGGTGACTAGCTAAAATGTAATTAAGAGGATCAACAGTTGTCCTGGGTGAAAGTCAAAATAGGATGTAGGGAATTTATATCAAACTGATGATCAAGCTTATCTTCAAAACCCCCCCTTAAGCTTGACTTCCCTAAACTGGTATTATCCCCATGAGGGATAACTGCAAAGAAGTGTTTGTTGAGGTCAATGAGTCCCAGATCTTCTCTTATTTTCTCAAAATTCTCCTTTGGCAATGCTTTTGTGAAAATGTTTGTCAGTTGCTCCTCTAACTTGCAAAATTCCAAATTAATTTCTCCAGTCTCAACCAATTATCTTATGAAATGATACCTTACGTCTATGTCTTTGTTGCATCTATGAAACATTGGATTCTTTGATAGAGCTATAGAGGATTGGTTGTCATATAATATTGGTGTTCCCTCCTCATGCTTCTCTTGATTCATATATGAAAATATCCTTCTTAACCATACATCTTGACAAGCTTTTGCATTTGTTGCCACATACTCTGCTTCTGTTGTGGATAGTTACACAATGGGTTGTTTCTTTGATGCCCATGAAATAGCTCCTAACCCAATTTGAAACACATATCCAGATGTGCTCTTTTGATCATCTATATTTCCTCCCTAATCACTGTCAGTGTACCCAACTAACTGAAAGTTATATGCTCCAATATATAAAATTCCATGGCTTTCGGTTCCATTCACATACCTTAAAATTATTTTTCTTCCTTGCAAGTGTGTTTCCTTTGGAGTTTCCATAAACCTGGAGATTAGAATAACTGCATACACGATATCAGGTATTTTTATTGTTAGATACATAAGACTTCCAACCATACTTTTATAAAATGTTGGATCCACATTGCTACTGCAATCATCTTTGCTTAGCTTCAAACCTGTTGATGTTGGCTTGTTATTCAACATCCTAAATCTCTTCAAGATATACCTTGCATACTTGGTTTGAGATATGAAGATACCTTCATTTGTTTGTTTAACCTCAATACCAAGAAAGTATCTCAATAATCCCATATCTATCATTTTGAATTCTTTCTTCATTGTTTTTCTAAATTCTTCTATGGACAAATTGATATTTCCTGTAAAAATCAAATCATCTACATATAAGCAAATAATTAGAATTTCACCTTGATTGTTGATTTTGATGTGAAGTGTTGGCTCACTGCTACTTTTACTAAAACCATTGCTCAACAAGTATGAGTCAATGTGGTTATACCAAGCCCTGGGTTCTTGCTTGAGCTCATACAATGATTTCTTCAACCTATTCACTTTCTTCTCAAGTTCATAAGTTTCAAAACTGGGGGGTTCTTGAACATATACTTATTCCCTTAACAATCCATTGAGAAATGTTGATTTTACTTCCATATGATGGACTTTTCAGTTTTGTTGAGCTTCCATTGCCAAAACAATTCGTATTGTTTCCATCCTTTCTATAGGAGCAAAGGTTTCATTATAATCTCTTCCATGTTGTTGTTTATACCCTTTGACCCCAAGTCATGCTTTCTTTTTTTCAATTCTTTCTTCTACATCATTCTTGGTTTTATAAACCCACTTAAGACCAATAACTTATTTTCTCGTTGGAAGGTTTACTAGATCTCACGTCTCATTTTTCTCAATTGCTTACATTTCTTCATCCATGGCATCACAACATTTTCTTTCTTTTACCGCATCTTCAAAATAAATAGGATCAAATTCAGAAAACAAAGAAAAAATCACCAATTCATTATCATCATCTTCATACCTGGATGTCTCATATATCTCCTTCAAGCTTCTTGTTTTTCTTAAGCTATCATCGCCATGATACCTTGAATATGATGGATTGGTTCTTCCTGCTGAAGGGGTTGCCTCAGGGGAACTTGGGAACTTGTCGATGGAGGTGTCACTTGGGTGACACCTTGTGTTCCATTTGATAATTCCATAGAAGGTATTGTTGCCCCAACATCTTGTGTTGTTCCTTGTTGATCATTCCATGCTTCATCTTCAAGAAATATCACATCTCTGCTAATTGCTAAGTCCTTTGTTTTGGGATTGTATAATTTGTATGCCTTTGACTGTTCACTATATCTAATAAAAACACATTTTTCTCCTTTATCATCCATTTTTGTCTTCTTTCTTTTGGTATATGTGAAAATACCACACAACCAAAATCTCTCAAGTGTTCAACACTAGGATTTTTCTTGCTCCATTCCTCTTGTGGAATCATGTTACGAACACTTTTTGTGGGACATCTATTCAAAAAATAAATTGCAGTTGCTACTGCTTCACCCCAAAATTAATTTGACAATCCCTTATCCTTTAACATGCTCCTAGCCATTTCCTGAATGGTTCTATTTTTTGTTTCTACCACACCATGATTATGTTGTGGTGTATACCTTGTTGTAAATTTCTTCTTGATTCCATGTTCTTTCTAAAAATTTAGAAATTCATTTGATATGTATTCTCCTCCTCTGTCAGTCCTTAGGACCTTTATGTAGTGTCCACCTTGTTTCTCAACTAGGGCCTTGAATTTCTTGAAGATCTCAAAGGCCTCGGATTTATACTTTAAAAAATAGACCCATGTTTTTATGCTGAAATCATCTATGAATGTTATAAAATAATGACTTTTTCCAAGAGAAGGGGTTTGCATAGGACCACACAAATCTGAATGAATCAACTCGAGTGGAGTTGTTTCTCTCCATGATTTACCAGAGGGAAAATCATTTCTATGTTGTTTTCCCAAAAGGCATCCCTCACATATTTTAGTAGGCTATTCAATCAAAGGTAGTCCTCTTACCATCTACTTCTTATACAAAAAATTCATTCCACTTTAACTCAAGTGACCATATCTTAGATGCCACAACCTAGATTGGTCTATTGTATTAACTCTGAATGCACCTGAAAATTCATTCTTCATGGTTAAAGGAAAAATTCTTGTTTTGTTATCTTAACTGTTGTAATTTGACTATCACTACCATTTATATAAAAAATAATGCATTCTCCATTATCAAACATAACCTTATATCCCTTTTGAACTAATTGTCCAACACTAATGAGATTGTGTTTTAAACCGAGGACATAGTATACATTTTGGATTTGTTTAATTTCACCTTTCTTGTGGCAAATGGAGATGCATAATTTACCCATGATTGGCACTTTGTTGTTATTTCCCATTCTCACCTTAGATTTCATAGAGTCATAAATGCTAGAAAACATTTCTTTGTTTCCACTTATTACTTTCTTTTGCTACATTGAAAATGATGAACAAATTTTCTTTCTTTTCAATTTCAATTTCTTCCCTCTTAATGAAATTTGCAATTTTTTTTTATACATATCATAGTTCTTTTTTCTACATTCAAATGCACAATGTCCAATCATTTTACAGTAATGACATTAGACATTTGATTTGTCATACCTTTGTGAAAATATTCCATGTGAATTTTTATTTCTCCCTCCTCTTCCACTTGTTTCTGAAGAATTTATTTGTTCTCTTTCATGGATATTGTTTAAGCTTCCACTTCCACCACCTCTAGCAACACCTCTGTTGTTGGATGATCTGCCTCTTCCTCTAACTAAAACTTGAGATCTAAAATATTTCTCAGAAGAGATGGTAGTTGATCTATTCAGCCTTTGTTCATGGATTTGCAGGTATCCCATAAGCTCATCAAGGCACATTTGAGTTAAGTCCTTTGAGTCTTCTATTGCTACTACAATAGGTTCAAATCTGGGAGGAAGGCTTCTCAAGGTTTTTTCTATGATTCTTTGATCCTCAAGAGTATCTCCATTAGTTCTAATGTGATTAACCAAGATCATAGTATGAGTAAAGAAATCATTCACTGACTCAGATTCCTTCATTTGCAAATTTTCAATATCTCTTCTTAACAATTGTAACTTGAAAATATTTACCTTGTTGCTTCCCTGGTATGCATTTTGCAAATTCTTCCATTCTTGCTTGTATTTCGTAGTTGTTGCTATCCTTGGAAAAACAGAGTCTCCCATAACTATCAGTATAAATTAAAGAGGCTTTCCATCCTTCTTCTTGTTCTCCTTCAGTGTGTTCCTCTTAGCTTGAGTGAGTGCATTGAATGCAACCTGATATGCAGGCTCAGGGAAGACATTTTCAACTAGCTCCCACAACTCTTGAGAGAAGAAAATGGTCTTCATCTTGATGCACCAAACATCATAATTTTTCCCATCAAATTGTGGTACTTGTTGCCACATGTTGTTTCTGGTAGCCATTTTAAAAAACCACAATATAAACACAAAACATCTCCTATAACCTTCTCTGATACCAATCTATGGGAAAAATTATAGAGTTTGTGTAATAAACAGAGTAAAAAACAGAGTACAAAACAGAGTATTCAAATCTGTTGTATATACAGTGAAGAAAACAGATTTATATTGAAAACATTTGTCAGTTACGTCCAATGCTTCTACACTTCAGTTATTCTCCTCTTCTCTATTGAAAAATACCTTCTACTCTCTTGTGCTATCTAAAAGGAACAAACCATCACTACTTATAAAAAATAGACCTGGAAAATATCCTACCCACTACAACCACATGTATTTAAAATTATGGCGACTAGCTAAAATGTAATTAAGAGAATCAAAAATTGTCTTGGGTGAAATTAAAAATAGGTTGTAGGGCATTTATCTTATACTGCAGGGAATTTATATCAAACTAATGATCAAGCTTATCTTCAACAAAGTCACCCATATAGTGTTTTCGAAATTTATACTGGTTTTTGAAATATCGCTAATTTTTACCAAAGGATTTTCCCTGTTGAATTATATTTAACACGAGATCATAAGCGATAGTGAATAGGATCGTTTCTCCATGAACTTTTTTATTCAGGTGATTGATGAACTACTTGAGACCATCATTATATATCACTGAGAATTGATTTTGAGTTTCCAAACATCCACCATTATATGTCCTAATTCTAGTGATCCTTGAAAATGTACTACATTGGAGAGGAATGATATCTAATATAAAGAAATTTATTTCCCCATTATTGTAAAATCTCTGCAACATGCACATATAGAGGATACCCCAAATTTATCATAATCATGAAATAAGGTTAATAATATGAAATAAGTTTAATAATCATGAAATAAGGTTAATAAAAGTAAAAAAGAAAGCTTCATACATACCAACAAGTATTCGTTATATTTACTATGCAACCACTGAACGAAATTTGGAGCACGTGTAGTCCTTTGGAAGGTGGTTTTTGCTAAATAGTTAATACCAATATCATTGATACCAATGCTAATGGCATACAAGGAATGGGATATATATTATTTTGCATAATGAATTCCTCCAAGTGTTTTTCCTAGAGTCGAAGAATAGTTGGTAAATTGGCGTATTTGGAGACTTAAAGGGATGATATTCTATAGTGAAAAAACCCATAACTTTTAATTTTTTATTTTGAACATGTAAATTCAACCTACATTGAACTTCCATCTATTTTGGCACTCACCAAGTAATTGGTCGTGGAATCCAGTAATCCGCTTCCTCCAGATGCAAAATTAATACCATGAGAGAAGTCAGATCGTGGCTTCAGATATGGAGGTGAAAACAACAACATTAACTTACGCGTTGTGGATACAAATATCATAAATATGTTAATCTCATGAAAGAATGAACCATATAATTCTTAATCGGTGAAATAAGATAAATAAACAAGGGAAATAGTTGTGAAGCAGCTAGTCTCTGCTTATAATTTCTTAATTAGATTAACAAACATGGGCATTATCATGGTTGAGATTGAGATTTGACATATGTCAATATAAGGCCGAATTATGATGTCTTCCAAGGATTTTAGTGGAAGGAAGGTATCAACCCGCCTAGTGTTTAGAGACAACTCTCTCTATATTTCTTATATATATTTTTCCCATATACAAAATAAGAAAAAAACTGATGAAAAGATTTAAAGACAATGAATGCCTTTAAATATAATTGAATATTTCTCCATCATACTCATTCAATACCTAAAGAGAATTAGGAGAAAATAGTTCCCCATAATAATCATTCCCGACCTAAAATATGTTAACAACATTATGCAAGTTGTTTAAAATATTCCTCAACAAATCAAGAAATTTCAGAAGCCAAATATTTCAAATTGACATTACAAAATTGTGGATGCTTTCCAACGCAAAGTTCATAAAATATACAATTTGTTTTGCACATGGTCCATAGCATCTGTAAAACTTTTAGTAAACATTCCCATTTTAGAGTGGTAAAATGCAATAAAGTGTTGCTAGGAGTCCTAATGTTAGAGGGTCAATATAATTGTTAACAACCCAACATTAAATATAAATATAGGTCAATTAAGGGGTAGTTAAATAACTTATCACTTTGACCTATGAAAAAAAGCTTATGGTGATCTATTCAATAACTCCTTAGTTAAATAAATATTTAATACATTCTTTGTATGTTTCTTTCTTTTCTACAGTTGCAATGATCACTAAATTATTAAATCTCAAATTCTATTTCTTGGCTCTATTTCCTGGCCAAGAAAAATGTGCGGGATGGAATTTTAGAAGGTATTACTAGTTGGATCTATGAAGCATTGAAAAATGAAGATAATCAAATTCATAAATTGAATAAGGAAGATTGTTTTTACTAATTAGATTTCTAAATTTTTAGAACTCAAGCATGTTTCTGTTTCTAACATTCTAGAAAATGTTCTTTGTTAAAAAGTCTGAATTTGAAGTAACAAAACTCTATTCTACAATTTAATAGGATACAAGCTATTTATTTCATTACAACTACCTTTAGTATGTGAGAAGGGGTATTAAATCTCAGGTTTCCCAAGTTCAACATTTGAAACACAATAGTAAGCTCCATACTCTAGACTGCAGATTTCTAATAATACCTCATAGTACTTAAGTTTTATAGGTTCACCTCCAAGATTAAACACTAAGCTTCAACCATCAAAGACCACAAGAAAAATCAAGAAAAAAAACATATTATAAAAACCCATAAAAAATTCTCCTCTCCTAAGTATTTATGAAATACCTTTTTCTTATGACATGAATACTATGTTTCTCATAAGACTTTATCCTCTCAGAAGTATTCATGAAATTTCATGTTCTTGTGACTTGGATAAACAATATAAACAATTCCAGCAAGAATAGAAAAATATAGAACAGATATACAACCTAAATATAAATATTGTTTAAATATCACCAATATAAATATATAAATATTGTTTAAATTACTGCCCTGTATATCCAATAACTTGCTCAAATCTGTTAAAGGGCCGATAAGAAACTATCCTCTCCCAAGTATTTATGAGATTCCCGGTCCTTGTGGCACATGCATACGAGGTTTCTAAGCTTCCAATATATAAATGCGCATAAGACTTTATCCTCTCCCAGTCACTTGTTCAAATGTGTTAAAGGCCTATAAACCTTTATCATCTCCTAAGTATTCATGAAATTTTCTGATAAATAATATAATATAAACAATTCCAGCACAAATAAATAAATATAAAATAAATAAGAATAAATAAATATAGACCAAATTTAGTATAATTTTTATTATTTTCAAACCAGATTTTTCCAAGCCAAAAACTCAACATTTTAAACCAAACCATAAAGGAAACCAAGTTGACAAATATAAAGAAAATATTCAACTTAACATAATTAAAAGATTTGACAACAATATAAAGCACCAAAGTACCATTTATTTATTGAATTGAATAGATGAGAATTATTACTCATGAAGATCATCTCTCACAAAGATTGAGATTGGTTTGTAAAACCATTTATCTATTGAATTGAGGATTATTGCTAATGAAGATAATATCTCCACGGAGATTGAGATTGGTTTGTAAAACCATTTATCTATTGAGTTCAGGAGATGAATATAATGAAGCTCATCTCTCACAAATATTTAGATTGGTTTGTAAAGCCATGGGAATTGAGAAGAATTCCAACAATCCAACCAACCATAGTTAAAGATAGAAGTTTGAAAGGTTTATTTATATCAGAATCAAAAAGAATATTTTGATGAATAGTTTTTTTATCATATTTTCCATAGTTCTACATCCAGTGAAATCTGAAATATAGAAATGGTCTAGGAAATAATATGGAAGAAAATGAGTAATAAATTAATTCATTAGATATACGGACAATTTCTTTTAGATATGTAAATTATATATATATATATATATATATATTACTATTATAACAGTTAATCAACATTAATTATTAATATAATATTATAATTAAAATTGTAACAAAGTTTATATTAAGTCAAGCATCATTAAAGGGGAAGAGTTCATACATTGTTATTGGAGTCATACCAAAGAAGAAGAGGAAATAAATCTTTTTAAAAATACGTATAAAGTTTGGGGTTAAGTACATGAATTATATGTCTTTTTTTTTTTAACGTCAAATAATACACATAGAGATATATGATATTAGATATAAATAATTATCTTAATATCTATACAGACTTGGGTAGTCACGATTGAATTAATCAACTCAAGTAGCCATTAAAGTTAGGTTTTGGTGGTAGTCATAAATACACCAAACAATGCTTTTCAATTACAATGACTACCAAAATTTACTTCATTCATACTTGGATCCCAGAAACTATTGATGCCCAAATTAAATTTATACACGAAAATCCCTATTTATCTCTACACTTCTTGATTCCCATAGGGAAAAAAAAAAAAACAACAACAACAACAACAACAACAATTTGAACATACCTAAAGAACAATTTATCCTAGCATTAAGCTTGCAATCATAACCACATAGATTAGGAACTCACTTCTGCTACAAAGATGAGAAATCCCTTCATCTGAAGTTAAATACAAACCACACTAGTATGACTCAACGAAACGGTTAGAAAAGAGGGAAATATGAACGTAGTCAATGGCTCTCTGGATTGCAGGATAGACAGTATTTTCCGTGTGAAATTCCTCCATATAAAGAAAGATGTGCAACCCATGATAGCTTGTGAGACGATGGTAGATTGTCGAGGAAGCACATTCAAATTTAAACTGGATTTCGACCACTGATAAAAGTGTCAACAAAACCAAATATGATCACTTTTGCAAGTGCACTGCTACCCCTGATGAATGTAGTAATTAATAAATTTGGAATTATTTAATTTTAACTTTATCAAATAAATAATAAAATATATTATAATTTTGTTCAACAATGACTCCAAGGCTTCCACGTCAAAAGGTATTCACTCCCTGGGAAGACATAAGGAAACGTTAAATGCATATACATACCAACTGTCAATGACATGAGGAATGGTGGGCACTTCTACGGTCATTTCACTTCCAGGAAGCTCGACGAGGGATGGTAGGCAGGGCGACAAGAAACTATTTACCATCATTATTCAAGGTATGTTGGGGATCCACAAAATGTAAAAATCCAATAGAACACGGGACTCCTTCAACACAAAAATGGACTTACCTAGAATCTTGGAACAACAACAAAGAAAAGACCCAGATGGAGTTACAACTGCATGTTATTTCTTTAAGGAAAGATAATCACTAAATAGGACAAGCAATTGTTTTGTCTATGCGTTGTCGGGACTAAATTTTGAGTCGAAGGGTACTAGAACTCCAAAAGGGGAATCCGGTCACCAGTCTAGATAGGGATAAATCGGACAGGTTGAAGCTAAGCGACCTCATTTCTGGAAGACTTACTCTACCCTCACTTTTTTCCATCACTTGGTCATTTTTCACTTGGTTCAGCCTCACTAGTTCTAAGTTGTATGGTGTTTTGGGATGTTGGCCGAAAACCATCATTCTTGTCATCAATGCGACCATGTTACCTAATAGAAAATCATTACCCCTCCTACCATAGTTTTACCACCATTGCATTTGGCTCCACTTATAGTTGTGAAATGTTTCTTGGTGGTTGTGAAGGATTTTGAACTTCGAGCTCGCTATGCACAACTTTTAGAGGTAACTCTGTAACTGTTTTTGGATTATTGTTTATTGCATGATATCCTCTACATGTTGTGTTTATTTTGTGAAATCACCACTGGTATCTCTCCTCTGTATTTCACAACACCATCTTAAGATACTGCCAAGTCATGCATTTGTTTTATTTGATTTTTGAAGTAGCTTAACCCTGTTATTTGATTTTGTTATAGGCCCAAAATACTCCCTGCCTAGGGTTTCATGTGCATGATATTTGCAAGCCCATTAGTCAACTTCAACTCTGTTTACATGCAACCTCATTCTTGGTCTTGTATTGGTATCTTTCACTCCATATTTTTCTAAAGAACTTGTCCCATTGTGAATTTCAAAGAAAAAATGCCACCACGAAGAGTTGAGCTCGAACCATGCCCATATCTTCATTTTCACCTATCAAACCATGTTTGTCCAAGCAATTTCTTTGTAATGTGATGCATTCCTTGCATAAAAGTGCGTTGAACGAGCCAATGCCTTTGCAATAGCCATGTTTGCTATCATTTCTACTCTTTAATGGTTTCCCGTTCAGTGTGTTAAATTAGGTCATGTACTTAATCAATGGCTAGATTGATTGGGGTAATTAAGAATTCTTCTCTTGTAGGAATAAGATGCCTATGTAATTGAACCTACTACTAGCATGCAATAACTTAGAAAATAAAATAAAAAATCTTATAAATTTTTTACCTGATATACAGTAATTGTGTGGGTTTTCGTAATGTGTCCTTCATTACATAGATTTTGGTATAAATTATGAAGTCCAATGAGAATCTACCATGGATACTCCTCACAGATCGACCATGTATAATCCTTTGCGATCATTAGACTTGGATCCTCTTCGGGTATCGACTCCTCCCATGGTATCTCGGTATATTTGTTTAGTGGACATTCCTTCCTTATTTCCTTGCCCCCTCTCTTTCCTTTGGCGGTGAGCATAGACTCAGAGGTGGGGTAGTCAGTGGTATACTTGGAGCATCGTTTGTATAGAATACATCGACTGCAACATTGCATCGATTGCAGAGCATACATCGACTGCCTCCTTTGGCGGTGAGGCTGGCGGTGAGCATAGGCTCAGAGGTGAGGCAGTGAGGGGTAGACTTGGAGCATCGTTTGTAAAGAATACATTGACTGCATCATTACATCGACTTCATTGTATTGTTAGTATGACATAATTGATCAAGCAATGTCAATGTGCAACATAATGATGGCAACTCAGTGGTGCAGTGCCAATCAATTTTTTTTATTTTTAAATTAATTTAAAACCCTGACAATTACAAAAAACAAATTGGCACACACGAGGGCTAATTAATTCAAATTAGGGCTTACTAACCAATTAAAAATTTCACAATTTTAATTGAAAAAATAAAATAAATAATTTCTTTTTAAAAAATATTGAAATAATACACAGTTTAAAAAAAAGTTTATAATATTTGGGAAAAAATGTTCGTCAAGTGAATTAATATGGATTCGAAAGCTATAGTACTGCTCCAAAAAGCACCTATTAATGCAACCTATTAATGCAACGGAACATACCACCTAATACCCGGTCAATGATAGTTGACCGCGAAGCCGTTTCTATAGTCCCTCGCCGAAGGCAGGGACTAATAAGAGAAAAAAATACCGATGGAATCAAATGTTGTTCAGCCATTAGAGAAACGACCAGTGGGACGATGGAAGGTCTCTTCGTAAGGAGGAAAATTTTCTTTAGCGGTTATGTTGGCATTGAAAATGTTGTTACCGACATCATCTAGAGAATCCCCAAAATTGAAGATGACAGGGACACTATGGTTAATGGTCGTAGCCAAAAGAAAATATAAAAGCAACATAAGAGCCCCTTATAGTTGGTAGATTCCTTAGTATATTTAAGAATATTCTATCACCACTCTCTATATATACAAGGACTGTAATGTATATGTAGTTTATATAAGAGAGATTGAAATCTTTCTTAATTATGAGTTTTTTACACAGCTTACTCTAATTTATTAATACAATTGAGACTTATTTTTCTCATGTTTATGTGTATAACCATTGTAATGTGTATTTAGTTTATCTAAGAGAGATTGAAGTTATTCTTTATTAAGAGTTTTACACACAACTTACTTTATAATGATCAATTTATTAATACAATTGAGACCTATTTTTCTCATGTTTATGTTTATGTTTTTATGATGTATTTTGATTCTTTGTATGTCACTGTGTTAAATGTGCATGTTGTTAGCAGCGTATTTTTTAGGGGTGAAACTTTGGCTATTTTTTGGTCATTTTTGGGAAAAAAAATATTCTCCTATTTAATTTAAAATTCACCTATTTTTTACATAAATATGATTAAATTGATAATATTCTCTAAAAAATTACAAGTTTTAATAATAAATTATATGTTTTTATTGAATATTCGCCTACATATCTCTATGTAGAATTTTTGAAACAAAAATAGTCGTTTAGAATAATATACATAGGTATAATATTTGAATCCTTAAAAGATACCTTGCTTGTTAGTTTTGTTATCTCGAATGAATGTGAGTAAAGGATAAGTAATAGATTTCAAACCCTCACTAAATATTTAATATTCCACACACTAATAACATGGAAACTATCATAGATGCTTGGAGTGAAACTTCATTTCTTCTAGAAGGTTGAATATGTCGATGCACTAGACTAGGTTAGGTCTATGTTAGACACCTTCAGTGGACCCCAATTGCATTATAGAAACAACAACATGGTTCCTTTACTTGGACCTTAACCAATATAGAGAAATGGAGATGTGGTGGAGGCCGATGAAGGACAAAATTGAAGACTAGACAAAAGAAATAGTTTAGGAGTTCACATATCAATAAAGTGTATATGTAAGAGAGGACGTTGCAAGATGTAAACATGAATAGCTATTTGAGTGCTTGCATGAGATTTTTTGGGTGGAATTCTCATTAAATGATAAGTTGATTGGATTACCAAAAACCTACTAGAAATCTAGTGGTTGGACTCTAAGTTGACCCAAGTAGTTGGATTTTGGTATAAAGGTGTGCTAGAATGTTATGCTTTAGAGTGTGTGGTATAATGTCATCAATTGTTGACCAAGATTATTGAATTATTTAAGAAGGGACTATGTGAAAAACTGATTGTAGAAATTTTGGGGTGTAAAAAATGTTGATGGTGGAATGAGGTATGTTGCGAAGCCCCAATGAGATGTAAGCATAAGTCATACATGGGGGATGCAATGGTAGGAAGAATTTATGGAAGGAGATAGTGCATTTTGAAAGATAATAGTAGAAGTGTTATAGCATAATTTGACACCACACATGCTCATGATTACTCATTGGCCTTAGTTACATCCATTTCCCTACTTGCAGGACCAAAATCTCCCTGGTTCCTCCCAAAAAATATTTAAAAAACCTCATTTTGTTTGATGTATGTGACTCTACTTAAAGAAACTCGCATACATACATGCCTTGCTAGTTCGAAACCCACGTACATGATAAATTGGCTCAAAAAAATATTAAATCCTGACATTTCGGGTGGAGTTGTTGGGTTCCCTACGATCCTGACCACCTATAGCTCGTTCATAAATGCACCAATTATTAAAAGGGAGTATAAATTAGAGCCTTAGGGTAAAGAAAATAAGAAAAAAGAAAGGCATCCTTATTCTAGAATTTTCATTATAACCTTGCAAGTCCCCTTTTCCCCTTGCTTCTAAGATTGTCCTTCTCTTCTAAAAACTCTTATTTTCAGAATTTGTGTTCTCCCTATATTGTCAAAAAGAAAGACATTGCTTCCTTGGACCTCTTGGAAAAAAAAGCTTTGGAGGTTTCTCTTGTCATCTCTAGCCTTGGGCGAAGGAACTTGGAGCCCATTTTGGGACCCATGCCATAGTAGTTACAAGTTGTAACCAACTTGTATGTTGTTAATAATAAAATATCTCTCATTCTTGTTCAGTTCTATTTGTTGATTCATGATTTTAATGAGATTATTTTTATCTTGTTTTGAATATATTATGAAAATTGAAATGATCATGTTTAGTTAGTTAGCAGATAACTACCTATTTTTAGTTGCTTGTCTCTTTGTTTGCAGAAGTTTCGAGAGGATCGTTGTGAAAGAGTTCTGGAGCGAAATTTATTGAGCCGGATCGACTTCAAATATTGGATTCCAGGTATGTTCTCTTTCTTATCCTTTGAAAGTTGTTACTATAAATTAGTTACTTTTAATTAGATACCTATTTAGAGTCTTAGAATGATATTTTAGGGCATCGCTCTATTTTGGCCCTTACCCATATTCATAGGACTTAGTTTTGTGTAACATAATTGGCGTCTCCACTGAGGATTCTCCCTTTTTGGGTCATTAGGGGTACTTGTTGTTTTCATTTCTTTGAAATATTTTTCTTTGTTTTAAACCTTTCTTTAGCATTCTCTGAATTTATACAATCCTTCCCGAGTCTTCCAAACCCATCTCACTCAGATTAGAGATGTTTTTATATGTTGTACACACTTTTTCCTTAGTATAGTTGTGTACATACAGAAATTTCCCTCAATAAACTCACGTACATATGCTAATTTTCCCTTATATAGTCGCATACATGTTCTGATTTGAATTTTTTTACTTTTTCCAGACAACTGGAGGTTGGGGTTGTGACACTGTAGGATCTTCCTGTGACACTAATAAGTCTTTAAAGTTGCTTTTGGTTTCAGAATTAATTTTCTTTGTTTTCAAGATCATATAAAAAGTCCAAAAATATTTTTCAACTTTCTTGTTTAACCAGGGTTGTTTTTTGGCTTTTAATGGTTTTATGGTTTTAGAAAGATTCATTGGGTGTAAGTTACACTCTGTTTTCTATTCTTGTAGTTAGTTATAGGGTGTCTAGTCATTTGTTTGTGGTGTTTCTTTCCCTTTCCTTTCTTGTTTGCTTTATTTGCATAAAATAAAAGTGTAAGAGTGTGTGCTCGTGAATTTTATTCCTTACCCTTTTCATTTACATATGAAAAATAAAATTTCGTCATACACATGTTTTCTCCTTGAATTCACTCTTGTACTTTCTAAAAATAAAAATAAAAAGATTTTGTTTCTATAGCTTCAACGAAAAGAATTCCAAATCTTGTTAGTTGTCTTGCATCTGAAAGTCATATTAGTAAACTATGCATTGCATCTCAAAGAAAAGTTGCATTCTTTGCATAAAAAAAAGAAAGGGTTTTCTTGTTTAAATTCTAAAGTGTTATTTACACTCATATTTTCAATGAAGAACTACATTTGCATGTGTTCTTAAGTGTTTTTTCTATTGAGTCCATCAAAAAAACAATTAATTTCACTCGTCACCCCATTTTGAGTAAATAATAGCCTATAAAATGAACACTAACTAAAATAATTAGACATTTTCACTTTACTAGGGTAAACAAACCATTTTTAGGCTAGCACCTTAGTTTAAGTTGGAGATTTGATTTCTCTAAGGAGAAAAACCAAACTTAGGAGTCTGAGATAGGGAGTACAAAACCCAACTTTGTATAAGCATAGTTGGGAAGCTCCTCTAACACATGAGTCAAATACAAGGTTGTGTAAAGGATAACCGAGGAGATCACCCCTCTGAATATTAACTAAGTGTAGTGGAGAGATCATATATTGGGGGTTTTGTTACTTCCCTTACCTCTTTGAGAGGAAATTATTTTAAGGCTTCGGGCTTAGCTACCCTACCCATACGTCTGATTTCGACTATTAGCAATACCCCCCACACTCTGACTACGAATTGGTGACCTTATTTTCTTTTCCTAGGGATCTTAAAGGTGACTACATGAGGTTTCCCATGGTACTTGGGGAAGACTTCATATCACATTTTTTAGTACTGCTACAGGGTTCTCTGCAAAGCGTGGGTACTTGAATGAGATAAGGATGGTTAGTGGATATCGGGGTAACTTATGTTCACTCCTTCATTCATTGGTTCACAAGAATTAATCAACTCGTTCCTTCATCCAAAAGTTCATTTCCCTACTTTGTTTTTATTGCAATCTCAGGACCTAATCCACCCGAGTCAAGATATTGGAAAGGTTTTTTGTGGTTGTTGTTTCTTTTAGGGATTTTCTACTAGTGTGTTCTGCAATCATAGATTTCTTAGAAAGGTGTGTAGGTAGTCACCTAGAGATGAAAACTCAAAGTGGTTGATCAACCGCATCATTGATCAAGGATAATTCAAGGGCTTCCACCTTAAGAAGTAGAACTAAATCCTCCACCGCCTCCCTTGAGGCATCGACTTGATCAAACCGACAATTTTGTACCAGTTGGTCCAGTCGAGACCATAGACACGAAACCCATAGAAACTAATTCATTTTCTTTAGAGGTTGTGAGCATATCAGATCTTGGAGCCAAATACTTCTCTCAATCATTCAATACTCTGTTAACTTGAACTGACACTTTGTTTGTTTCTTAGCGTTCTCCCCCTAGGTCGAACTTCACTAAAAGACTCCCTCTTAGATGAGTTGTAATGGAAGGCACTCCATAAGTGTCTAGATCAGAGGTCCCTACAACCCCCACATTGAAAACCATCACCGAAGTAATCCCTCCTCCTGATGTGTCTAACCAAATGACTAGTATGGTTCAGCCCACCATAGTTGCGTAAATCAACATCTCTGCTCCATTGATTTTTGGTTCCACTCATCCTTTGGGTGAAACCATGTCATTACCATCGAGAAATAATTCTTTCTCATTTGGTATGTCATCGATGGGCATGCAAAACATCTTGACTGGTTCTTGGTCAATGTCCTAAGCTTCTAATGTTGGTATGGGAAGTTCTTCGATTCCATACCAAGATTTTCCTTAGGGAGGGGGTCATATTTATTCGTCGTTCCCCTGTATCAGGAGTGGATCATTCCTATTTTCTAACCCCATTCCATTTGGGGGGTTGGGTGGTCCTATGGGAAATGGATTTCAATCTATCGACATGTCATCTACTTCGACTCCATTCACATTATATGGTGGGTTCAGAAGTAATCATTTCATCACATCTGTAGTGTTTGTAGGGGGCAACCCCTTCCAAGGATAGTGGAATCCCATTCAAGGGTCTTTATCTTCACATGGGATTTCGTCAAGGGGAAACCCATTTCTTGGTCAAAATAACCCCATGCAAAGAGATTGTCCTTTGCAAGGGGGGTCGGCATGCGACAACCCTACTTTTCCATTCGGGAACCAGATGGGTGGAGGTTTTCCTCCATTTAACCGAGGCCAACATGGTTTCACCCCATGTTGTAGTCCATCTGCAAACTCTTCCTGGCATCCTAGTGCCAGTACCAACCCAGGTTATTATTTTCTGACTGGTCCTCAACCGGAAACTTCCAAAATCCCTAGCTAGAATTCTAGGTCCTAACCGAGGTTACCTTTTCTGGAAACGTTTGATTTTACATACCTATTGAAGCTCACAAATTATCCAATTTGTCATAATCTGAAATGGATGTAGGTTCCCACCAAGTTTCCATTTGACATTCCTAAGTTTGAAGAAAATCCTAGTGAATATCCTGATGACCATGTAACGAATTTTCATCTATGGTGTTTGTCATATTCACTAAATGATGATTCAATTTGGTTATGCCTTTTCCAACACACTCTTATGGGATTCATGGATAAGTGGTACATCAAACTTGATTATACAACATTCCACACTTTCCATGATTTGGCACTGGTTTTTCTATACCATTTTTATCTATCGGTCTAATACGATGTTGGAATCAACCATCTCTCTACCTTGAAATAAGACAAAGCCACTCATATCTCAAATCATATCTAGGAGTGGCGAAGATGGAAGAGGTTGATTAAAGACAAAGTTCCGCCGAAATTCTTATTGGAGTGGTTCCTTAAGTCTTTGCTTCTAGTCATCTCTAAATATGTATCCACATCAGGATTCTTTTCTAATGAATAAGAGATTTTCAAGGCTTAGAAATTGGATTCAATCTATTTGCAGTCTGGGCTCCTTTGCAAAATTATACCAGACACACCACGACCCGGTTTCAATCCAATGAAAAACAAAATATGGACCTCTTGTCAATTGAATCATAGGTTCCACTCAAAGATCACCTACATAATTGGTCTCTAATCAAATGAGAAAACTCATTATCCAAGCTTTTGCGTCTGTTCCATCTCCAGCTGCGACCGCCCACTCA
>ML797901.1:152725-168650 GCA_009831015.1 Picea engelmannii
ATTACAAGGTACATATCTTCTTCTCACTTCCAATTTAATTCAATAGTTAGATCTAGGGAAAGCAGTATATTCTGTCCTGTTTTGTTCTAGATCCAGGTGGATCTAGGGAGATCAGTTTGTGTCCGCACTTACGGATTTATCCTCTAACAGGAAGAGAAAAGGTAAGGACAAAAAAATGGGGGATAATAACAAGAACGTTAATAAACCATAATCTATTTCTAGTGGGGGAGGGGATGAAAAGAGGAAGGTGGAGTTTCCTTGTAATATTTGAAAATAATATCACCTCACTCATGAGTTCCCCAATATGGAATAATCCCAGAGGTTGTTATCTTAGCAACAACCTATCGTATTAACAAATATGTTCCCTCACAGACAAAACATGGCTTCAAGATACAATGTTGGGAGTTGGTAGGGGGGTAACCAAGGTCCTCCCCTGCCTAATGGAACACCATAAAATATCTATATGATTAGTTTAGATTCTTATTTACTAACTCGAGTTCATAGTTATGATAAACCTGAGTTTGGGTCGAAGAGTAAAGAAACCCCTGAGTTGCAAGGGCCTCTTCATATTGAGAAGCCTTTTGTGAGTGACATCATGCCTCGCATGCATAGGGGTGTGTAAAAAAGAGCCTTGCATAATCCTAATTCCAGG
Organism: Picea engelmannii; assembly: GCA_009831015.1. Taxonomy (NCBI): domain Eukaryota; kingdom Viridiplantae; phylum Streptophyta; class Pinopsida; order Pinales; family Pinaceae; genus Picea; species Picea engelmannii. The sequence goes on from ML797901.1 coordinate 153,378, forward strand.
GACACTCAAAATTATTCCATCATGGAATATTTTTCCCAGTCGTCACATGCGATGTCTACTCTTGAGGTACTCCAAAGTTGCTTGACGCAACATAGCGCATCAATTTATGCTATCAGGGGTACAAATGATTTTATCTCATAGATCATCGCATTTTACCCTTCTAGTATCAAACCTCACCTCCCTTATCATGTAACTTTTAAAATTCAATTGGTTTATGCCACAAAGAATAGTTTTAGGACAGTAATCGATGAGGGAGCATCAACATGTGTGATGTCGCTCTCGTGTTGTAAATTTATCATCTCTCTAGAGATCGCTTCATCTACCACTCTTCTAACCACATTTGATGTTCGTTATTTTCATCCCCATGGGATACTTTCCTCCTTCCCCATACATTTGGGAGGAAAAATTGTATACGTTGAAGTGGAAGTAGTCGACGCTTCGCTCAATTACAACTTCTTTCTAGGTCGCAGTTGGACTTATGCTATGATCATGGTTGTATCTTCAACCCCTTTCGAGTTATTGCTTTCCTCATGAAGGAAAGATCATGATTATCGACCAATTCTCTTTTATTCATTTAGATCCAATTGCACGGTCGAGATTTGTTGTCCCATTGATAGATAGTTCCCAAGCGATGACTAAAAGTAGTAGCATTAGATTTTAGTCTTTATTGATGGGAACCTTAAATATCCTAGCGCCAATCCCATACATTCATTCAAGTCCCGCTATATTGATCTCATGCGTTCCTATATCCCAAGTGCACCATTTTGGGATGATGTACTTTGAGGATCCTTGGATTCTACTGTCTTTGTTTGAATCAGTAGAAAGGTTCAAGCATGCAAGAATGGCCAAGTCATTGTCTACAAATGTGATCATTTATCATGCCATTCAAATGATCACTATAGACCCATATCCAACTCCCCTTCAGATAAAGGAAGTTGATGATATTTCAATGCCTGTTTGGGCGGTTAAATCTTCCCATTCTCCATATTGTGTCGAGATGGTACTATCCTCAAATGAGGTGATTCTAGAGGAAATGACAGGTTCTGAGAAGCCTTGGGATGATCTACATCATCGATCTTATTTCCTTATGGAGATAGATCGTATCGAAAGAACATATTATTGAGTCTGCATGAATGACAATGTTGATAGGGCTATGAGCCCTTTAGTAAAACATGGTGTTTACACTAAAGGGAACATGGTAAATATTTTAGAAATCATTCCTATCAACATATCAAATGATCCCAACGTCATAGAAAACAATTTCATTGGTACAAAGTGTTTCTTGAAGAGATGCATTATTACAATGCCTTATTTAAGGAGTTTCGTGAAGTTTTTACTTGGTCATAAAAAGATATTCCAAGGATAGACCTGTGAATTTTTGAACATGAAATAAATACTTACCCAAATTCTAAGCATGTTCGAAAAAATTTAATACCCTTCAACCCTAGGAAGGAAGCAACAATAAACATTGAGGTAGAGAAGCTAGTCAAAGAAGGTTTCATCTATCTGTTTCCCCTTATGGAATGGGTTTTAAACCATGTTCTAGTTGAAAAGAAACAAGGAACCATTTGTGTGTGCATGGATGTTAGGGATTTGAATAAGGTTTTCCCTAAAGACAATTTCTCGACGCCATTTATTGATCAGATTATCGATGAATTTGTGGGCTATGATATATTCTCCTTCATGGATGAATTCTCTTTCTATAATCAAATCAAAATTAAATATGAGGACTAACATAAAACTGCATTTATTTGTCCTTGGGGAATGTTTACATACCATAAAATGTCTTTTGGTATTAAAAATGTTGGAGCAAATTTCCAGCGGGCCATGTATTTTTCCTTCCATGACATAATACACATTGTGGATGCATATTTAGATTATTTGGCTACTCATTCCCATCGTATAGCCAATCATCTAGATCAACTTTGTTATGTGTTTCATCGATTCCGGTATTATCGCATCTGGCTTAATATGCACAAATGAAATTTTTGTGTCGGCTTTGGGTGTCTCATCAGTTTTATCATGTCAAACAAAGGGATCATTTTCGACCCTTTGAAGGTTGAGGCAATAGTTTAGTTTCCTCCCCTGCATACCATAAGAGAAATTCAGAGTTTGCAAGGAAAATCAAATTTGATTCATCATTTTATCACTAACTATGCTGAAATCACTAAGGGATTCATGTGATTGTTGAAGGAAAGGGTCCCATTTGAATGGGACACTTATGTGCAAAGGTATTTTGATGTGTTAAAAAATGATTTAATGTCTTCCCCCCTTTTTATTCCACCTGACTATACTTGTGACTTCTTGTTTTACCTAGCGATATCTTATTCAATAGTGGTTATGGTTTTAGTACAAGAACATGAGGCACTTCTTGAAAACATAATTACCTAATTCGTGGTTTGGTCAACATTGAATTGCAATACTTGGATGTTGAGAAACTAGCTTTGGCAGTTGTCCATGTTGTCCAAAGGATCTGACATTATATCCTCTTCCATAAAACTATTGCTATTGCGGACATTAATCCATTCCAGTATGTCTTAGCTCATCCTATCATCAAAAGTAAATACAAAAAATGTATTGCAATTTTACAAGAATTTGACTTAGACTTCACACCGAAAAAGTCCAAAAAGTCACTTGTTTTTGTAGAATTGATGTATGAGTTTTCGATAGAAGATAAAGAAGAACCTTTTGAGGACTTGTTCATAGACAAATGCATATTCCTAATATATTCCTTTGATCCTTGTTATGGAGACATTATTTTGTATCTTCATACCCTGAAGTTCCCCTCACATTATTCAAGAGAATATCGACGACACATTCACCACCAAGAGAAAAAATATCTCATCATTGGTGATACCTTATATCATTGTTGGTGCAAAATTGGAGACCAGGGTTTTCGGAGGTTAAACAAAAAGGTACTACTATATTATAGTAGTTTTTTCATATTCAACCTTCCATAGGGGAAGGAGGTCTCACCCGAAGCATTGTCGAGACTTGTGTGTAATAAAGTGAGTTAGCAAGGATACACCATCAGAACTATTGTAACACAGGGCATATTAATACTTAAATGTAAAAGATCATATCATTAGAAGTCTAAACTAGGTTATGCATTCAATATCCATATTGTGTAGCATAAATATAAGTGCATACATCAAAAAATATTGTTAGACAGTATCGCAACTAGTAAAGTTACTACACAAAACATGATAGTTTGCGCAGAAGAAAGATCAAGCATTCATCCATATCATAACGAATTTTTGGATTCCTGAATAATCCATTATGTATTATCATATATCAAAGTGGCATACATGAAGTATTGCTTTCATATCGATACTTATACAATAGAATCAATGAAAAAATGAGAACAGGAATCGAGCAACAATAGTCTAACAACTCTCAATAATAACACTAGATTTCAAAATTAGCATGTCCAATTTTTAGTTAGGAACACTAGTAGTGATAGAATCTAAGAAATCACAATAGTGATAATCAACCATTAGCCCATTCCCATTACATTTTCCCCAATTTGTATCATTCCCTTGGTTGTTTCTTGATTTCTCTTCTATGGTCTCTTGATTTCATTTTCGTTGCTTTCCCACTTTGTCTTTTCTTATGCTCGAAGGTTCTAAACCTTTTTTATTCTTTCTCCAACTGGCACATGATCTGTATTCACTGTTGGAATGTTGCAAGTTAGATTTCTTCCACTTATATTTATCATTGATATGCTCTATTGTTATGCAAAACTTTAATATTTCCACAAAACTTGGTTGTCTTCAAAATGGAGGGCCCAACAATCCCTGACCACAATGTTTGAATCGTCTCGAGTCAAACTGCTGGCTCATTCTCATGGCTTCTACAAATGGAGGGCCCAACTCCGTAACAATGGAAAGGGCCTGTGCATGAAACTGAATGTATTTCGTGACCCGATGCTATAATTTAATTTCCAAAATTGAGGCACCTGCGAAACATTCCTACGTGGCAATGACATCAGGCACCTTGGGCTTGGTATCCAACAAACATTCCACTCTGTGTCAGTAAGGGAGTCTATAATCCAACTATTGAAGAAGAATGTATTCATATTGGACTGTAGTCTTGAATTACCAAAGTGTTGTCTTCGCAACTTGGTTAGCATCATCCATGGTATTTAACCAATCATCCACATCTTGTATCTTGACAAACTTAGCCGCTTGATCGATAAGGTCAGCAATGGCCCGGGATTCTACATGCATATGTTGAAGCCTAGTGCACATCTCTTTGATAGGTTTACTTTGTTGGTCCAACAATCCAACCCATTCTATTACCATATTGAAGATTCAAAGACATTCCTCAATCCATGCATGAAGTGAGGACTTGATAGTGGTCCCCTCTTCAACTACAAGTGTAATCTTTTGGAGGAGATATTTGGGTTGCTCCTTTTCATTTAACTTGAATGAAAATACCTCCTATTGCAGGGTATCTATCTTGGCTACCAACTGGGACCATGCACCAGTAATGATTTCAACTCTATCAAGTGATGCAACTGGAGTGATATCTTCCAGCAGCTCATGAATGACCTCGCAGAAAGAAGGTCAGACTTGAGAAAAATTTTTGTCGATGGATGCAACGATGGATTCATCATGTACCCTCAAATCCTGGTCAATTACTTTGGCTACATTGGCTTCATTATTCACCTCTATCAAAGTTTCTACTTACCGAGTGAGGGCTTGATTGGTATGCTCCACAGTTGTGATCCTCTGCTCCAGCTGGTTAGTGTAAGCCCGAATAAGGTGCATAATATATGGTGTAACCCATTAGGAAATCTCTCCAATGATGGAGATGGAATATAAAGGCATTCGTGAAGCAAGAGGATTACCACTGGAGATAGAATGATCAGAAAAGCTAGGCGTACTATCACCGTCTAGGGTAGGTGAGTGAGTTCTAAGGATTCGTACAATCTTGTCCATGAACTCCAGTGGAAGTGTTGCAAGCACCTCAGTTTCCTCTTGTTACACATTATTTTCATTGTCCCTATGATCGTTAATGATGTAAACCTATCTATTACCTTCAGAGGGGTCAGTGGCCTGAATTCCTGAAGAAAGAATGGAAAAGAACTTTTCCTAAGAGAAGAAGTTGTATTTTCCTTTGAAAAAACCCTATTAAGGAGGATTTTCACAGGCTTCTCTATATGAAGGGTGTGGAAATGCTTGATTTCTGCACCTTTCTCTATAGCTAGGTTGTGGAGTTTCCACATGTTGCTCTATAGCTAGGGTGCAACAACCTTCGTACATGGGAAAAACGAGCATTTTTTCGATGCTTATAGAAGGAGAAGTTTCTATGGTGAGGTGGCCTCTGAATGGTTTGGATCTTACTCACTTTCATGATTTAGTGGGATCATGCTAACCTCCTCACCTTGCCCTCTTCAGCTTATAAAAGGAGAGGAGCTCTCATGGGAAAAGTTATCCTGATTGGGTTGGAAATTTATTGAGCCTTTGAGATTAGAAATTTTGCTTGATATTGTTAGCTTTGTATGTTGGATTTGATCTTTGCTTTATCAAGATAGATTGTGAGTAGCTATCAAATACACAGTCTCAGAATCCATTGGAGAAAGAAGTGCGTGGGAATCAAGGGACTGTTGGAAGGAACTTGACAACATCAAGGCATCTGGTTGTATCTTTCTTCCACATTATTTAATATAATATAGTGGCATGTTTCTTTCCCATAAAATTATTCTCATTTTATTGCATGACTCGATCACATGCATAGGTTGTCATTGAATATATTATTGTTTCTTTCACTTTGGTTGGTTTGTGTTTAATTGCAGGATCAACATCACAAGAGCACCGGAGTGAAGCAGGAACAACAAAGATATAAGGAAGCGATATCTAAAGGTATGTCATCCATTCCTTCTTTGGTAGTAAATTCAATAATTGTAACGTAGAAAGCGTCATGTCCTGTCTTGTTTTGTTCTATATCTAGGTGGATCTAGGGGGATTTATTTGTGTTCGCACTTAACAATTAGCCCGATAACAAAATTGGCAACTCCACTGGGGAACATAACAGATTGTTTTCCTAGTTTGTCTTGCTTTCTTTCTTTGATTGCTTGGTTTCTATTTTCTGAGTCATTAGGAGATCCATCTTGACTCTTTGATTGTCTGACTTCACTGGAAAACCTTCTTAATTTTTAATTTTTTCCATTTTTGTTTGATTTTTGCACCCTGCTTTGAGGGACAGTGCGACAAATTAGGATTTCTACACCCTACTTGTTTAGACCAGTGCGGACACTCCGCACCCTACCTATTTCTGGCCTACAACGATCAAGGATTTCCACACTATGATAGTCTTCCAGCCTGCGGAAATTGTGCAAAAAAAAAACAAATTGGTGGTTTTCCCTACCCAGATCTCTGATATGGTTCTGGGGTTATTTTTTGGGTATGATTACAGTCTGTTTGAAAAAATTTGAATCTGCTATTCAACCATCTTTGCCTCATTTTTTCTTTGTTTTCTTTTGAAAGATTTGATCTCTTTCTTTGAGTGTCTTTCTATTACAAATCATTGTTTTTATTAAGAATTGTTTACTGAAAGAACATTTCTTTTTTCTGAATAATTCATTTTAAAAGAGAAACTTAGTTTGAGTTTTTTTTGTTCTGAAGTGATTTGCTATTTTTTTTAGTGTCTCTTTGAAACACAAAATTGTAATTTCTTGCCTTATATTAGAATGGGGGCTTCCTTGCATTTGAAGTAGTGAAATTGCATGATTATTGGCATTGATAGGGGGACCATGAATCGTGTATTGGTGTATAGTCTCTTTTGCTCATTTGTTGAGAATCTTGATTGTGATCAGTTTAATAAATTTTGGGACATTGTACATCTAGGAATGCTAAATGTTTTCTCCTTCTCATAGCATAGCTTTCATCGAAATGAAAAGATTGCATCTTCATCTCTTTTCATGACTTTCGAGTCGGTCAAAACACCATATTGTCCACGCCATTTTCCACTTGAGTAACAACAACCATAAAATAAAGTGGTTATAAAAATTGATTAGACATGTTTATATTTTCTGGTAGAAAACCTACATTATATTAGTTGTAGGGCTTTGGAATAGGTGTGAATGATAACTTTCCAAAGCTTCAAACAAACATAGAATCTTGAGTTAGGGAGAGGTGAAATCCACTTATTACATTTTTTCCTAGGAAGCCCTTCTAACACAAGGGTCAATCACAAGGTCGCATTGAGACTGGCAGAGTTACTCACCTTTCTTTGTTGGTCTTGGTGTAGAGATTGTGCGTATTATGGGGGTCGCTTGAAGGTATACCCACAATGATGAGTGGAATCCTTTCAAGTTGATTTCGGGCTAGATACCCTGCCTTTGCACATGGATCAAACTGTCGATTGTTTCCCCGAGAAACACTGTAGTAATTGATAACCTTAGTGGCCTATCTCTTTAGGGTCTTTACCACAAGGTGATTGTGGAGGGGCAAGTCTTCACAGTACCTAGAATCGATGTTGGCGAAACTCACTCGAGCTCCTTGGAGGGTATACCCACATTTATGTGTGGGATCTTGCACCAAGGCATAAGTCCGTTAAGTAGGTTGTCAACGTAACTTTTCCACCCGCTCTATATCAACCCTTTCTTACTTTGTCCTCGCAACGTTGGATTTCATCGCCAACTAGTGTTCTCATTGTGAGAAAGTTTTTTTTTCTTGCTTGTTTACTAGATTTTTAGCGTGTGTTGTTTGTTTTCCCTAGTGGACTCTAGATTGGATCTTTATTTTTTATGGCGTCAGTTCCCAGAATGACCAATGAAGGAACCCTTGCTCCAGGGGAAACTTTTGTTTTTCTTTCTTACGGGAACATTGGTCCTCCTCACTTCGCTACTTTGATCCTTCCAGGTCTCACAATTGGATTACCGGTATGGTTGTTTTCCATTCAGGTAGTCCTGAATGCAGTTAGTGCTTCATTTGTAAGCACTTCCCCCCAAGAGAATCAACCTCATGTTGATCCTTCACCAGTAATATCTTCTTCACCTTCTTCACTTCCAAGGTATTATTTCATTTCAACTTTTTCACTGAGTGAAATATCTAAAGCTAGTAACTTGGTGGATAAGAGGAAGAAGAAGAAGAAAAATAAACAAGGGTCCAAACTTCCAACCACTGCCAAACATGTTGGAAAGAAACCAGTTACTATTAATCATGTTGGGAGTGTTGATGATGCCAAGATCACCCAAAAAACCCGTAAACCCAGGTACCCTTGTAGGCTTTGTAAGGGTAGCCATCTTCTTAAGGATTTCCCTGGTCTATCTAAGGTTATAGAAGTATGGTCTACACACCCTCGCCAACCCGTGTTTTCGGGCTCTAAAAAACATGTTGATGACCTCTTGTCAACTAGTCAAGATATCGTTGGGAAGAAGAAAAATAGAGTCAAGTTCCCATGTATGTTATACAAAGGGAGTCATCTAACTCACCTTTTCCCTTGTATGGAAGAAGCCTCGAAATTACTGGAAGGCATGAATATTTCATTTCCTCAACTTCCAGCTGCTTATCGCAAGCTTTCTCTCAACCCACCTATATTTGATGGAATGATCAATCTAGTTCCCCCATCGGTCAGTCCGATTGATAAAGTATTCAATACAGTCACGTCCTTAGTTGGACCAGTTGACCAAGTGGTCGATCTAATTCCACCCATTGACCCCATTCTCCCCTTAGAGAGTGAAACCCAAGTGGTTGATTTGATCCCATCCTCGGTCAATCCCACTCTCCCATTAGAGAGTGAAACCCAAACAGTCAATCCATTTCCACCCTTCAACCCCATTCTCCCCTTAGAGAATGAAACCCATGTGGTCGATTTGATATCATCATCAGTTGATCCTAATCTCCCGCTAGAGAGTAAACCTGATACTGCCCATGTTTTTCTCTTTGATACAGACTCTACCATACTGGGGGGTATTCCTCCTTCTCCCTTGGAACCCCCTCCATGTAATCAGGCCATCTGTTTTGATTGGGGTGTGCTAACTGGACCTCCTCTTCCCTCTCACATTCTTTTCTAGATCACAGTGTAGGTTTATGGTCAGAACATTCCTCAGACACTGATAGATGAAGGTGTGTCCATTAGTATTTTGTCCTCTTTTGCTTGTTAAGCTTTGGGTTGTGCTCAGCTTGCATCGGTTATGCAGAATTTGTTAGCTTTTAACAGAAGAACCAATCAACCTTTAGGGACCCTTCCTCAGTTTCATGTAACTTTGGGAGGGAAAACTGTCTTTATTGATTTCATGGTAGTCCAAGACCCCTTGGATTTTTCTTTACTCCTTGGGCGAGATTATGTCTATGCCATGAAATCTATTGTGTCCACTCTTTTTTGTTTGATATCTTTCCCTCACGATGGAAGAATTGTGACCATTGATCAAATTTTGTTTTTTGGTCCTGACTTGACCTCAACGACCTCCCTACACATTTATTATATGCAGACAGTATCGCCCCTGCCATAGTCAATTATGTGGCGTTGTCTCCCATGCCTTCCACTGCCGCTGACAATGACTTGGATCCAGTAGTTGACATGGTGATATCTTCAGTAGGGCTATTGGAGCTTGACCTCCTTACCTCTATGGCGACCCTCGACATGTGTTCCTTCCAGAGTGTGGTTCTTCCATCAAGTGAAGATCTCTTGAAGGCCATGATCGATTTTTGTCCCTTGACATGGTGTCCTTCCATAACACTGTCCTCTTGGAATCCATGACCAAGAAGAGTATAATGAGCATGTTTTTTTCTGATTTCAAGCTTGTTAAAAAATGAAACCATCTTTGAGCATGGTTTTATGATCTCAAGATCGTTAAAAAATGAAAACAACTACGAGGAGAGTTTTTGTGCCTCTGTGGCAACCTCATTAAAAAATGAAATAGAGGTTATGAGCATAGTTCCTTTTTATGTGTCAAGCTTGTTAAAAAATGAAACAGAGGTCTAGGGACTAAAACTGGATTCTCGAGCATAGTTCTTATCCTTTGTCAAGCTCGTTAAAACATGAAACAACTTCCTCCTCTCTGTTGAGTCAAGTCCTTTGTCTAGTATTTGAAGCTTCCTTTCCTCTTCCTTTGTAGTTGGATGAAATGAAGATTGGGGGGAAATTCTTCCAGCCTCTCGAATTCATGCTGAAGTTGAGCCACTAGCTTCTTAAGCTGGGGGCTAAGTACCAACCATACATTGGCAATTCGCAAGCATAGTTTTCTATGGTTCAAGCTTGTGTAAAAATGAAACCAACTACCTCAAGCATAGTTTCCTCTGGTTTGAGCTTATGTAAAATTGAAACCAGGTCCAAGCATAGTTTTTTTTTTTTTTAAAGCTTGCATAAAAATGAAAACAATCCTGAGCTTAGTCTTTGTTCTTTCTCATGCTCGTAAATACATAAGAATAAGTTGCCAAGCTTAGTATTTGTTATTTCTCGTGCTCATAAATATGTGATAATGTAACCAAGTGTACTTTTATCACTTTTTGGGACTCGTAAAGGTTATACAAAAAGGAACCCCTTGGAGTTCCCTTTAATCTCTTTTCAGACTCTCTAAACATGAAAAGATTGTCGAGCGATCTTGTTCTTTTCACGCTTGTAAAAGTATTTGAAGAAAATGTTTGTTGAGAGGTAGTTTATCTCTTTTTCGGTATCATTAGACTACTTTATGAAAAAGGACCTTTTGGAGTTTTCTTTAAGTGTTTTTCAAACTCTCTGAACATGAAAAACCCCTGAGTTTTCTTTATTTGGACTCGTAAAACAAACATCCAAAGGCCCATATGGGACCGAACCACTCCTTCTTAGGGTTCATTAAACATACTCCGAGGGACTCATCTGAAGGATGAGCTTACATTATAAGCATATGTTATCCTCCTCAATCTTGCATAAAAATAAAGAGATACTCATCAAAAATGGTGGGGGGGAAATCGGGAAAGAAATGTATCGAAACCTGTATTCTATGGAAGAGTCGCTTTAGAACATGACACCCTTCCACTTGCTTTGTGTCTAGGTTAAAAAATATGCTTACCTCTTGATCGTACCCCTTTCTAAGATTACAAATTGGTCTGTGATCCCTGTTGTTGAGTCAATTTTTTTCCAAGACAGTTGTCTTGTCATCAATATATTCAAAAAGAATTTCAACCTGAAAATACTTCTATTGCATCATCCATTTCTGTAGTCCCTAAGCCTTCTATTGCATTGGCCATCCCTGAGTCATTCCTGAATCACTTGTTACTCCGATCTACTTCAAATCTTGTTACCCATTTCATGTCATTGATGGGGGATACATTAAGGCCCTCCTGTGATGAGTCTTTTCCCGTCGACTTCAACTTAGTATCCAGGTGTTATCTCTCTATAAATTCCCAGAGGTTGTCGCTAGGTCGAATAAATTTACTAGATGTAACTTTATCCAACCACTTTGAAACTGGGATCTAGCCCTTCCAATTTTAGAGAGGGATCTCTTTATAAAATTTAACTTTGTTTTAGATTTAAGATGTTAGGCTAGTTAAATAAATAAGATTGTGTTATTTGTTCTATAAAAAATGGTTGAAATATCGCTTACACATCCATTGGGATATGGGGTCTGTTTTATAAAGTTCAAGATCAACAAATGGATTTTATAAGATATTTTCACAGGGTAGGATAATGCAACTGTTAGATCCTTTAGAATTTAAATGATGGATAGTAGAAAAGATGAGATAATAAATTATAACCAAGAAGCATTTAAGAATTTATTAACCATAACATTAGAAGATAAACATTTAGGTCTTTAAAAGCCAGGAACAAAGTATACAAAGATAATTTATGCAACTTCAAATTCTTTTAAATGATCAGATATAGAAAACATAAATGATAATGAAGATAGGAAGAACCATTCAACTAAGAGAAGAAAACATCACCAACAACTAACACGTAGGAATCCTGTGAAATTGTCTTTTATTACTAGTAGATATCTGATAAAAATTACAGTTCTTACAACTTTCTTGGGCATAAAGATCAACCCTCAGTACTTCGAAAATTGAATTATATATAGAAAATATTACAATTGATCTTGTCATTAATGATCAGGATGTGGAAAAATATAATGCTAACTAACTAGATAACATAATACTAAATTGTAGGAATTGCTCATGATCTGTCAAATTTTCCATGCTGATTTTTGGGGAAGTTGTTGGCGAGTCATCAACTTGACTTTGACTATTATGGATTTTGACTTGTACATTCACATCATCTTCTACTCGATCAATTCACACAACTCTTCCCATCTTTTTTGATTTGGGAGAGTGACTTTTAGCAACCTACGATAGATTTCATCCATCTCAGTATATTTGGAAAAAGTCGGTCTAGTGATAAAAATGTACTTTATTTCATGTTGGATGTTGAGATCCAACTGGAGAGTTTCTAGGAATGCTTTGATTGTTATGCTTCTTTATATCCCTAAGAATTTGGAGTTGTCTTTTTCCACCATGGAAATATTTTTCTTGTAGTCGGGAAGTGTCATCAGCTTGTCATTTAGAACCAATAAACCAGGAAGACCTTTCTTCTGTAATGCCTTGATATTGATGAAGAATATCTAAACTCCACTCTCCATGATTTGTGATTTCTCCTCCAATTGCAACATCAATCCTCTTTTAGTTAGAACTCTCTTGACTTCGAGGGAGGATGGTCTCCGTCCTATCCTCAATATTCAAGTTTTCCAGCTCTTCTTTAGTTCTTGAATTGAGAAACCTGATGATTTAATTTGCTTCTATGGGCATTTCTCCCAACTCTCCCTTGATCCTATTGATGGCCTTCTTGCTTCTCAACACAATCTCATGCTATTCAAACATGATTTTCACCATGGGCCATATTTCATTTATGGATTTGGAGATATCCATCCAAATGGTATCTTTGTATTCTGCTAGTGTTTGGACCACAACTGTCTGGTTTTGTAGCTGTTGTATCTCCCATTTCAGTTTTTATGATGTGTGTCTCTCTATATTGTAGTTGGATTGGAAAGAAGATTTCAGCTACTGGATATTCTCTACCTCTTTTTCTAGCCTTTTTATTTCCAATTCTTGTAAGGTCATCTCTTCCATTGATCTTCCTAGCTCTACAGATTTTTCTAGAGCTATTAATGGGGTGACTGATGGAAGTTCTACTGTGGTAATTGCTAATGTTGTTACTGTGCTAACTCCTGTGAGAGGAATTTCACTTAGTGGGATGACTTCTATGGGTGTTGTCTATTCCTTCTCCTTTACTAACCTTTCTAGCTCTGCTTCCATCTCTTTTATCTGTGAATTTTGTTCCATGATCAACTTTAGCATATCCTCCTTCTCACTCTCTGTCTCAACCATCTCTTTGGCTTGTGAGTCCTCTGTAATAGACAACTTTAGCTGTTTCCTCAAGGATTCTATGTTAGCATTACTTTCCTTGAGCATCTCCTCAACTGCTTTCACATTTGAGGGGTCATACCCAATTTTGAGCACTAATTCTTCTAGATACTTAATCTTGTTATCCTTTTCAAAAGAAGATATTTTCTCCAGCTTTAATTGGATCTGAACATTGTTTAGAGAAACCTGTAATTTGAAAGAAGTAGTGGAAGAATTGGCCAATGTTGAGAAAACCATCTCTCCAGTCTTCCTATGCAGATCCATTTGGTCAGCTGGATGTACAGCCTTAGCATCAAATTGAAGTGTGGATCTTTTGTAGTCAGTGATTTCCTTTGTATGAGGTACTTGTGCCTGCAGAAAGGCCATGTAGATTCTCCCCTTCTCTGTGTCAAAAGAAGAGAGCAGCCTATGTTGTGTTGTTGATGTTTGTTTCCAAAATTGAGCATAAGTGTTGTTGGCCAACCTCTCATTTTTCTTCTTAATCATATCGTATTTCTAAAAAATACTCAACTTTGCATCCCCTTGAGTTGGTTGATTGATCAATGAGGTGTCAGTTTGCTTCTTGGATGAAGGAGTAGATGTGATATGTTGGTTGCTGGAGACAAATGATGACTTCTCTCCTTCGACCACTATGGTAGACTGTGCCTCTTCCTCTCCAGACTTTCCAGTTGTGTGACTGATCTTGGGCCTTTTTGTGTAAACCTGGAACTCTTTCGATGACACTTCAGTGACTGAAGGTGAGACATCCTTCCTAAATATTTTCTCTTTGGGTACCTGTGGTGTAGTGGTTTTTGAAATGACAGTCGGAGGAGGTTGTGGTTCTGTGTCTTCTAGAGTGTTGGACTCCCACACTGTTTGATTCACAAATTTATATATCTTTGGTTTCAGTGCATGAGCATATGGGGAATGTTTTTTCTTTGATATCATCTCTGCAATAATCCCACACGGATCATAGTGCCAAAGGAAACGGGTGCCAAACTTCATCTCCTTCAGTAGCTTGTTTGCCTCTTCCCCAACAGCTCGATTGTTCCAGATAAAGGATCGTATCTGCCCTTTAATTCTCAACTATTGTTTCTTCTGTAAAGCTACAAAATGTATGTCGTCTGAATTTATCATTTACTTGATGTATTCCAAGGAAAATATTTTAACAGGAACATATCTGGGAAGTTTATAAGGAGCCAGCTAACATCCATAAATTCTGATTTCCGTGTGATTCTGATACAAATACCAGCTTCCAATATTAGTGAGGTCCGATAGGTGTAAAATTATTTGGATCTCCTCATTTATCCTTAGCTCTTATCTACCATTGAGCATGCTCACCACTGGGTGGTAAAATTGCTCAATAAATTGTTTATAATTAAACTCTGTGGATTTTTTTCTGAGTAGCAAGGTCCAAGAAGTGAAAGGTTGTGGTTTGTTGTCATGGTCCATTTTCTGCATGGGGAAAGGAAACTTATATGCTTGAAAGAATACGAACATGTAAGCGAGTATTAAAGAATACTAGAACATGCCCTTTATGAGAAATTTGAAAAGCTGCTCATCCATGTTCTTAGCTAGGAAACTACAGCAGTCAAACTCCATGGTGACCTTTTCTTTAGCAGAGAAAATAGATAGGAAACCAAAGATGGGCTCATCCACCCATTTGTCTGAGAAATAACCGAGCAAACAACATAACGATGAAATGATTTGGTTACCTTTTTATGAAAACATAGAGGAATGGTAAGGGGGATTTTTCTTGGGGAATTGGGCATCCTATGGGAGAAAAAGCTCAAAAATATGCACTCTTTGGGGAAAAGACAAATTCTGGTACATTTCAGTTAGAACTTCAATGGTGAAAGGAGAGGGGGATTAGGCTCTGGATATTTGCATCATTTGGTCAATGGCCTCAGGTGTGATAGTGAAAAGGGTTTCTCTAGACAATGAAACAATG
>ML797901.1:176153-205939 GCA_009831015.1 Picea engelmannii
TGTTATTTGATTTGTTTTTTATTTTGAGAATTTTTGGTGGCATTGGTCAGTGGCTTAGGGCCTTCTCTGTGGGCTTCAACCATCTGATCAATATCACCCACACACAACCTGAATGTAAAAACAAAAAATGGTATGTACAGTGGAAAAAAAAACATTGTGATATATTTATTGGGGTGGAAAATAATGCTTCAGCATCCTGCCGTTCACAGGTCCACCTAGCAGGTCTTTTCCATCACTGTTTTTGAGAAAAAATTTGTTATTTCCTCTTAATGCCTGAATGGTGTAAGTTCCTTTCCATAAGCTATCAAATTTTCCATGCTTACCCTTATCCTCATTTCTAGAATCCCATTTTAGAACCAAGTCGCCTAACTCAAAATCATCTTCTTTAGTCCTCCTGTCAAAAATCTTTTTGATATTCTCCCGGATGATCTAAGTCTTGTTGTATACCTCTTCTCTGGACTGGATTAAATAAATCATTTGATTTATTCTCCGTTGAACATCATTTGGCTCTACTTGCACTTCCTGCAATAGTTTCATGATAGGGACTCCTAAGGAAAGGGGAAAAACTGCTTCAGTGCCATACACCAATTGGTATGGAGACATGCAAAATTATATTTTGGTGCTTATTATGTCAACCCAGAGTGCGAAAACCAACTTATTATGCCATGATTTATTATTTTCTTGTAGTGTTTTTCTAAGAATGTTCACTAGACTTTTGTTTGAGGACTTAGCTACCCCATTTCCTTGAGGATAATAAGTTGTTGAGTGTCCCAAAGTAATGCAGTATTGACTGCAAAAATCTATGAGTCTTTTTTATCTGAAAGTCATTGCATTGTCAGCTATAATTTTTCTGGGGCATCCAAAACGAGACAAGATATTATTTTCTAAAAAATTAAGGATAACAGAGTTAGTATCTTGCCTTCATGGCACAACGTCGATCCACTTTTGTTGGCCCGAGGAGGATGGATGTATTTCTACTATAAATTCTAAACCCCACTGTTGAAAAGGAGCTTCAACTGAGATAGGTTTCATAGGGAGTGGCAAAAGATTCCTTTTACCTTCGAAAATTTGGCACTTGTGGCAACAAGTAACATTCTGATGAACGTCAACAAACAAAGTAGGCTAGTAAAAACCATCTCTCAGAATCTTGTCAGTTGTGGTCTTCCATCTCAGGTGCCCACCACAGTCTCCTGCATGAAAATATTGAAGAACTTTGTAAGCTTTGTCTTTTAACAGGAAATTAACCAAGATACCACCAGGGTCTTTCCAGTAAAGGTTACCTTCTAGAATACAGAATTTCAATGCTTTCATCTTAATAAATCTGGCTTTGGTATTGGTCAAACCAGGAGGATCTTGTAATTTATGAAGTACAAAAATGAGGCCTATGTACCAAGGAGAGTTTAAGAATACCTCCTTTACATTTGGAGTCGCGTGCTCTTCCTTCTCGTCAACTACATCCAAAAAATTAATATCTAGAGCATGAAAATTAGATTCAACCATTAGTTTGGCCAAACCCCATCCTTTGATCAGTTTAGTAGGTTTTATTTCAATGTCATATTCTAGAATAACCGCAATCCATTTTCCTCTCCTACCATCTGGATTATCCTGAGTCAGGATATCCTTTACCATTGCTTTTGGAACGTATGCAATTGTGTTAGAATGAAGAATATAGACTCTTAAATCCTTTATGGCCTTTACCAGGGCAAAATCTTGTTTCTCTATTATGTTGTAGTTCAACACAACGTCTCTCAAAGCTTTGCTAAAAAATGCTATGGGTTGTTTGTACCCTTCACTGTTTTTCTGCAACAACACTATTGCGATGGTGTGTTCAGATGCAAAAGAGAAAAGATAAAATTATTTGGTGTAATTAGGGCTAATCAAAACTGGGGCTTGGGTGAGTGCATGTTTCACCTGCTCAAATGACTATTTGGACTTAGTGTTCCATCTGATTTTTGTGTCTTTTTTCAAAATATTTGTGATGTTCCTAAGAAGCTCGACCAAGTTAGGTATGAATCTTCTAAGGAAATTTGTTTTGCCAATGAATGATTGTAGCTCTTTGATGTTCCTAGGGTGTTCCACTTTCTGGATGGCTTCTATTCTACTGGGGTCTATTTTAATTCCATCTTTTGAGATTATGTGTCCCAACAACTTGCCTTCCTCTAAACCAAAAAGGATTTTCTTTGGATTCAATGAAATCTCAAATTTTCTACACTTCTCAAACATGCATCTGAGATGCTGCAAGTGTTCCTCGTTAGATTTGGAGTAGACAGTCACATCATTGAAATATATGAATATAAATCTCCCAAGTTCATCCACAAAAGCAATATCCATTTCTCTTTGGAAAGTGGCACCAACGTTCATCAAACCAAAGGGCATATTCACGTACATGAAGGTTCCCCATGGTGTAGTGAATGTTGTTTTCTCTTGATCTTTTGGGTGGAAAAGGACTTGGTTATAACCTGAGAAACCATATAGTAAGGATATCCTACTGGCCCCAACTACCTTTTGTAATATGTGGTCCATCTTAGGCAAAGGGTAATTTTCTTTGAGGGAAACTTTGTTCATATTTATGAAATCTATGAAAAGTCTGATCTCGCCAATTTTCTTCCTGGTAGGAACTAGGTTAGAAACCTATTTGGAAAATCTCAAGGGGACTATAATTTTTGCATCATACATATTTTTAAGTTCTGTCTCTATCAGGGGAAGCAACTTGGGATTGATTCTCCTAAGTTTCTACATGAAAGGTTTGTGTTCTTCTTTTATGGGAATCTGATGTTGTATGATGCTTGTGTCGTAAGATTTTAAGTCCTCATAACCCCAAGAAAACACATCCACGTATTCCTTAAAAATTTCGATGTATTTGTGTTTTTTTCTCAAGGGACGAAGATTTAGAAAGTTTTATCATCTTGGGTTTTTCTTCTGTTCCTATGTTGCACTCTTCGACCTCTTTACCACTAGCTTCAATTTTCAGTTTTTTGGCTACATCAGTGGAACTAAACCTCTAGGAAACACATTATTTTTCAGCTGTAGAATGCCAAAATCTATCTCATTTTCATTCAATTCATTTGCATATACTTTATTTTCAATCAACTCTTCGGAATCTACTTTATTTACACTACTAGTTTCAGAAAAAGATTTATTTACATCATCATCATCATTCTCTAAATCTATATTTGTACATTCAAACTCATTCTTACAATGTAGGAAGTCTTCAATTTGATTGTCATTCCTGAATACCTGCCAGTATCTGATGTTGTTTGGAACAATTGGTCTGCACTTCAATTCCACCGTGTATTTGCAAGTGGGGTAGAAGGGTATTTTCCAGGTAGTTGTTGACGTAGCCAACCCGTCTACTAATATGTTTTGTTCCATGGGCATTACCTGCAAATCGATTTCAATAAAACATTGAAGAGCATCCAAAGTAGAATTTCTATAAGCTCTAAGTCTGGGATGTTTAGCTACATACTCACCTTTCATTTTCTTGATAATTAGTTTAGAATCACCCCTTACCATAATCTGTTTGGCATGAACTTTCTTCAGTAGTTTTAGGACAAGCATCAAAGCTTTGTACTCAGCTATGTTGTTAGTGCATTGAAAATTTAGTTTGTAAGAGTGTCTCTCTAAATACCTTGATCTGTGATTATGAAACTAAACTCCAACTCCAAGTCCCTCTTTACTCATTGCACCATCGAAATCCATTCTCCAAAAATCTGCTGGTAGTTCCTGACATTCCACAGTTTCAACATTTCTTTCCTCAGTGATTGCTTTATCCTCTTTCAAATCATGTGTATCATCTTCCAGCTAAGCGATATGTTCTTCCAAGTCACCATCATTGTATAGAATGAAAGAATACAGATCAGAGTGTGCAGAGTATAGTGTGTAATTGTGCATCTTTTCCTAACTGCTAACCATATATTTCATCAGGGTTTCTTTGTACATTCTTCTCCGTTGTCCAAATACTGGGATGGTGGCGTAGGACATATCTAGCTGTAGGGTTCCTTTCAACTTATCTCCCCATGATATTGACAGTAACACACCGTATTTTGGGGGAATGTCTGTAACTACTATATCCATTACCATACTCTTTATTGGGATTTGAGCTAGGGTGATGCATAAATCCTTAATTATCCCTATGCATTTGACCTTGCTAGAGTCAAAAGAATGCAAATCCTTGTAGGGTCTACTGACCTCGAGTCCCAACTTTTCCATCACAGCTTTGGGCATCAGGTTGTGAGAGGCACCTGAATCTAGCATAGCACTATGTAGTATCAATTCGTGGATATTTAGGCTAATGTAAAAAGGGGCCACGACACCATTATCGGCTTGACCATCAACTTCAGGACCAAACTGGAGCTCTGGTTGGTCATCAACAAAATTTACCATGTCTGAGTAATTTGTAGATCCGACATTTAGGGCCTTCGTACCTATCTCTGGTTCGATGCTCAAAACATTATTCAGTTGTGACCTATAAGCGTTCTTGCTCATCAACTCAGAGAGGGGGATGGGAATCTTCATTTTAGCTAGTTCCCCTTCAAGGATAAAAGTAGTGGAAGTTTTTCTTAAGCTCTACACTTCTGGTTTATCCATCGGGGTTCTATGGGCAGGGGCACTTGGTTGACTAGTTGATGAAACTTCAGTTTGATTTTCTCTTTGTGAAATTTTGGGAGTTATTTTTGTAGGAGATTCATCATTATTCCACTCAGGGACCTTCTTGGGAGAGGATTCTGAGGTTTTCTTGGTTTCAATTATTCTCTTTGTTTCAGTAGCCTTCTTTGTTTAAGCAACCTTCTTTGGAGGGTTATCATTTGACTTCTTTCTTCTCAGGTTATACTGCTTGTGTAACTCCATTATAGGATTTTCAAAGGCATGTTGTTCTATCTCCTCTACTTCCTCATTTAGCTTCATTTGTAAAA
Source organism: Picea engelmannii (assembly GCA_009831015.1). NCBI lineage: Eukaryota > Viridiplantae > Streptophyta > Pinopsida > Pinales > Pinaceae > Picea > Picea engelmannii. The sequence continues at coordinate 181,067 of ML797901.1, forward strand.
GGAGGAAGAGCTCGTGCTCTTCCTGAGTAAGAAAATGGATTCATCATCGTGAACACCCATGAGGTTTATATGAGTATCGTCCAATTCTTCGATTTTCTCCTCACCTTCATCATCATAATTTTCCTGGAGGGGTGGTCTAATATGTTGATTAGGCCCCCTCTGTTCTCTTTGATCCCTCAGATCTCTCTGCCTGATCTGGGGAGGATTTATTCTGACTGAATCTGAGGAGCGACTTGGTTTTCCCTGGGTGGATTTCTGTCAGTTATAGTAAGCCTCTCCATCATTCTCTCCATATCTCTAGCTAGAGAATCTAGTTTGGCATATGAAGAGGAAGTGGAAGGCTCTTCCTTAATCATGACCCTCCTTTATGTTCTCTGCCTGGCTCTTTTGGCTAAAATATTTGCTTCCACACTAACAACACTTTTCTGCATGTATTCTAGAGTAGAAGAGTTTATTTCCCTTAGCTGATATGACATATCAACATCGAATCCATTGGGGAATTTTATTAATGCCAAACCTTGAGGTGGTTTGATATCAGCTAGAATTGCATTGTATAGATTATTGAAATGAGTGAAGTAATCATGCACTGTCTCTCCTTGGTTCCTTCTAATATTCTCATATTCTGACAATATCTGGAGAGGATTTTTCTTTACCTCCCACCTGTCAAGGAAACTTCGATGAAAAGAAGCAATGTCAGTTATGGAAGCATCACATAAGGTTTTGAACCACTTTTTGACTTCTCCAGTCAGACTCTGTGCAAACAGTCTCATCTGCACATCAACTTCATCTACCTCCTGCAAATCAAAATAATCGTTCATTTTTTCAACATGTTGTTGTGCATTCAAAGGACCAGTACTATCAAATTAAGGGAGTTTGGTTTGATAATCCTGAGGCATGGCATGTGAAGGAGAAACCAACACCAATGGAGCATATCTCGCTTCCATGATTGGTGGAGGAGGCTAAACAACAACCTGTGTGATTGGAGGAGAGGTGACAGAAGCTATGGAAGATGAAGGGTTGGGAGGAGATGAATGAATTGGTTTAGGTTTAACAAAATTTGTAGCAATAGTCAAGGAAGAAAGTTTGATTGACTTCTGAAAGTGATCTTTTTCTAAGGATTGATCAAGATTCGCAACTAGATCTTCTAGCTTGTCAAATTCCTGGAGAAATCGTTGATCAACGTCAGCTTTGGGAGAAAGTGTTTTAGGGGTCTTGGGTTGAAGGATGGTTTGATCTAAAATTGTTTCACTTACAAAGTTGTCAGATTTTGTTCTAAAAAGGCTTTGTTCAAAATATATGTCAAACTCAAGATCTTGAAGGGCAACCAAATTCTCTAGGAGAGAAGGGGACCTATGAAGTGGACTATGACTACCGGAACCCTCTGCAGCATTTTTCTTTCTAAGTAATTTTTCGGGATTGTCTAATGCTATTGCAGGTTCTAGGTTTGGATGAGATCTAGTGAAAACTCGTTTAGGAGCCAAAATTTTTAATTTTTATTTTATTTTTAGAAACTTCTAACTAATATATACAAAATTTACCAACCTCTAAACATTATCTTTATGTAAGTTTACACTTTATGATTCATTCAGAAATAAAGTTTTATTTGTTTAGGGAAAAGAAATCATAGGATATATAAAGTTGGTTCAGTTCCTCGGTATGGTCTCCACTATGTTATCGCTATGTAAATTCCCAGACGTTGTCGCTAGGTAGAATAAATTTACTAGAGGTAACTTTATCCAACCACTTCGAAACTGGGATCTAGCCCTTCCAGTTTCAAAGAGGGATCTCTCTGTAAAATTTAACTTTGTTTTAGATTTCAGATGTTAGGCTAGTTAAATAAATGAGATTGTGTTTTTTTTTTTTTTTAAATGGCTGAAATATCGCTTACACATCCATTGGGCTATGGGGTATGTTTTATAAAGTTTGAGATCAACAAACGAATTTTATAAGGTATTTTCACAGGGAAGGATAATGCAACTATTAGATCCTTTAGAATTTAAATGATGGATAGAAGAAAAGATGAGATAATCAATTATAACCAAGAAACATTTAAGAATTTCTTAATCATAACATCAGAAGATAAGCATTTAGATCTTTAAAAGCCAAGAACAGAGTATACAAAGATAAATTATGCAACTTCAAATTCTTTTAAATGATCAGATATAGAAAACATAAATGATTACAAAGATAAGAAGAACCATTCAACTAAGAGAAGAAAACATTGCCAACAACTAACACACGCGAATCCTGTGAAATGCCCTTTATTACTGGTAGATCTATGATAAAAATTACAATTCTTACAGCTTGCTTAGACATAAAGATCAACTATCAGTACTTTAAAAATTGAAGTATATATAGAAAAGATTACAATCGATCTTGCCATTAATGATCAGGACGTGGAAAAATATAATGCTAACTAACTAGATAACATAATACTAAATTGTAGGAACTGCTTATTATCTGTCGAATTTTCCATGTTGATTTTTGGGGAAGTTGTTGGTGAGTCATGAACTTGAATTTGACTATTCTGGATGTTGACTTGTACATCCACCTCATATTCTACTCTATCAATTCGCACAACTCTTCCCATCTTTGTTGATTTGGGATAGTGAATTTTAGCAACCTACAGTAGATTTCATCCATCTCGGTATATTTGGAAAAAGTTAGTCTGGTGATAAAAATGTATTTGATTTCATGTTGGATGTTGAGATACAACTGGAGAGTTTCTAGGAATTATTTTCCTGTTATGCTTCCTTGTATCCCTGAGAATTTGGAGTTGTCCTTTGCCACCATGGAAATCTTTTTCTTGTAGTCGAGAAGTGTCATCAACTTGTCATTCAGAACCAATAAACCAGGAAGTCCTTTCTTCTGTAATGCCTCGATCTTACTGAAGAATCTCTGAACTCCGCTCTCCATGATTTGGGCTTTCTACTCCAGTTGCAACATCAGTCCTCTTTTAGTCAGAACTCTCTTGACTTCAAGGATGGTCTCTGTCCTATCCTCAATCTTCAAGTTTTCCAACTCTTCTTTAGTTTTTGAATTGAGAAACCTGATGATTTCATTTGCTTCTGTGGGCATTTCTCCCAACTCTCCCTTGATCCTGTTGATGGTCTTCTTGCTTCTCAACACCATATCATGTTGTTCAAACATGATTTGCACCATGGGCCAGATTTCATTTATGGATTTGGAGATATCGTCCCAAATGGTCTATTTGGATTCTGCTAGTGTTTTGCCCACAACTGTCTTGTTTTGCAGCTGTTGTAGCTCTTTTTTCAGTTTTTCTGATGTGTGTCTCTCTGTATTGTAGCTAGCCTGGAAAGAAGATTTCATCTCCTAGAGATTCTCTACCTCTTTTTCCATCCTTCTGATTTTTGATTCTTGTAAGGTCATCTCTTCCATTGATCTTGCTAGCTCTACACATTTTTCTAGACCTCTTAATGGGGTAACTGATGGAAGTTTTGTTGTGGTAGTTGTTGATGTTGTTACTGTGCTAACTCCTATGAGGGGAACTGCACTGAGTGGGATGACTTCCATGGGTTTTTCTTGATCCTTCTCCTTTACTAACCTTTCCATCTCTTTTATCTGTGCATTTTGTTCCATGATCAACTTTAGCATCTCCTCCTTCTCACTTTCTGTCTCCAGCATCTCTTTGTCTTGTGAGTCTTCTATAGCAGACAACTTTAGTTTTTTCCTCAAGGATGTTATGTCAGCATTCTTGTTCTTGAGCATCTCCTCAGCTGCTTTCACATTTGAGGGGTCATACCCAATTTTGAGCAATAATTCTTCTAGAGACTTAATCATGTTATCCTTTGCAAAAAAAGATTTTTTCTCTAGCTTTAATTGGGTCTGAACATTGTTCGGAGAAACCTGTAATTTGGCAACATCAGTGGAAGCATTGGCCAATGTTGAGAAAACCATCTCTCCATTCTGGCTATGCAGATTCATCTGGTCAGCTGGATGTACAGCCTTAGCATCAAATTGAAGTGTGGATCTTTTGTAGTGAGTGATTTCCTTTGGATGAGGTACGTGTGCCTGTAGAAATTCCATGTACATTCTCCCCTTCTCTCTGTCAAAAGTAGAGAGTAGCCTATGTTGTGTTGTTGATGTTTGTTTCCATAATTGAGCATAAGTGATGCTGCCCAGCCTCTCATTTTTCTTCTTAATCATATCATATTTCTCAAAAATACTCAACTTTGCAGCCCCTTGAGTTGGTTGATTGATCTGTGAGGTGTCAGTCTGCTTATTGGATGAGGGAGTAGATGTGATATACTAGAGAAAAATGATGACTTCTCTCCTTTGACCACTATGGTAGACTGCATCTCTTCCTCTCCAGACTTTCCAGTTGTGTGACTGATCTTGGGCCTTTTTGTGTAAACCTGGAACTCTTCTGATGACACTTCAGTGAATGAAGGTGAGACATCCTTCCTGAGTATTTTCTCTTTGAGTACCTGTGGTGTAGTGGTTTGTGAGATGACAGCCAAAGGAGGGTGTGGTTCTGTGTCTTCCAGAGTGTTGGCCTCCCACTCTGTTTGATTCGCAAATTTCTCAATCTCTGGTTTGGGGTTCATGAGCATATGGGGAACTTTTGTTCTTCAATATCATCTCTGCAATAATCCCACATAGATCATAGTGCCAAAGGAAACTGGTGCCAACTTCATCGCCTTCAGTAGCTTGTCTTCCTCTTCCGTAGCAACTCAACTGTTGCAGATAAAGGATCATATCTTCCCTTTAATTCTCAATTGTTGTTTCTTCTTCAAAGCTACAAAATGTATATCATCTGAATTTATCATTTGCTTGATCTATTCCAAGGAAAATATCCTAACAGTAACATATATGGGAAGTTTATAAGGAGCCAGATCACATCCATAAATTCTAATTTTCATGTGATTTTGATACAAATACTAGTCTCCAGTCTTGGCGATGTCTAAGAGGTGTAAAATTATTTGGATCTCCTCAGAAATTCTTGGGACTTTCCTTGGGGAATTAGGCATCCCATGGGAGCAAAAGCTCAAAAATATGCACTCTTTGGGGAAAAGACAGATTTTGGTACATTTCAATTAGAACTTCAATGGTGAAAGGAGAGGGGGGGTTGGTTCTGGATATTTGCATCATTTGGTCAATGGCCTCGGGTGTGATAGTGATAAGGGTTTCTCCAGATGATGAAACAATGGCTCTCTGATCGGGGAGGTAATGCGCTTGACACTTGAGGGCGAACTCAGGAAAATGGTGGATATTGGGAAAGAGATATAGGGGGAGATTGGACTACCAGAGCCCAATCTCATCCCTTTGATTTAAGAAAGTGTCCCTAAACCATGAATGCAATTCAGCAAAGTCGAATTCACACATGGTCTCTAAGATAATGTAGTCTTTGTCAGCTAGCAGGATCCGATCAAGATCAACTGGAGGTGGGAAGAATGTATTTTCCTTGACCTATGATTTCTTAGATTTTGGTGCCATCAATTTCCACTGGTACCTACAAAGTGAAACAAAAACGTTAGTAGGTGATTGGCTTTCTCTCGGTTACTGGTTGAAAATGGCAGTGGAAAAAGAAATTATGGTATACAGGAAAAGTGAAGAATGTGATAATGGAAAAGACGAGATTAAAATTGGGTGAACAGGTATCTGTTGGGCATCGGGGACAAATGGATATGTTAGACAGTATTAAATGGCCAATGGATCATTTGAGGTGTGAAGTGGCAAGTAAAGGACGAGTGATGGGTGTGCCAGGATGACGTGGAGGACGATAACTGGAGGAAAGGAGAATTGGATATGACATGTGATAGGTGAATGCAGGGGAAAAATTGGCAGAGTAATGAGACGAGACTTATAAGAGGAGGTAGTAGAGCATGACATCATGAGACGGTGGGATAGTGGAGAATGATGTCATGAGGCAACAATGGTAAAGAAACACTGGTATGGAAGTATGTCGGAGGGGGGGTAAATAGTAAATGGTTCAGAACGGAGGGGGTTCGACGTAGTGTATTTGTGCCACGTTAGGATGGGGCCCACCAGGAAAACCGCCCATATCGAATCCCCCCCCCCCAACCATTAAAGATAGAACGGTTGGGGGGGTCCATAATTTCCTGTCAGCCATCGATCTAAGTGCCAATAGATCAACCATAGATCTATGCACCCTCTTTAATCTCCATATCGGACCCCCCTCCCACCGTTAAATATAGAATGGTCAGGGGGGTCCAGAATCTCTTGTCGACCATAGATCTATGCGTCATGCGATCAACTATAGATCTAGGCATCGTGCAATCAACCATAGATCTATGTGCACCTTTTAATTTCTGGGAGCGAATCAAAAGATGTAGCCAAAACTTAGGATAGTGCTTTTTTGTGGGTTTTTGCACTTCTTCCCTTGCATTTTGTCACCATGGGGTTAGGAAACACACTTCAAACATCCACATCATGAATTTTCATCGATCATCATACATGTTTTATTGAAGAAAAAACTGGCTATCCTATGTTTTATCCTACCTACCTACACATTTAGCCCATATTAGACTGTTGCGCTAAGAAATAACTCTATCATGGGGCTATTTGATCAATATTAAATAGTTTGATAAAATTTATTCGCTACCTAACCTATCTACTTGGCTAAGATTAAACAGTTTATCCAAGTCTTATTCACTAAACCTATCAACATAAATTCAAAGAGACTTAACCATGATTAAGCTATATGGATCAAGTCATTGTTATTGCATGGGGCTTTTATCCATTTTCTTTTATGCCCTCTTTTATTATTTTTTCTTTTCTTTTTCTTTATTTTCGTTTCTTTCTTTTCTTTCTTTTTTCTTTCTTTTTGAAAATAATTTGCAAGAATAAAATATTATTTCCAACCAAGCTGCATCAAGAGTAAACATCTCCAGTCACTAGTTGATCTTATGAAATATAGGGTTGTAACATAAGGAATTAGACTTATAAACTAATTGGTACCTTGGAACTTGCATGCCTCAATGGCAGGTTTCCTCGCTTTCGACAATGGGTTTTCATTATCGACCCCTGATCGAGAGATTTCACCTAGTGTTCGACTTTAGCTCATTGATTCACATTCGTTGGATTGTACTAGTACCTTGGGAGTCATTGACATTAATAGTGATTTCCCTCACACTTGTTAAAGGTATTCATTAATGACCGGTAATCAAGTGGTTTCTACGATGATCGACTTCAGCACATGTATTCACATGGTTAGATTTGTACTATAGAGTGGTGGAGATGAAGACCCTGAATATTTTCTCATAGATTCAGGTTGCGTTGGAGTATATTTAGTTTGTATTGTTTCATATATCCACATTGTATGTATCGTGGCTATGTTCAAATTTGAGTCTTTAACACATAGATCCACAGTGTATTTTCGTTGGCTATGTTCATATTTGAGTCATAATGGAATGGATCCACAATGTATGTTTGGTGGCCATGACCTATATTACTTGAAATGGATCTTTGCATGTCATCATTTATGCTTTGAGTCACTTGTATTCTGAGTATGGGAATGGCTACCTCAGTGATGATATACAATTATAATGTATTTCCTTGTTTGTTGGCAGATTTCCAACCGACTATTCCTTGTTCCCTACACACATTTGACAAAGTATTTCAACTATCACTCTATTCTAACTTCATACTTTGGGGGGCTCTCTGTTACACATTATTTTATTCATCCCTATGACCGTTAATGATGTAAATCTATCTATTTCCTTTAGAGGGGTTAGTGGCTTGAATCCCTAAAGAAAGAAGGGAAAAGAACTTTTCCTGAGAGAAGAAGTTGTATTTTCCTTTGAAAAAACCTGATTAAGGAGGATTTCCGCAGGTTGCTCTATATGCAGGGTGCGAAAATGCCTTATTTCCACACCTTTCTCTATAGATGGTTTGCATGGTTTCTACATGTTTCTCTATATCTAGGGTGCGGCGGCCTTCGTACATGGTAAAAACAAGCATTTTTTCAATGCTTCTAGAAGGAGAAGCTTCTATGGTTAGGTGGCCTCCGAACGGTTTGGATCTTACTCGCTTTCATGATTTAGTGGGATCATCCTAAACTCCTTACCTTATCCTCTTCATATTATAAAAGGAGAGGATCTCTCATGGGAAAAGTTAGCTTGATTGGGTTGGAAATTTCTTGAGCCTTTGAGATTATAAATTTGGCTTGAGATTGTTAGCTTGGTATGTTGGCTTTGAGCTTTGATTTGTCAAGATAGATTGTGAGTAGCTATCAGATACACAGTCTCATAATCCATTGGAGCAAGAAGTGTGTGGGATGCAAGGGACTGTTGGAAGGAACCTGACAACATCAAGGCATCTGGTTGTATCTTTATTTCACATTCTTTAATATAATATAGTGGCATGTTTCTTTCCCATAAAATTATTCTCATTTTATTGCATGATTCCTTGATCACATGCATAGGTTGTCATTGAATATATTATTGTTGATTTCACTTTGGTTGGTTTTTGTTTCATTGCAGGATCAATATCACAAGATCACTAGAGTGAAGCAGGAACAACAAATATATAAGGAAGCGATATCTAAAGGTATGTCATCCATTTATTCTTTGGTAGTAAATTCAATGATTGTAACTTAGGGAAAGTGTCATGTCCTATCTTTTTTTGTTCTAGATCCAGGTGGATCTAGGGGGATTGATTTGTGTCCACACTTAACAATTAGCTCGATAACACCTCCAAGCGGAGCTCCAAGATAGATCATCGTTGTTGAGGGTCCTGTAGTAGAGGCACAATATGTTCTTTCATATAATTAGTGCTATGTGTTGATTCATTATCATTTTGGGTGTCTAGTAGGTTCTATGGAGGGTCCTCATCCATCAAAATATGTTTTTTGGTCCTTGGCTCTGGTTGTGGATGAGGGGTCATTTGGAGGGTTCTATGCAAGGGGACTGATAATTATGGGATCTAAGGAGAAGTGGATGGGAATGGGCTAGTGCTACTGATAGTTGTGGCAGGATGGGAAGTAGATTCTGGAAAAGTTGAGTCAAAATGGTTATGGGATGGGAATGTTGGCGGTGTGTGTGTGATGGTGGTGGTCCCACTGTTCTGTGGAGTGGTGGCTTCCTCGACGATATTGTTGGATTGGAGCTGCATAGGAGGGCCATCAAGAATATGCATGATGGTGGGTGTGGAGGGCGAAGTGAATGGGGTTGAAATATTAGTGTGCATCCGAGGTGGGGTGGTATGCAATTGAGGTGGAATGGTGTGAGCTTGAGGTGGGATGGAGGAAAGGGGGCTAGCCTTAGTGATGACACTATCACCAGGGGATTGGGAAGAGGATTTGGTACACAACTTATTCCGAGGAAAAAAAAAAAACAGGACCTACCGTAATTGCTTACCAGATATCGGGGCATCATCCTTAATGGATGAAAATGAAATTGGGATAGGTTTACCTGTTAGTGCTTCTTCATCACCCTTAGAACTCGAAGGTGTATTGTTGCGCTTGGTGAAACTAGTCCTGACATATGAGGATTGCATAGGAGATAACCTTTGTGCCATTGTGGGCATCCCATAGGAGACACCCATCTTCTTCTTTTCAATAGTGACCCCAGGCCACTATGTGACTTCCTTATCAAACGTGAAGTCATCCAAAGAAAATTGTAACGACTCCATATGAAAAAGATATGGACCCACCCCAAAATGTCGCACAAATGTATGGTCCTGGCTCATCCCAAACCATATATTGTTTGTATTACTATTAAGTAGTGACTGTGGGATCCACGACCTTTGTGTTGCGACAATGAGATGATTGTACCATTGTGCAAAGAAGAAATTCTGAGCGGCCCCGTTGGTAGATGCAAGGTGAAAATTCCATGGGTCAAAAATCTTGGCAATATGACCATCGAAATTGGGAGCAATACTACGCCCCCTTGGTGACTACCAATTCCACATGGTGAAGGTGATGATAAATTAGTCATAAATGAAACATCCATCTCGATCATGCACATCTGCACAAGCCTCAAACGGTTCAGTGAGAAGGTATTTTCACTAGTTCATAGGTGTGCCAATATTAATGAACTCTGCCACTACGATTGTGTCTAGAGTACACTCTCCCTTCATGTACTTTCACATCACCTTCCCCTCAATCAAGTAGAAATGCATGTGTAGTTTCTCGTCATTAATCAACACAATGTGTTCTCCTCAACCTCTACGGTGTGTACCATATTTGTCCTATAGGCTTAGTTCCCCCTTCTTCTTTCCATGCTTCACAAAGCCTTGGAAACCTTCGATGACATCATGTCCCCACATGGGAAACCCAATGAGCATAAGGATGTCCTCCACATGGATTGGATAGGCCTGATCTAACCAGAGATTACTATTGTGCACTCCACTGATAAAAAAATTGGTGTAATGTCTAACTTCTCTAGCAGTACCAAAGACAGGAAGGTCAAGAAGACACAACAAAGTGGAATCCCATAGGGGAATGTAGTCAGGCTTCCACTTCCATTGGAATTCTCCATCATCCAATGTATAGAAATCCATGAAGGCATTGGTATCCATGTGGGGGAATTCTATGGCATCGGTAAAATCAAGGTCAACCAACCTGGTTTGTTTGACCTTCCTATGCAAGTCACCTTGAACAGTGACTCATGGATCAATAAACTCTGTTGGAACAACGACTCTGAGATCCCCTTGACCAACTGTGCAAACCATTGGAATAGAGAAATGTTGGTAAACAAATAACACAGGGGGACAAAGTCATGGATGTGGGCTTACAAAGTTCTCAAGAGGCTCTAGGACTACCTCTGTAGTGAGTGAGATGATAAACCAAAAGATGAATCCATCGACCAAAGGAATTTTTATAATTAATATGTGGAAGGTGACATGATGACCATGCATTGAATGATACCGGGTGACAAGAGTGGGAATTAATGTCAACTAAATTCTTCGAACGAAAAAAAATCCACGACGTGATTGGGGAAAATAAAAGCATAAACAAAAAGTTGGGAACGAGAAAACAGATCAACTTGGAATATTAATGAGCTAACGGGTGGTTAACTAGAAAAAGGATGGAAAAATGTTAATATTTAATTGACTATGACAGGGAGAGACACAAGGATGAATAAAAAGGTACTAATGGATTTTAATGACCCACGTGATGACACAAGGGCACATAACTCAAACTTCAGTCACATTAAGTATGAGATTATATGATTGAGACTTCCCCAACCAAAAAGGTGATATCTGGGCTGGACAATGTGGAAATAACTACTACACTTGTAGGGTCGATGACAACTGGACACATCACCATTTTACTGACGAAAACGGAAAACAAAGACGGAATTATAAATCTTACCTACATAACACACTCCTGAAGACAGGAGCAAAGAAAAACCTTATTTATGAGGTAGAAAGGTAGGGCTTCAATAGTGTGCCATTCACCCAGCCGGGTCAAAGAATTTCATTGAGTTACACTAATTTGACAGGTCCAGAGTCATGGATTTCCACAACTATGAAAGGACCCAACCAGTGCATCTATATCTTTCCCATATGTTTCTGATACTTTCTTTCCTGTAAGAGAATAAGATCACCTTGCACAAATAATTCATGCTTTATATGTCTATCATGCCAGGATTTTTTCCGATCTTTCTCCACAGTCTAATGAAAATCTACTAAGAATATAGCTTCCTCAATTTCCATCAGTTCCTCAACTCGCTCAATAAGGGAGTCATCATCTATCAACTTAGTATCTTATGCAATGAATAGACTTTGGGTGAGAAACTCAACTGGAACAATTACTTCCCTACCACATACTAGTTGAAAAGTAGTATACATGTTTAATCACTTCATGGTAGCTTTGTATGCCCATAACACAGTTGGAACTCGCTCATCCTAGTCATCCTGATTTGCGCAACAGACTTTAGTCAACCCCATCTCCAAGATTTTAGTAAATGATTCCATCGTTTTATTATCCTGTAGATGGTAGGGATTTATCTTATGATCATGAATCATAAATTATCTCGTAAGGGTTACAATAGTCTCATTGAGAAAGTGGTATCCTTAATCATTGGTCAAGCTCCAAGGAAAACCAAACCTGGTAATAACAGTTTCAGAAATAAATTGTGGTGTGGTGGTTGTAGAGCAATCACGAACATCCTCTTCTTCATCCCATCAAGTCAAGTAATCATTTGTAGTAATTATGTATCTTTCCTTTGAATTCTTAGTGGGAAGATTGATCGGACCGGTGAAATTGACAACCCATTTTTCAAAGGCTTGCAGTGCTCTGATAGGGTGTAGAGGTAACTCATCACGATGATATGGATTTCCAAATCTCTGACATACATCGCAGGCCCAAGCATATTCCTTAGCATATTTAAACATTGTAGGCCACCATATTCCTTCCTGTAAGATATTTTAGGTAGTATCCTTTCTGCCAACGTGTCCTCCTGTAACTCCACTTTCACATTACCGTAGAATATCAGGGCTTTCATGGTCTAGCACACAAAATCACAAGATATTATCCAATCTCAATTTTTATAGTTTTCCCATAATCAATTGATAATTCTCTGCACAAACCATGAGGTGCCTCTTCTGGGTCACATAATATCCTTCTGGCATAGCACCAGTAGTTAGGAATAGGGCAATGTCCAAAAAATAATCAGGAATAGCCTTAATATGAAAAACGATATGCATCAGGGAGATGAGCATCTACATCTCCACCACTTTCTCCTGAATCTAGTGTCAACAAATGATCTGGCCCCACATATAGTTTACCAGGCTTGAAAATGACCTCAAAAGAGAACTTTAATAACAATAACCATCTGCAAATTTGACCTTCTAACGCAAGTTTGTTAACCAGATACTTCAAATCAGAGTGATCAGTAAAAAACTTAAAATGATTTCCTAACAAATAATGTATAAACTTTTGTAAATCATAAACCATTTCCAAACCTTCCCTTTCAGTTGTAGTATAGTTGTGCTCAACTTGGGAAATCGTTTTGCTAGAAAAGTAGAAAAAATGATCAAGATTTATGCCCCTTGTTTGTGCCGGGATATCACCCACCACAATCGCAGAGGCATCAATGTGGACATGGAACTCAATTTTCCAATTAGGATAAGTTAAAATAGGTATAATGCTTAGCTTTTCTTTGAGCAGGTCAAATGCTTTATCACAGTCTTGAGTCCAACAAAATTATTTAGATTTAATTAATAGTCATTCTAAAGGTGTGGCTATACTTGCGTAATTCCTAATAAAACCGTGATAGTACCCAGTATGGCCCAAAGTAGTCCACAACTTTTTGAAAGTGATAAGAGGAGGCATGTTAATAATTATTGTAACTTTTGCAGGATCGACTACCACTCCTTCCCTACAAACTATATGTCCTAGTAGATTTCCAAAAGGTACACAAAAAATACTTTTTTGCAGATTAAGGGAAATTTGTAGTTGTTTGCAGTGGTCCAACATCAATCATAATATCCCAATGTGATCCTTGAGTAAGTTGTACACAGTCCAATAATCCAGGTAGACCTCAAGAAATTTATGAATGAAATCATGGAATGTTGCGATCAGGACTCGAGAGAAAATTGTTGGGGAATTATTAAGCCCAAAAGGAATAACATTATAGGAAAATGATCCCCACTCAGTAGTGAAGGTAGGATTTTTCTTGTCTTCTTCAGCGATTCGAACCTAGTCGTATCTGAAAAATCCATTTGTGAAGGATTATGCTTCATTTCTCGCTACCTGATCTAGTACCTCATCACTAAAGTGGGTAGGAAAGGGGTCATGTACACAAGCAACATTCAATCTTCTATAGTACACTCAAAATCGTATATCATCCATACCTTTCATAATTTGTATGAATACATGATTGATTTATTTAACCTTATCAACAGGGAAAATAAACTTAGCTTCCAACATCCTATCAGTCTCCTTCATCACTTTCTCTTTATGTTTGGTGTTCAGACAATATGACCCATGTTTAAGTGGTCTTGATTCATGCTTTAAATCTATCCTCATCTCCTCTAAATCTCCTTTAATACCTTTTAGTTATAAAAAAATTGTAGGGAATAGGTCCTCATATTCCCTCAATAGAGCATGTATATCTATCACGATCTGCTTGTCCCAGTAATCCCCTATGGAAGTTAGCTTAGGGTGGTCCTCAGTCCCTATGTTTATTTTTTGCAAATTCAAGGGTTGGGAATAAGAACTATTAACATCATCTAACTTAGTGTTGTGCACAACTCTAGTAACTTTTGATTCTTTAAATGTTAAATGCTTAAGGTCGTCTAGGCCTTCGGGGTCTCTTGGTTCTTCATCAATTTTACTACAATTCAAAGGTATTCGGGAAAGCGACGGGTAAAGGATATGATGAAGGAGGTATTCATGTTCAGAACATATGGTGTGAGAATGTATAGTCTTAACTTCATCAATAAAATAAATTCTCTTAATTTTTTGCAAAGCTAAAGGGTTAATGAATGCAAGATCAACCTTTCAAAGAGAAATGAATATAATCTTTGTAGATGAGAAAGATAAATTCATAGTGATATATATAGATGATATGGTTGTTTTTTTTAAGTGAAATCAACAACATCAAGATTACTTGAAACAAAGGTTTTTCAAATGTAGAAGGTATGGTCTATATTTAAACCCTAACAAATTGTTTTTTGCAATGTTAGAAGAAAATATTCTCGGGAATATTGTTACAAAACAGGGCATTAAAATTGATCTAGAATGAGTTGAATCCATACAGGAAATTACTTTCTTGAGGCATAAACAAGAGACTCAATCTTTCTTGTAAAAAAATAATTTTTAAGATGATTTATTCCTAACTTTGCAGAAGTGTCAAGAAAATTACTAATATTCTAAAGAATGAAGTGAAGTTAAATGGAATGTAATATCCAATTTTCATTTTACCAAATTAAAAAATATTTTTAATTGTCTCTCTCTTCTTCAAGGCTCAAGGATATAGTTCTAGTGGAAAGATGCCTTATTGGCTAGTTTACGGGAATTTGGCCATCCCCCTGAACCATGGTTAATTGGATACAAAAGAATTGGTAGGTTCTGATTAAAGGGCAGATGACTCATTATATCTATGGAAGGGGATTTTTGTTTGAAACCAAGGAAGACAAGCATTTAATCTTAAAGAATAAACCTTATTTTCTTGGCCCCGTGGGAATGTACTTGAATAGATAGACCCATGTTTTCAACTTGGAACATGATGTTCCATCAACAATGTCGGTATGGGTGTGACTCTCTCACCTATCACTCCATTTTTGGGGAGATGACTCTCTTAGAAATATAGGGAATGCTCTTGGGTGATACAATGACAAGGTCGAACAAAAGGAAAGAATGTTTGCATGCACCCAAATATGTGTAGCGATAGACCTAGAAAAAGGCATTCCAAAAACTATCCTCGTAACTTTGGACAAATAGCATCGTGAATTGCCTCTAGACTCTAAACAACTACCCTTCAAGTGAAATTGATATCATGAATACAAGCATTTTACTAAAGACTACAAGAAAAATAATTCACAAATACCTTAGCTAGTGCCTAACAAAGAGGAGTAGTGGAAAATGATAAAGATGAAGATGGGTTCGAACAACAATCTACAAGAAAAACCCCAATCTTGAGTGGAAAGTCCCTTAGCACCATCTAGATCTAAATCTTCTTGGTCTCAGCCTCCATCCAAAGGTAACTCTTCAAGCTTATGTTATGATCTACCCTCAAAATCATCAATCCAAAAATGGAATGGGAACCTCCCAATGCTTCACAATAGATTTGAAATTATGTCCCAAGAGGAGCAAGTCCCCTCAATGGAAACTATGGAAAACCCCTCTTGGGATTCAGCTATAGTAATCACACCAACTCTGGAGCAACCTTTAGTCCAAATAACAATGCTCCCTCTATTAGAAGATGAAGATTGGGTCTCAGACATATTAGAATAGATTGACAATATGCATGAGCAGTAGCATCCTCTCTTTGGAACCAACACAAAGAATAAAACACAAATGACAACAAAAGAAGAGGAGAAGGGAAGACCCACAAAAAAATAAGAAGGAAGACGACAAAAGAGAAAAGGGAAGAAGGAACATATAGTGACAAAATGATGGGGACACAAATGACCATAACCAAATCCCTATAATCAATAATAAGATATGTCTAGACCCCTAGAGAAGGTGTGCCATCAAAAAGTGGAAGCCAAAAACCGTCTTCTAAATAATGAACATCATCTCCTAGAATTTTAGTGGATTAGGTAGCAGGAACAAAGAAGCATCCTTGAAGTACCTAATAAAAACAAAATAACGTACCATTCTTCTACTCCAAGAGACCAAAATGGAGGAATAATAAGCTTTGAAGACATGCAAGAAGTAATGGTGTTTCAATGAAGGAGTGGCGACGAGCTCAAGAGGGGCCTCTGGGGGGTTATGCACTCACTAGAATAGCTTTGTCTTGCATCTGAATTTCATCCTTCATACTCAACATTTGATTCTATCCAAGTTCTCTCACCAGTAGTTTGTTAAGCAATTAAACATTTTTAACATATACATTCATGTATCTTACATGGAAAAGGACAATTTTTGGAGATCACTTTTAGTGTTGAAAGATACAAAGTACTCAAAAAATAACATCATAGTTAGGGACTTCAATGCGGTCCTCAATAGAAAAGAAAAAAAGGGGGAAGTATTGTTAAAGATATTTTTGGGGAAAGGATGGAGGATCTAATCATTAAGTGGGACATGATTGATATCAAACCATCCAAAGTAAAGTTAACCTAGAATAACTAGAGGCTAGGGCCTGGTCATATATTGGAGAAAATTCTAGTGCAAATCAGTTTCATGCTCTAGTAATATTCAATTAAGTCTTGGATCATCCCATTGGTAATATATATCACAAATAAATCATTATCCAAATCCAAGAATATTTTGATTATGGGCCTCTTCCATTTCATTATAATCCCATTTGGTTATAGTGGTCAGAGGTTCCAAGTATATTAATTGAGGCCTAGCAAGTTTGGATCACAGGTTCCCCAATCTACATCTAGGAGAAAAAAATAAAATAAGTTAAATCATCCTTGAAATCTTGGGTTAAGGTATCCCACATTTCTACATATTTTGATAGGGAATCATTTAGAATGCAACTAGGCAACATCCAAGCTAAAATGGAAAAATAACAAATCATTATTGATTTATAGGCTTCAAAGGCAAAGATCCAACAAAAACTCCAAAGGATAGAAATAAATGAAGAGGTGTTATGGATATTAAATTCCAAGAGCCTGTGGCTTAAATCTAGGGATAAGAATAATTCCATTCTTCCATAAGCAAGGAATATCCATAGTTATAAGAAATAATGTGAAGGAGATAACATGGGAAGATGGACCTATGATCACTGACTTCTAGGAATTAAGAAATGCAATTACAACCTATTTTTTTATTATCTATTCACCGAGAAAGATAGAGTAGACCCTGTTTCTTCAACGACTATGTTGGTAAGTATTCCAGCTATGGTATTAATGGTGGATAACATAGACTTGATGAAACCAATTAAAGAAAACCATATTGTTAATTCCATATAGAATTTGGATCCTGGAAAGGCACTAAGACTTGATGGATTCTCAATCTCACGTGACAATAATTGTAGCCAGATTTAAACAAGTGTCGGAGCTCTTCACCAATGCTTCAAGGGGGAATATCAATCATCAAAAAAGTCAAGTGTTGGGATAGAACATAATTCCTTAGGTAATGTGCTCTATTTCTAGAATCTTACAATTTCCTTTCTTAAAAATTGGTCTTCTTTTAAATACCTAGGAATGCTTAAGACTCTTGGTAGTATTTCTCCTCACTCTTGGAAAAGTATAATAAAGAATATCAAATAAAATCTCAGTCAATGGGGATCACAATGGTTAAACATCGTAGGAAAATTGATTCTAATAAAGTTTGTTCTATCGACACTTTCTATTTATCAATGCTCAACCATGCTAGGCTCAATGGGTGTTATGTATAAAATTGGAAGGGAGATTAGGAAGTTTTTGTGGCAAGGGGGGAAATATAACACCAAGAAATTCCATTTGATTAATTGGAAAATTGTAAGGGCACCAAAATATAGAGGGGAATTGGTGATAAAAGATCCATCCCTCATGAATATTTTTATGGGAGCCAAGATTCTTTGGAGATTAATTTTAGCCAAAGCTGATTGGATGAATAAAATATTATGGAGAAAATATTTCAGGGAGAGCAAGAAGAGATGTAATGATATTATGGGGGAAGTAAATGAATTTCTCATATTTGGAAGCTTCTAAGAGTTGGTTCACCCATAATCCACTCCAAGTGCACATGGATCCCTAGTAATGGAAAATATATCCAGATATGGAGTGACAACATCATGAGAAATAGGCCACTAATTGATAATCCATAACTTCTTCCTTTTAAGTTATGTATGGACGATAAAATTATAAATTATTTTTTTGACATCTCATTGTGGTCAGAGCGTTGAGGTTGATGGGAAGGCTAGTCCTTAAGGGACCCCCTTAGGTTGGTGTGTCTTTTAGTTCCAAAAATTTTCTCAATCCTAAGTGGATGCGCTCCTTGGGATCTTCAATACAGGAACCGATGGGGGTGGGGAGAATTGGATTTCAAAGTTAAATATGGATACCTCCAACAATTTTTATCCCTTCCTCTTCTGCAACAAACTGATCCAATGTGGAACCAAATGTGTCATAGTTATGGAATCCTAAATGTTAATATTTTTTTTTGGACTATAGTGCATGGTAATCTCCTAAAAATAAACAATATACCGAAAAGTGGAATACAGTGACCATCTAGGTGTTCTCTATACTAGAGGAATGGAGAATTAGTTCATCATCTATTTTGTGATTGTTCCTACTCAAGAGAAGTGTGGAAATTTTCCTTTACTTACCTTTGTCATCAATTGATATGGCCTCTCTCTTGGAGGGACATGTTTCCAACATGGAACACTTCTTATAAAGAAACTTTGAAAAATAATACCATCTTCAAAACGATGTGGAATTCCCTCCCAAAATATATTTGTTGGAAGATCTTGCTAACCATAAATAAGGTAGTCTTTAATCAAATTTTGATGAACCCAAATGTAGTGGTGGCTAAGGAAAAAGGGCTTCTTGCAAAACATATCAACACTAGACTTAAACCTTTGACTGATGTGCATTTTTTGTACAAGGATGAGGAAGTATGGTACACTTAGTTTAAAACAATAAAAAAACATCCCCTTAACTCCCTCAAATCATAATCAGAGCACAAGTTAGCAGTGGAAAAATAATTTGGAAGCTTAGTACTTCCAAGATTGGAGAGATAAACAAAACTCATGCTGCATGTTCTTTGATGGAGCTTCAAGAAGAAATATAGTGGTGCTAGGAGTGGGGGGGATGTTGTACTATGTTTTCATTGATGTCAAAGGATTGATGTCAAAGGGTTGATGTCAAGTATTGTCATAGTGATGTGTTTGTATCATTGATATATTGATTATTGGTTATACAATCATTGATGTAATTGTTGTCAAAGGATTGATGTCAAGTGGTTTCATAATGATGTGTTGATATTAAAGGGAGTTGTATCATTGATGTCATGTCATGGTTTATAGGAAGAACTAAATGGATAAACTCCAAAGTGGTCCTCTTATGGTGAAATCCTTCATGGGAAGACACTCTTGGATAAAGTTCTCAAAGTGGTCCCCTTATGGTGAAATCCCTCACAGGAAGACACTTTGTGAAGTCCAAATGGTTAGGTGGTTGAGTAGCCCAACAATGTGGTTAGGGAACCCAAGTTTGATTGAGGAATAATGAAATGAAGATCAATGAATTTTCAATAGAAACTATTCCAGATGGATATTATATGTCATGTTGTTTCTGGTGATATGTGGAACATCACATAACTCCTCATGGGTAGAGATTTATGTCCATGTGAAGTTGGAGAACCCTCATGAGTTATCTAGAAGCCCCTAGAAGGTCAAAGAAGTCAAATTATTCTAGAAGCTCTTAGAAGAAGTTGACTAGTCAAAGTGGTTAGTCATGGGTTAAGTTGTTTCAACAAGAAATAAATTAAAAATAAATTAGTTGCAGCTAGAAGTGGAGAGTTTACTATTTGTGGACAAAGTTGGCTAAGTGGACAAAGTGGCTAAGTGGAAAAAAGTTGATACTTCTAGAGGAAGCTACTTGGAGAGTATAAATAAGAGAGCAAGGGTCTCCCATAAACAACTATTGAACATATTGAATATCGACAAGTGACTAAGGTAACCAAAGGAGATCTAAGGCCAATTTTAGAGGGAAGGTTAAGTAAAGAAGGCCGAAAATTCAAGGGAGGATAAAGTTTTTAATGATGCTTTCTAAGGTATGTTATTTACAGGTCATCTCACCATTTTCTCATTAAATGTTTTTCTATAATTATTCAGATATTGAAATATGGAGGCTATCGAGAAAAAATATCGAGGTAACTGTGATAAAAGTTTCAACTTGTAGCTCATTGTATATTGGTAGTTACACTCTGTGGAAGATTGGGTTTGTGGTTAGTCATGAAACTAGTCTAAAATAGGCGCTCCATATAAAAACATAATAAATTCTTCATAACATATCCAAATTCAATTAGAACAAATGAATTGGTTATAGTAAATTCTATAGTATGTTTTGTACCATTTTCATATCCATACAACAAATATTTCACGTGTGGCATGCTCTACAAGTTCGCTCTCTAGAATAATCTAGAATTCAACAAGGTCTACCATTTTCTCTATATCTCTTTTTCTGGGAGGTTCCAAGTAGTGAAACTTGGAGAATTTGCAGAGAAGACACTGAATAATATAGTGTATAATTTTCAAACCTTTATGTACTATATGTACAAAGTTATTCTTATTGCAAGTTAGGGTTGTTGACTAATCCAAAATTAGTCATGTGAGACTAAAGTAAATTTTGATGAAAATGTTAGTCTCTTGTTGTTGAAGTTAAGGAAGGTTTGCAGGTATGTGATCACACACACTGGGTATGTTACAGAGTTACATGTATGTTTATATTCATGTTTTGATAGTTACATTTGGTCATGGCATGGTACATGCTTGAGGCTACATAACGGTGAAGTTTGGCACATGGTCTTGTGTAAGGGTTTATGGTATTTGGTTTATGGAGAGTATGGTGTATTGCTAGGGGTATCTTGTTGGTTAACTTGGTGATATTGTGCATATGGTTGATATTTTACTTAATGATTGATATTTCTGAGTAGATTAGATTTGACTGATGAGAATAATGAGACCGATTGAGGTGGTAGGTTTTTTTGTGCATAGTTGATGCACTTATGTTGGTATAGATGGTTGGTACATTTTGACAGATTGTTTTAAGTCTACAAGTTGGGTCTTGTACTTGAGGGTTGGATTCCTCACATATTGGTTGGTGTTGAGATACACAGGTTGGGTCTTGCATTGAGAGTTGGTGCTCTATTTCAGTTGGTGCTGATAAAACCCAAGGATTGTAGTCCGTAATAAAAAATTAACTTATACATATATCTAGTGTTCCTTGTGTTTTTTATTGTGATGGTGCATAGCTCTTCATTTTTAATGCATGTCATTGAGATATATTTACATGCAAGTAACTAAGTATGAATGGAAGTAATAAGTAATGATGTTGTGAATGGTGATTGCTAACTAAAGTTTTAAAAGAAGTGTAAAAAGAGCCTCACATTGATTCACCCCCCCCCTCCCCCCCCAGTGTGATCAATGTGTCCAACAATTGGTATCAAAGAAGGACTTGACTATAAGACTTACAAGCTTGAAGGAGATCCATGGACACACAAATAGAAGAAGATTGTGTAGAATTAACTAACAGTTATCTTATAGATGAAGAGGAATATTTGTTGAAGCTCAAAAACAAAATTTTATATTTCTTTGAAGCAGAAGATGTTTTTGATCATGATTTTGATCTTGATTATTACATTAGGGAATCCCTAGAAAAGTACCAAAGGCATGCCATGGCACTAAAGAAAATACTCATGAAACAAGAAGAAGAGATCAAGAAACTAAAGGCTCAAGTAAATGAAAAAGAAGAATTATGCAATAAGTTGGAAGCTCAAGTTGTTGATCTCAGAAGGAAAGAAGAGAAGTAAAAATGGTTCATGAACAACTCAACAATCTTGGATTGTCAAAGATAACCTAATGATAAATCTATTCTTGGATACAATAAGGAAGAAACACACTATGAAGCTAGCACTTCTAAGAAGCATGATGCAGGTCCTTCATTGTCAAAAGGTGAAAGAAAAGATGCAAGTCAAGCACCTACACAAGGCAAAGGAACTTTCAAAAGAACAGAGCAAGGAAGACACCAAGAATCCACCTTTATACCTCAAAACATGTTCAGAAAAGAGACACCTTCAAGGTGGACACAAAAGCAAAGCTATGAAAATGTTTTTCATGGTCACTGCTTCTCATGTAATGAATATAGTCACAAATCTTTGGATTGCAGACATTATGCAAGGAAAGATGTTGGAAGGTTACATAACACCCTAAGGTGTTGGAGATGCAATCAAGTGGGACACATTGTTGCCATCAATGATTGGTGTTGACATAAATGTTGGTGTTTCCATCAATGCCAAAGGGGGATATTTTTGTACTATGTTGTCATTGATGTCAAAGGATTGATGTAAAAGGGTTGATGTCAAGTATTTTCATATTGATGTGTTTGTATCATTGATATATTGATTATTGGTTATATGGTCATTGATGTAATTTTTTTCAAAGGTTTGATGTCAAGTGGTGTCATAATGATGTGTTGATATTAAAGGGAGTTGTATCATTGATGTAATGTAATGGTTGATAGGAATAACCAAATGGTAAACTCCAAAGTGGTCCCCTTATGGTGAAATCCCTCACAGGAAGACACTCTTGGATAAAGTTCTCAAAGTGGTACCATTATGGTGAAATCCCTCACAAAAAGATGCTTTGTGAAGTCCAAATGGTTAGGTGGTTGATTAGCCCAACAACTTGGTTAGGTAACCCAAGTTTGATTGAGTAATAATGTAATGAATATCAATGAATTTGCAGGAGAAACTATTCCAGATGGATAATATATGCCATGTTGTTTCTGGTGATATGTGGAACATCACATAACTCCTCACAGATAGAGGGTTATGGACATGTGAATTTGGAGAACCCCCATGAGTTAAGTAGAAGCCCATAGAAGGTCAAATATGTCAAGAAGGTCAAATAAGTCAAATTATTCTAGAAGCTCCTAGAAGAAGTTGACCAGCCAAAGTGGTTAATCATGGGTTAAGTGGTTGCAACAAGAAAACAATTAAAAATAATTTAGTTGCAACTAGAAGTGGAGATTTTAGTATTTGTGGACAAAGTTGGTTAAGTGGAAAAAGTGGCTAAGTGGACAAAGTGGTTAAGTAGACAAAAGTTGATACTTCTAGAGGAAGCTACTTGGAGAGTATCAATAAGAGAGAAAGGGTCTCCTATAAGAAAATATTGAGAATATTGAATATCTACAAGTGACTGAGGTAAACAAATGATATCTAAGGAGAATTTCAGAGTGAAGGTGAAGTAAAGAAGGCCGAAAATTCAAGGGAGGATAAAGTTTTTAATGATGCTTTCTAAGGTATGTTATTTACAGGTCATCTCACCATTTTTGCAATAATTTTTTTTATGGAATGATTCAGATAGAGAAATATGGAGTTCGTTGAGACAACATATCCAAGTAACTATGATAAAACTTTTATATTGTGGGTCATTGTATTTTGGGAGTTACACTCTGTGGAAGATAGGGTTTGTGGCTAGTCCTGAAACTATTGTAAAAAAAGTGTTCCAGATAAAAACGTCATAAATTATTCATAACATATCCAAATTCAGTGAGACCAAATAAATTGGTTAGAGTATAGTATGTTGTATTTTTTGTACCATTTTCAGATCCATACAACAAATATTCCGCACATGGAATTCCTACAAGTTTGCTCTCTAGAATAAGCCATAATCTAGCAAGGTATGTCATTGTTTCCATAACTCCTTTTATGGGAGGTTCCAAGTAGTGAAACCTGGAGGATTTGTAGAGAAGACATTGAAGAATATAGTCTATAATTTTCATACCTTTATGCATTACAAGTACAGAGTTATTCTTGCTGCAATTTATGGTTGTTGACTAATACAAAATTAGTCATGTGAGACTAAAGTAAAGTTTGATGAAAATGCCAGTCTCTTGTTGTTGAAGTTAAGGAAGGTTTGTGGGTCTGTGATCACATACACCAGGTTTGTTACAGAGTTACAGGTATGTTTATATTCATGTTTTGATGGTTACATTTGGTCATGACATGGTACATGCTTGAGGCTACATAACAGTGAGGTTTGGCACATGGTCTTGTGTAACAATTAATGGTATTTGGTTTATGGAGAGTATAGTGTATTGCTAAAGGTATCTTGTTGGTTAAATTGGTGATATTGTGCATATGGTTGAGAGTTGACTTAATGATTGATCTTTGTGAGTAAATCAGATTTGGATGATGAGATTGATGAGATTAGTTGAGGTGACAGGTTGTGTTGTGCATAGCTGATGCACTTGTGTTGGTATGGACTGTTGGTACAATTTGACATATTGCTTTCTTTCTACAAGCTCGGTCTTGTACTTGAGGGTTGGATTCCTCACATCTCGGTTGGTGCTGAGATACACAAGTTGGGTCTTTCATTGAGAGTTGGTTCCCTATTTCAGTTGGTGTTGATAAAACTCAAGGATTGTAGTCTGTAATACAAAAGAAACTTATACATATATTTGGTGTTCCTTGTGTTTTTTATTGCGATGGTGCATAATTATTTATTTTTAATGCACGTCATTGAGATATATTTACATTCAATCAACTAAGTAATTATTTTGTGAATGGTGATTGCTAACCAAAGTTTTAAAAGAAGTGTAAAAAGATCCTCACACTGATTC
>ML797901.1:224865-238741 GCA_009831015.1 Picea engelmannii
ATGAAGTGTATAGTTGATGATGTTGGTACATATTGACGAGTCATAGTTGATGAGTAGTTGACACATGATTGGTACATACTTGGTACATGGTTGGATGCACTTGTTTATGATACAGGTTGATTACAGGTTGGTGCATGGTTGATACACTTGTTTATGGTACAGGTTGATTACAGGTTGGTGCATGGTTGATGCACTTGTTTATGGTACATGTTGATTACAGGTTGGTGCATGGTTGATGCACTTGTTTATGGTACATGTTGATTACAGGTTGATGCATGGTTGATGCATGGTTCAAATTTATTGGTACAGGTTTACAGTGGTATATCTCACAGTGATAGTGTGATAGTGGTTCCATCATTCTACTTCTACTTCAGGGTGGTAGGACAGGGCAAGGACAGGTGGTTGTAGCCACCTTCCGGTTGTAGCCAGAGAACATAGGGGGTTGTAGCTTCCTTCTAGTTGTAGCCAGAGAATTGGGGAGTTGGAGATTCCCGTAGGTTGTAGCCTGAGAAACTAGGGGGTTGGAGCCTCCTTCCAGTTGCAGCTGGAAAACAAAGGAAGTTGGTGCTTCCAATGAATGTAATTCTTCAAGACATATAAGAAAAAGCTTTTCGTGGTTTTCTCCCGATTTGGGTTTCCACGTAAAACACTGGTGTACTGTGTATGTGTATGATTGTTCATTTGTTCATTGCTTATTTACTCTGCATTTATTGGATAATAATGCTTCATTGATATAGCACTTGGATTATATGGTTAAAAGGGATTAAATTTCTCTATTACTGATTCACCCCCCCTCTCAGTAATCCAACAGGCTCCACCTCTTGTTCCATAGGGGGACGAGGCATTCAAATAGATATGGGAAAAGAAATTAGTAAAATACCCAAGGAGGGAAATAGGCACGAATGTGAATCTACTCAACAACTCATCTAAGAGGTTGTTAGCTTCATGATTAATTCATGGTAGATTCAAAAGTTAAACAAATGTTTCTTACCACCCCCTAATCCTTCTCAATGAAGATTATTTCTTAGGATGTAAGAGGACTCAATGGGAGAACAAAACAAATAATTCTCTGAAATAGTATCATGGAAAAAGATCTGAATATATATTCATTCAAGAAACAAAATGTGCAGGTACAACAATAGAAGATGTACTTGTCAGGTGTTGGAGGTAAAGAAAATTTATATTTAATGACTCAAATGGAGCATCAAGAGATATTGATATTCTTTGGAACCCCACCACAGTGGTTCTGGAAAATTTATTTGCAACAACTTGGAAGATATCAGTCTATTATCAACCCATAGGCTCCAGCAAAGAAGAATCCTCACAAATGCCTATGGACCCCAATCACCATAGGAAAAACACTACTTCCTAAAAAGTATTTTAGCCTTGATAAATCAGATAGGAGAGAAATGTTGGATAATAGGGGGATATTTTAATATCATCACCTCTCTAGAGGAGAAGCAAGGGGGATTTAGAATATTAGACAAAGACAATAAAAACTTTCAAAATCTGATCGAAGATCTTCACTTAATTGACATTGAATCTTGCAATGGCATCTTCACCCGGATGAACAAATGCTCAAAGTCGAATCAGGTTGTGTGCCAGCTATCTCAGTTCCTTGTTTCAGAGTCTCTAATGCTAGAAGGATCTCTACTGGAAGTAAACATTCTCCCCAAAGCAGGGCCTAACCATTGGCTAGTTCAGTTATGGATGGACACCATCTCTACTCCAAAGTTCAAACCCTTCAGGTTTGAAAAATTGTGGCTAACTCATCCATATTTTCAGGAGCTTGTCAATACATGGTGCTCACAAGTAGATACTACACATGGCACCTTAATGTATAAGTTTCAATAGAATTTGAATAGCTTCAAGCAAATTATGAAAAGTTGGAACAAAAATGTTTTTGGCAACATCTTCCAAGCTCAAAAAGCTATTGAGAAATGACTGGAAGAAATCCACAGGGAATACATTTCACACGGGCCTAACAAATCCCTGAAAACAAAAGAAGAGTCATTGAAAAAATAGTTTGAGGAACGATACCAGTAGAAGGAAACTCTATGGCCTCAAAAATCAAGAGTGAAATTGTAACACAATCGACCCCTAAATTCTATTTTAAGGACTGGGGCATCATAATTTCATTTTCCTTAACTATCCCAAATCCTAATTCTTGGATTTCTATCATGTCCTTCTCATCTAGAACTCTCTAACCACTGCCTCCGCACTCAAATCTGAGATCCAAACTGGCAGATACACCCTTCCCAAGTTCTTTTAGATTTTATTGGCCAAAGGCCATGTGGCGCCCACGTGGATCCACCTCACATGTATTGTCTCCAAGTTTCTTCATCCACGGTGGAAGTCCATCCCATTACTGGACTCAATCTTCATCTATCCCACAGGCATATAACACACAGGCCAGCAGGGAATTCAACACCTCGGCGTTGACGGCCTCTTTAATGTCTATGCATGAGACCTCCTGGAGTCCTGAACTCCCGAAATCCCATAAAATTTCCGTGTGGCTCTGTCCTTTGGGTCTTTTGGTATCTCTACAATACTACACTCCAAATCCTCTAAAGTCTCGAAGTCCCAAACTCTCAGAGTTCTGGTCACTTCCCCAACCACTTTGGCTAGTTGGGCATGTACCAGGGTGTTGATGGGACCTAAATACCCTGACTCAATAGCAGGAACCAAACCCACCACCGAGTCCCAATTAGATTCTGCAGCATTTGTAGTGGAATGGTTCTCCAGATCTTATGATCTGGCCAAATTATCGATGAGCTTTTGTGTTTTCGAGTGAAGGCTCTTCCTTCACTTGGGATAGTTCTTCTTTGTATTCTCTCTTAGATGGGGGCTGGTACGAGATATGAAAGCTAGTATAAACCAACTTTACAAAGACAGGACAAAAGTTTTAACTATTGGGAAGGGGTCGAGCTTGGGATAACCCGCTGCTCGAGCATCCAGACAATGATCTTATGCCAGAGGGCCTAGTACTAATACTCTAACCGAAAAAGCATTTGACTACTGTATGAGAAAACTACCTAACAGAAAGAAAACATATATGTAATCAAGATCATGGTAAGAAAAATAATTCATCTACCAAGAAACTCATCACATAGCTGAGGTAAACTACTTAGCATAAAGAAAAAGAAACACATATGTAATCAAGATCACGGTAAGAAAAATAATTCATCTACCAGGACATTCATCACATAGAAGCACACCAATTTACTTTCATCATTTAGAGAAAAGAACATCAAAACATTGAACCATATAACTTGACAATAGAATTAATTGTTCTTACTCATTCACTGCAACATTCATGGAACAAGAAAGGAAGTAATTCTTCTCCAACTCCAATCACATACATGTGATGAAAAATAGCTCATCCTTGGTCCAGAAGGGATTCTTAATTCATAGCAGTCTCAAAATAATTATCAACAACCAAAAGAAAATCCTTGTTACAACAACCATCGACTCCTTGACCATCGATCGATGTCCCTATTTATAATATACAATCTTAACAGTAATTAACGATAAAATACAATTTGAGCTAATCATAAATTTCCACGTGGCATTATCATCTAACAGTCTTTCAACATTCCACCCAAGTTGTTTCTTGAAAAGGGTGGGCTCTTTCATAATCAGACCATATGATAAAGAGTTCTTCATAGGTGTTGGCCCATGGAAATATGTGATGTTCCATTGGAGCCGCATATATTTCCTTGATGTCTGTTGCGTGCTTCCAATACTTTGCGAGGCTGAAGTTCAATTACTGAAGCATGGTTCTGGCTTTGATTGGATGTCCTACGAACTGTTGTTCTTGCCCTGGATTTGCATTAGTGACCCTTGCGCATTCTTCGACCCATAATGCATCTTGCTCGGAGCATAGCTTGATTATTTCATTTAGGTTGATAAACATATCGGGGGTACCATACTTGGGGAGTCTGATGTCTATCATTATTTTATTGATTTTATCCCAGTGCTTCTCACACCTAGCCCATTGTTCTTGGATTTCTTTGTGTGGGATTTGAAACATTTTGGCCCAGTATTTGGTTGATCGCTTCATGCGATTGAGACTGATTTTACTTACTAGCTGAATGTCATGGTCTTGTTTTTCTCGACCTTTCTGGACTGCCTCAATAAATTGGAGCCTCTCCACCACCTGTTGCGCCTTCTCATACCATCTCTCCATTTCCTTACATGTTGCGAGTGTCATGAGAGTGTCTTATTGGAATTTGGATATATTCGATATTAACATATGTCTTTCCTTCTTGAACTCATCGTAAACTTTACCGAACTCATCTTTTAAATACACAACTGTCTGTGTAACACCCTTATAGTAATTGGAAAGATTGAGCAAGTGTTCGAGCTCCTTTTTGGCAGTGGCAAGTTCCTTTTCATCTCTCTTGGATCTATCCTGGGTGGCCTCTGAGAGGGATTTTTCCATACCAATCAGCTCAGATGTACGAGCGTCTATTGTATCGATTAACTTCTCCTCAGTGACGACTATGATGGACTGATCCAGGGTGATTCTTCTCTTCTTTCCAAACATCTATACGATAGGCTTTCTCTTTCTATCATAGGAAATCACATATATGTCTACGAACTCATCTACCAGGTCTGGTATCTGTTGATTACCCCATGTGAGATTGTTTCCCAAGTTCCCGCAGTGTATATTTGTTCGATATTGGGCTCTCTAAATTCTTCGCTCTGCCTTGTAGATCCAAATTCTACTTGTTTCTCACTAGGTATCTGGGTATTGGGCAGGATAGAGGTGTCGAGCATACACTTGTCACTTACTTGTTCATCGATCGTGGAACTGCCAATTTATTTTTGTGGAGGATCGTCACTTGAGCCTACATCTATTTCCGGTTCATCGGACTTTCCTGTATTGATATTACCTTCAGCTTCAACTTCCTTATGTGGGACTCCCTGGTCCTGAACCCCAGGCCCAGCAGAAGAGACCTTTTCAGGACTTGGGGAAGGGGTCTTTTCGGGACCTTCATCTTCTTGGATGCGCACCGGGGTACCACAAGAGGGATTCATGCTCTCGTCATCATTGTATATGTGTATAAGCGTGCTCAAGGGGTTGGGCGCTTGTGTTTCTATCAACACCCGACCCTTCTCTGGATGAGTTGTTCCTTCTCTTGAGGGATCAATTAGCGATATCATAGATTCGGGATTTCCCGACCCATTGCTGCCATTGGAAACTATGAGACCAGTATTACTTGGTTCTATTGGGATGCTTCAGACAGTAGTTGAAATCCTGGGACTTATGGAAAGATGCGGGTTATCCTTCATCCATTTCATTAGTAGCTGATCTTGCTGGTATAAAAGTGCGCCACTCTCTTGAGTTGCTTGATATTCAGGGAAATCTCTGATTTCTACCGGGGATCCCTGATGAGCTTCTACGATCTCAATGTCTTCTTGGGGATCATTTGTTTCTTCCTCCAATTCATATGTTACTACTGCTTCAGGGCATCGACCAACTCCTTGAACTGCTTGCTCCAAAAACATGGCCTTCTCTTCATAGCTCATAGCTCTAAACCTGGTTCCTCTAGGATTAGCCTTCCTGGTTGCCACCATATCCCGGTCTTGAGCGTTCTCGGTGAAAATTTCATCCTCAAACCGATCGTGGGCATAATGCCAATAGGATGATACATGTGACACGTGATGTAGGACCAATCCCTTGGGATCGTGTTTGTGAAATTGACCAGTTTGGAACCAAAATTCCAATTGACCTAGCCCAAGTTGTTTAGCATGCACGGTGTCTTGGACCATGCAGAAGTCAATATGAAACCCATACGGTATGAAAGCTTGATTCTTGTCTTTTACTAAAGTTTCATTATATCCTTGTATGATGGTTTGATAGAAGATTTCTCCTAACACTAGTCGGTTGGGAACATAAACGGGCAAAAAATGTGGTTCCCTGTGGCACCAAAAATCCTGATGTAGGTTTCTCCTTCATCCAAATACCAGTGACCAATTTTAACTATGACCTTCTTTACTTCACCTGATAATCTAGGGCATTCTTTCTTAAAGAGCAAGAAGTAAATGGGCGCAATAAATTGATCACAGATAACAACATAGAATTTCTTGTACCTATTTTCCCACAAGATGTTGTAGTATACATAGACTACGAGCTCCCAAGGGTTCCAATTCAAGTTCATCCCGGCAAAAGAGTTCCTAGCGCAGATGACATCTAGTAGATACGAAGCCATGTAGAAGGTGGGGGTATCTCCCTCCTTTGGTGCCTAGGCTTGTTTTATGCAGGTGTTCAATTTTTTAGAGATGATAGCAGCCCAATTGAAACCGGTGCCTAAAATGGCGACTGTAAAAACCAGAGGCATCCAAGCTTCTGAAAACCGGGAGCAGTCTTTCTCCCCATGCAATCTGCAGAGAAGGGCCATGAGGTAGGCATATGATTCCCTGAGATTGATCGTCGGGTACTAGCCAAAAGTTTAGTTCATGAATTTCTTGTCTTCCCTCCACCAGGATGCCATGATTTTGCTAGTGTCGTGAGAGGCATAAAAACTTAGCATGAAATCAGTGCTCAACTTTTCTCCAGACTCATTGAGTTTGTGGTATTTCTGAACTTCTAATGGTAGGAAAACCCCAACGCATTCGCCATTATCGTCATTAATCAAACATTTATGTGCATCGGTGTGATCAATGAGCCACTTTAAGAGCTCGACGCAAGGGAAAACCGGAGACCGGCTTGCCACCATGTGCAGATAAGCCCTGCGAATATTTGGAAGGACTTCTTCATTGAGCTTCCTTATATTAGGGTCATTGTGTGGAGTATATTCGAGGGGTTCTTCTTTCTTAATGTTCTTGAAGACTTATTCCCAGTGAGGAAAAGTTTTCTTTGCTCCAATGCTTTCCTCTGTATCCCTGAAAGCTGGGGGATGGACAAAGGGCTCCTTGGTGATCACCTTGATGACGGACACCGGCTTAGGAGTGAACTCTAATTGCCTTGCAACTGTTAGGGAGGAGCCTTGTCCTATTTCCAATTCTTGCATCTTTGGCACCCATGGTGATTTCCTAGTGGATGGCTTCTTTGGAGGCATTGTCCCTGCAATCAAATCCATCCTTAGAACACGTATACAAAGCAACATCGGGTGAGAACATATACAAATGAATTGTAAAACCACAAGCGAACCCATACATGTAATGCTTGCTAAGATAATTGTTTAATACTCACTAGACTTTGGATGCTTCTTCTGGACTAGTGGCTTCGTTCTCCTGTTTGTTCCAAATTCCTTTCCGAACATAGTGGGATCACATAAAATGACTCGAAAGAATATAACTAGGAGATACTACCATTCATATCAATTAGTTAATATGGGTGATAAATACAGATTTCAAAATAAATTGCTATCGGATTTCTGCCGTTGAAACTTAATTGGTTGACGGCGGAGGCACGGATGGATATGCATTGTATCGGTGAGTTTAATGGTTCCCTTTTGATTCACACACGAGCTAGTAACTAATGTGCAATCTACGAATCAACTAAATCTTTGAATGCGAAGTACTTGACACAACTAGGGGTTAAACGTCACATCACGTCTTACCTTCATAAAGATCGGGGATCGACTACTATTTAGATGGTTTATCCATACTGCTATCTTCTTGATAAAACTCCTGATACCAATGATGATTGGATTGGTGATTAAGGGAACATTTTGAGCGTCGGCGGTCGGTGGTGGAACTCCTCTTTTGTGTGGTTCTCATGATTACACTTCTCTTCCGAAACTGAAAGGATCGGCCTTCGGCAAAATCTTTTCGGAGGTTGTTCGTAAGAAAGAAACACTACTATCGTCTGACGCCGATGAAGGTCGGTACTCAGCTACTTTGACTTCTCAAAATTATTTTTTCCACCTTAAGCTTTCACTGATGTTGAACTTCTCTATGGAGTCAGGAAAAATCCGGGTCGTTGATTCCTTGAATAGTTGTTGTGTCTCTTAAGATGGTTCTTTGTTGTATGTTCAAGAGAAACTTAAGACATGAAACATATAATATAAGAGGATTATTAGTCTTATACCAAAGCGAGAACAATCAAAGGTGGAAAATAAGGTGGTACCCAAAAGGAAATGGTCACAGAACTTTTAGTGTTGAGCACTCAACAAATGGCGATTCACTAGGAGAACCCAGCATCTATGTTCCATGCAGCAGATATCTCTGGTGCTCCTTTTAACCATATTAACCTGAAGTTTTATATATATATATATATATATATATATATATATATATATATATATATATATATATTGGAAGTACTATTTTAGGGCTTGGTCGTTTACTGGGAGAGTATCAGGTTCCCCCCTCAGATTTTGCAACCGGTAAGTACCTACCCCAATATTCTCAACCACCTGGAAAGGTCCAAGCCATAGGTTCTGAAACTTGGAATTTTTCCCTTTGAGTTCATTTGCCCTGTACCACTTCAAGACTAAATCTCCTACTTCAAAGTTCTTTTCCTTAGCTTTATGCTTATCGAACCATCTTTTCACTATCTATTGATGAGCCCAAAATTTGACTTAGCCTTTTCTCTCTCTTCTTCCAGCACAAGCATGGTGTTGATTCTTTGTTGCATGGCCGAGGATGGTTCTTCATTAGAATCTTGGGCCAACTGGAGAGATGGAAAATAAAGCATGTTTGGGAGGATGGCTTCCTGTCCATAGACCAGAAAGTATGGGGAATTCCCTATAGCTTCTTTGGGTGTGACCCTATCATCCCATAGGGAATTATGGAGTTGGTTATGCCAATTTATATGGTTATCCGCAACCGTCTTCTTTAGTATCCTTACCAGATTCTTATTGGTTGATTCTGCCACACCGTTTCTCTGTGGGTAATAATTTGCAAAGTACTTGATTATGATTCCTTTGTCTAGAGATAACTCTGCCAATAGGGTAGAGGAGAAGTAGGTTGCATTATCAAAGACCAAAACAGAAGGAACACCAAACCTTGTAATTAGTTTTTGTTCTATAAATTGGATGACTATTTTCTCATTTACATGGGTCAGAGGAATGGCTTCTACCCACTTTGTGAAATAGTCGGTGGGAGTAATAATATACTTGTGCAATTTTGACGAGTTGGGCATGATTTCTCCTATGATATCCAACCCTCGCTGCTCAAAAGGTCTAGAGACGGTTACAGGCTAAAGTGGGATTTCTTCCCTTCTCTCCTTGCCATCACTTATTTGACAAGTCTTACAATTCCTAACGTAAGCATGAGCGTCTTTGAACAAAGTGGGCCAACAATAGCCGGCTCTCAGAACCTTATGAGAGGTGGTGTTTACTGCAAAATGTCCCCCAGGGGGGCCATCGTGGATTTATTTCAACACTTTGTCGGTGTCTTCGCGTTCAAGACACCTCAGCAATACCCCATCATAGTTGATCCGAAAGATTATCGAATTTGTGAGGCGGTATTGTGTAGATTTTAATCGGAGGGATCTCCTTTCTCTGGGGTTGAGGTTTTCGGGACAAGTCTCATGATGTAATAGATGAGCCAAATCCTTGTACCAGGATTCTGGTCCCAGGGAAATGTATGTTGCTTCACCACACCACAGTGTTATTTCATTATCCCACCTCGGATCTTGGTTTGCTTGATCTTGAGCTTCGGCTGTGAGCTTGCACAAACCTTGTCCTTTTACTAACTTGGCAAGTTTTATATCTAGATCAAATTCCTGTACTACCTCCATCCAGTTCCCTCTTATTTATCCCATTTCTTGTTGGGTAAACAAGGATCAGACTGTAGGGTGTGGCACAATCACCTTGGTGTGATTCTTGAGGATGTACGGCCTAAAATGTTTTACTACTTTATAGACCGCATAGGCCTGCTTGTCTATGGCGGGGTAATTGAGCTTAGCTCCTTGAAGGTTGGTGCTCATAAATGAAATCGGGGCTTCGTTGTTGTCGTTGTCCTTCTGAGTCAAAATGGTAGCTAGCGATTGGTCAAAGGAAAAAGTATAAAGGTTAAAGTCTCTATTGAAATCGATACTTCGCAATACCGAGGCCTGGGATATGGAAGCTTTGATATTGTTGAAAGCATCTTTTCGTTCATCATCCCACTTAAACTCGAAATCTTTGTGAATAATTTTTTGTAAGGGTTTGATGATTTCGGCGAAGTTGGGGGTGAATTTCCTTACGAAATTAATTTGCCTGAAAAAAGACTGCATATCTTTCTTGTTATGGGGTAGAGGGAGTTGAGCTATGGATTTAATCCTTTCAGGGTCTATGAGAATTCCCACTTGAGATATAATATGACCTAACAATTTACCTTTTTCAAAACCGAAGATAGTTTTCTTAGGATTGAGTGATATACTGTATTTTCAGCATCTTTCAAAAATTTGAGTTCAATGCTTGATGTGTTCTTCTCTATTCTTCGAATACACCGTTACGTCATCTAAATATACTACCACACACTTACTTATAAGTCCCTGAAACGCCATGTCCATTTCCCTTTGAAAGGTCACTCCTACGTTAATCAAGCTGAAAGGCATGCGTTTATAGGTAAAGGATCCCCATTTGGTCTGGAAGGTAGTTTTTAATCGGTCTTCCTCTGAAACCAACACTTGGTTTTATCCTGAGAAACCGTCTAGAAGGGAGAAAATTTATGAGCCCAACATAGTCTATAGGAGTTGCTCCATTGGCGGGACGGGATAATTGTCTTTTTCAAAAGCTCTGTTGAGATTATGAAAGTCTATGCATAATCAGATTTCTCTTGAATTTTTCCTTATTGGAACAAGGTTCGCTACCCAGGAGGAATGTCTAACTTGGAAAATTATCTTCGCATCTAAAATATTCGTTAACTCTTGATACATGAGGGGTTCCAAGGATGGGTGGTACTTCCGGGGCTTATGATGAAAAGGTTTGATTTCGGATTTAAACGGGATGGTGTGTTGAATGATGCGGGTATCATACATTTTCAAATTTTTATGGGACCAAGCGAACACATCCTGATATTGTCTGAATAATTTGAGGTAGGCTTTCCTCTCCTCTTTAGATATTGTTTTTCCAAGATTCATATACTTTGGGTTGTCTGGGGTTCCAAGATTTACAGTTTTGTGGAGGGGACAGGAGCTACCAGTCTTTGTGTTTTTAGGCCCTTTGAATTGTTCCTTTAGATCAAACAAATTCTCTAGATCCACTATCCCTTTTGGAATTGTGTGAGCCTTTGGTTTATTTGCGTCTTGACCCCCCCAAGAACTGGTTTCTGTTAGTTATTCTTGGAACTCTTCATCGTCTATAGATATGTCTCTAAAGTTGTCTTGATTAGTCAAGAATCTTATGATTTGTTCATCCTCCTCAAAGACTTTCCAATTAGAAATATTATTAGGTACCGATGGCTTGCAGAGAAGTTCTACAGTGAATCGGGAGGCTTCGTAATATTCTAAAGGTGAGAGTCTTGAAGCAGCGATGGCTAAGGAATCAACAAGGATATTCTTCGCTCTGGGGATCGCAGTGATATTGAAAGCTTCAAAGCATTCTATCAGCCTCTGCACCTCCTATTGGTAGTTCTTAAGATGAGGGGAGTTGCAGTGTATAGTGTTTCTCACTTGTCTAATGATGATTTTCGAGTCTCTGAACACCTTTAATTCCATGACATTAAGATCTATGGCCTTCTCTAACCCTTGTACCAGGGCTTCATACACAGTAGTGTTGTTGGTGCACTCCAATTCTAGTCTACAAGACAAGAGATGGTGTTTACCCTTTTGATCGATGAGGATGCACCCTGCTCCCGAACCCTCTTGTGACTTGGATCCATCAAAATAAAGGGTCCAAATTCACGAGGGACGATTTCTATCCCAATCAGTGTTCCTCTCTTCTATCGTTTCTTCCGGAACACCTAACACTAGGTTTTGACAAAAGAGAGAATATTCCATTGGCATCGGGAATTCTTCTTGAAAGGTCATTTCGGAGTTTTGAGTAAGCAAAACATCGGACAAGAGAGGAGAAAAATTTCCAAAGTGAGAATCACAATAATAGTTCCCTAGTATGGGAAAATCGGTAGAGGCTGGTTCATTCGGGGTTTCCAAGTCAGTGACCATATGTTTTAGGTATTTTTCCCTATCGACTCTGATCATGTTCGTGTATCCCTTCAGAGGTAGCCAAAGGTGTGCCCAGTCTGTGCTAAAGTATCCATTTAGTTTTTCGGACCAATCTCAGCTCAATAATAGCCCATATGTCTCAGGGATATCCACCACAATGATGTCAATCACCTGCATGAAATTAGGATGAGTGGCTATCCTGATCATCACCTCTTTGAGTTTCCCCATGACCTTGACCTGGGTCATGTCTAGTTGTATGACATGCTTATCACTTTTTAGAGGGACAACATATAATTTGTTACAAACGGCCAAGGGAATGACATTAGAAGATGCCCTGGAGTCTACCAAACAATTGTGGAGATTCCTATTGAAGACTTCGAACGTTAAAAGGAAAGGTGGTACAAAAGGCCTCTCCTTCCCGCCTTCTGAGTAGGTGTTTATCGTTGGTTTTCTTGCCAAATCTGTAGGGGGTAGATTCTTCTCCTAACCATTGCAGGTGGTCGGGTTTTTTACTGAACTTAGAGCTTGCAACATGTTGGGCCCCAACAACTCCCCTTATATTTTTACAAAATTTAAAGGGCCCCTATTAGAATCTTGATAATTAAAATGAGCTACAGAATCAAGTTTTTCAAATAGTTCTATGCCTTGGCTTGCTTTGAGATAAACTTAAGACATTCACTATAGTATGAAACATTCATTACAAGAGTATATGTCAAAAGTTAGAAACGAGCATAAAAATCTCAATTTAAACAAAAAAGTTATTTTTTATCAAATGTTTACTTTTGTTTAAATTATGATTATGTGTTTATTCTTCTGCTCATTAGCAAGTTTGACTATTTTGAATAATGTGTTCAATACTTCATCAAGTAATATCTTGGTTGGTTTCTCATTTTCATGAAATCATTTGGTGATGTTAATTAATTAAATTCTTTTTTCATTTTGCATCTCATTTCAAAATAATAATAATCAAAGAATTATCTATCATTTGTTTGATTTTGCAAAAAACTAAAATTAATATTTTTTCTTCATTAACTTGAAGATTCTAGATCATATTTGAAAACAAATTATAAACAATGTTTGTTTAGAACTTATAGCTAGCTTAAGTTCATTTTTTTTTTCTAGATTTTTGTTTTATTCACAATTTTTAGGTTATTAATTTAGGTTTCTTTTTGTTTCACAGGTTTTTATTATCAAATATTTGATACGGATCTGATCATGGCTTGATTTTATTATCCAAATACGTTCAATATGATTGATCCAAAAATAATTTTGGATTTCTACAAATAATTTTATGAGCAACAACAGATAAAATTTGGAAAGACGTCAAGATCAGACACACGATTTTGCAAGACTGATTTCAGCCAAACCGTGAGGAATTGGAGAAACGGTTGAAAACCCAGAACCAAAATAGACCCATTTACCTTTTGCGTTGAGATTTTCCCAAACAAATGTACGATTTGAGAGATATTTGGGTCTATTTTAGAGGCAAATTTCAGGTGGCAGAAATTAATAGTGACGCCCAGACTATTCATTCATTTTATAAATATATGAGAAAGATCGAAGAATTGGAGAGGAGGATTTTAATCTTTTCTCTTTTGTATATTATTTCTTTTCTAAACTTTTTTTATTTCTTTTCAAATGGAGTAATGGATGGCTGGAAGCTTTGGGAGAATGAATGAATATTTTCAAAGAAGAATATGGAATTCCAAGTTGCTTAATGGCTTTTGTCCTGTAAGTAAAATGGTTTTATTTTCATTATAATATATTCATATTCTTTCAATAATTGATTATGCATTGATTTAAATAGCTTTAGTCTTTTTTATCAATACA
>ML797901.1:261489-279179 GCA_009831015.1 Picea engelmannii
GAGCCTTATATTTCCTTGCTGCTGCTGCCCCTTCTACAAAGCTTCCTGCAATCAAGGTAAGACTACACATGCATGCTACTAATCTACTAGAGGGTTAGAAATAACACATAAATCAAATAACATAGATGAGATTCATGAACTTGCGACGGGAAAAGCATCTTTTTTCATTAGTCTCAAAATGAATCACTTACAATGAGTTCTGAGACTAGCCACCGTTCCTCGATCCTGATCCTGGGCTCCTCCTCTTCTTTTGTCCTCCAACTACTGCAACATGAAGTTCTCCTGAAGCTTAAGGAAAAGCTAAAGGGTGGGGACAATAATAGACTTGGCAATTTGGCAGAGTTTCTTTGCTATCCTTTTTCCTCCTTTGATTAGTACCCCTACCCCTCCTTTTATAGGCTAGGAAGAGCTAGGGTTTTAGGCGAACTCTCGGCCATACATGGCAGAGAGTTTTAGTTAACTGACAAAAAGCCTCGTGTCCCGGCGGAAACTTTCCTGATTTTTTGCTTTGTTAGGTACCCGCGGGCTGTTTTGGGCTAGCCCGCGGATGCCCACGTGCAGTAAAAGGACATCAAGCGGTTGCCCGCGCCCAGTGAGAAGTTAGGGCACGGCTTGCTTGTTTTAAGTGGTTTTTTGAGGAATTACTCAGCATGGCTTTGGCTAGGAAGAGGCATGAGTTGGCCTGATGCCAGGTAAACCTGTATGGTGCATTTTAGGGTTATAACACAAGGTGTGGTGTCCCTTCAGCCGAATTCGGACGGATAACTTTTGTCAGACGCCGCCTTAACTGCACATGGCTCCTGCAGGGGAGATAGTTGCAACATTAAAGGACAACATGGCATGCGCAGAATTTCTCTGGTCAGATGAGGACCAACCATGACCCTTTGGAGAAAATCAGTGTATAGGAACGTCTCGGGCAGACTGTTTGTCGGAACCCCCATACCTTGCATTCAATAAGTGAGCTGAGGTTTCAACTACCTTTGTTCAGCTTCATTTAATTCTTTAGCGAGGACCAGGATCAAAGTCAGGATGAACTGGTCTTGGAGGACGCGGTATTCCCTTCTGTGGCAAAACCCAACGCTTTGGCACCTTTGCATAACTCTCTTCCTTTCTCAAGTGACCACAGGCTGTGGCCCTGCGCTTACTCCCAATGGTGCTTTCGACGTTCGCGAATATGAAGTGCCTGACCCTTGCTTCTTGAAATTGCGATGAGAAAAACGTCGAGATGGCTCAGTTTGCCACCAAGTGTCCCCTTTGGATGGACGACTGAAAATGTTTTGTGATACCGTGGGCCCCACTTTCTGCGCTATCAGGGTTCGGGGTTTTGAGATGTGGAACAACATGAAAATCTCACCCCTTGAACTTTCGAATGCCGAAATGCTGATGCGACTAGATCTCACGCCACGCGTCCTCTGGATGGACGGCTGCTATTCTCCCCTGCACACTATGGGCGCGATCTATTGTGTTAACTTCGGCGCAACTTCCTTATTCGCGATTTCCCGCCAACCATTGATCTGCTCATATGGATGGATCCAGACCTGTGACACTATAATCCTGCCCTCTCGCTTGATTTTAAGTCCAAAAATGAATTTTTCTGTGCGCTGCACTTGGGCGTTCCTCGTGCAACCTGCAGACTTGGATATCTCGATGCCGAAGACAAGAATTGTCGCTAACAGCGTCCTTGAATTGATGGCTCTCATCACTTCGGTATTCAGAGCTTATCGATACACAACACCTCAAATCCCCCAGAGTTCCCATTCTTTGGACTAAAGGATCTAGCTTCATGTGTTCCCTATATATCAACGACTAAGAGGGATCCCAAAGAATCTGAGGATCGACGGTCCTCATTACTTCTTGACTCTGACCTTCGGCGATTTTGGCTTTACTTCCACTCCATTCTCCCAAAGAAGGACTTTGCCGAATTACCGTTTGTGGGTTCCTCCTCCTGAATGATCGGTTGATAGGCGAGGATCCTAACGATCTCCCCAAATATACAGCTCTCCCTACTTCATAACTTCGATGTTCGAGGAGTTTGATGCTATAGCATCTCCATTCTCCCAAAGTAGAACTTTGCCAAAGTCATCTCAGTGTAGATCCAATGGCGAAGGGAACCCTCGAACATTCTCGATCGGTGGCTCACACTAATTTGTGAAGGGGATTTGGATCATGGTTTAGTTGGTAAGATAGGTTCATCTAATCACTAGGGTAACCACCCAACACTGGTCAACCTTACAGGTAATCGGATCCGGATTATTTTCGGCACGAAATGAGAGCGGAGATATAACACAGAAATATAAAGAGATATTGAAAGAGAAATAGTAATATAACAAAGATATATCGGAAATATAACCAGTGGAAAATATATACAGTAATACAAAATTTCTATTAATGAAATAAATGTACAGAGACTGTAAAAATACAGAGTGAAAGACTCGTGAGAATGGTCGCAGCTTATCTCTGAGAAGAGATGTGACGATTACTCGCATTCTCAAGAAGATGATTACAATGAGGCTCTGAAGGCCTTTTTACAATAAATAGGAATTTCAAAAACCCTAGACATCCAAAAACATAACCCTAGAAGATGAAGCGCCAAAAGTCATGTGCGCCCCGTTTGGGTAAGTTAGTACATCAACTCCCCGGAGTCGTAACTTTTGCATACGATATTAGTTTTAGGTGTATGATAGCCCATTGGAAAGGTATCGTTGAGAAGATTAATTTTGGGGGCTCAATCATGAATTTGTATATCATTGAGAGAATCGATCTCGAAAATCCTTCATTAAGACTCTCAAAATAGCCCTCGAAGTTAAAAACTACTAAAAATAGTAAATTATCAAAATTGCCAGAAAATTGTTTTGAGCCAATTGCAAAAGGTGGGTGGCCACCGATATCCACCTAGATCAATCCTCCCTCCTTAGGAAGCAATGGTATCCATTGTGTTGAGTGCTCGTGGGAGAGGTAAAAGAGTTTGTTGAATCTGCATCTTGAGGAGTTTCTTACCTTGTTGGAGAAGTTGCGTTGCGTATCTTGTTGAAGGTTGTCACGAACATGTGGTTGGAAGGGTTGGAAATTTTTAGCCATTCTGGCTACATGAGATGCATGTGTGCAGAAGGAATCTTTACACTTTGTTGCAACCTTGTCGACCCGCTTTTTTTGGATAGAAGGTGCTTGGGGCGAGGCTGTAGTGGTTGCAGTGTCCTTTTGTTCCCCTTTTGAACAGATTGTGAAGAAGCTAAATTTCGCAGTATGAGATACTACCTTGCAACACTGTTTAGGTGGAACAATAGTTGGAACTACCTCTGGTATTCTATAGATATGACCCCCCAAAGTAACAATGACACTACGGGGTTGAGACTCATAAACAGGATGGCATCTCCACATACATGGTTGGCCCAAGAGGACATCATAGACATCTAGTGGGGAAACATCACATAATAACCCATCCTTGAAGGGTTGTATGTCGTATGTTAATCGACACTGTTGCCTGACACACAGATCTTGTCCTTGTCAAAGCCACCCGATGTTGTATGGTTGCAGGTGTGGTGTTGTTGACAATCCCAACTGTTTGACGACCTCTGCTGAGATGAGGTTCTTTTGGCTTTCGCTATCAAAAATAAAATGCAGTGGAGTCCCCTTCACCCACATCTATGAATGAAAAAGGCGCTCCCCCTCTTCAGGATCTATTGGTTCTTCTAGTTGAATTGTTGTGGTCGCGACAATAGCAATGGGGTTTGCGTGAATGATCTTTACTTTACCAGTATTTTCAAAATCAAATTATGAATCAGGGTTCAGCTCCTTGTCTTTCATATCAACCACCGTTGAATATTTTGAGTGACATTCATCGGTGTTGTGCTAGGGGATTTTATGGAAATCGCACCATTTTTCGGTGTCCTTCTTTGTCTTCCTGTGACCCTTCTTTTCCTGTGGCTTGGACTAGTTTTCGGGAGACTGTTTATTAGGGTCATCTTTGTCATACTTTGGTTGTTGCGGATTTTTATACCCAAACTCCCGTTTGTTTTGGTTCTTAAATTTCTTCTTGAATTTAACATCATATCGATAAGCAGCACTGAGTGATGAGATGTCCAGAAAATCCATTTCAGTCTGGATGTATATGTGTAGAGCCCCATGGTATTTTAGAACCAAATGTCGTTCGGAGTCTTTGATACCCATCTTGGTGCGCAAGGTATGGAAGGTATTGGTGAACTCCGGAACTTCTTGGCCCCTCTCTTTCCACAGTGTGGTCTATCTCATGCACTGGTCCTTATAGTTGCCAACAGGGTAATACTGCTCCTTTACCGCATCCACAAAAAAATCTCAAGTGGGCTTAGCCCCATATATTCCAGACTCCTCTGTGGAAATTTGATCCCAGTAAGTTTCCCACCAATGTTTGACATGGGGGAGAGTTTTAAGGAGTGCGAAGGTGATCTTTTCCCTGTCCAAAAAATGGTGAACAGAGAAATAACCTTCTAGCAGATTTAACCATTTGTCTAGGGCTTATGCATCTATTTGTACTTCAAATATAGGAATATCAAAATTAACTTGGACCTTGAAAGGCAAGATGATTCCAAAGTGTTTGCTTGATGAAGATTCCCCTTTTGCTAACGACAGGCATTGAAGGATGTGGGAAAAATTCTCCATCATTTCGTCCCTTTGTCGCATGAGAGTTTGCTCAAGCAACATATTGATAGGATCATCTACTCCATCATTTTTATTTTTTTCTTCCATTGAGGATTTATTGGGTGTGTGAGAGAGATTGTCCCCAAGAGAGACAAGCTTAATACCCAACTTGATATACTCAAACCTTGTAGGGGACATGCACTAAAAAATGATCAAGAGCAGCATGCTCTGATACCACTGATCCAGATTATTTTCGGCACGAAATGAGAGCAAAGATATAACACAGAAATATATAGAGATATTTAAAGAGAAACAATAATATAACATATATATATATAGGAAATATAACCAGAGGAAAATATATATATTAATACATGGTTTTTATTAATGAAATAAATGTACAGAGACTGTAAAAATATAGAGTGAAAGACTCGCTAGAATGGTGGCAACTTATCTCTGAGAAGAGATGTGACGGCTACTCGTATTCGCAAGAAGATGATTACAATGAGGATCTGAAGGAATTTTTACAATAAACAAGAATGAAAAAAACCCTAGACATCCAAAAACCTAACCCTAGGAGATGAAGCACCAAAAGTCATGTGGGCCCCATTTGGGTAAGTTAGTACATCAACTTCCTGGGGTCGTAACTTTTGCATATGATCTCCGTTTTAGGAGTATGATAGCCCATTGGAAAGGTGTCGTCAAGGAGATTAATTTTGGGGGCTCAATAATTCCTTCCAATATAATTTAGAAACCCTATCTAGAAAATCCTTCATTTAGTCCCTCAAAATAGCCCCGGAAGTTAAAAACTGCTAAAAATAGTAAATTACCAAAATTGCCAAAAAAAAAATTGACCCAGTTGGAAAAGATGGGTGGCCACCGATATCCACCTAGATCATAATCGTAACTCTCAGTCACCCTCAGCGGTTTTGTGACTATTTGGGATGATAATACTCTGAAGTCTCATACTTTCGGAGCTCTGAAGCCAGAAGGACTTAGCTCCC
Organism: Picea engelmannii; assembly: GCA_009831015.1. NCBI lineage: Eukaryota > Viridiplantae > Streptophyta > Pinopsida > Pinales > Pinaceae > Picea > Picea engelmannii. The sequence goes on from ML797901.1 coordinate 267,108, forward strand.
TTAGGATTAGCATAGGATTCCTAGGTGTTGGTCATATGGGTCCTTCTAAACTCTCATGAGTTAAACACAAATATCTTCATCATAAGGTTGTTAAGGACTTGGGCATGATATCCCAGTTTCACAACAAGGAGTTTGAAGGAGATATCATTTTCATACAGACAGGGTCAGATTGATGCAATGCTTTCTATCCCATCCCTCCTATAGGTTTACATCCCAAGACATATCAAAGGATAAGTTGGGGAATATACACGATCAATTAGAAGCATAAGTCCACAAGAAGATAAATGCATACATATAATTTGATCATTCAATACAAAGACCATTCTTAGATGTATAAATACATGCATTCATTCATTATTCCATTTTAAAACACAAAGTATGGAAACACTTATCAGAACTGGAAGACGTGATGCGACTGTTGAAAGGGGTGCATGTTTCCACCCAACTATAGGCTCAGTCAATCCTAATGGATTTACCACTGGCCACCCCTAAGCTAGACCATGATGCTCTAAGAGAGAATTCTTTCTTCCGACTCAACAACAACCAGTTGGAGGTTACTCTCCTCCTCCCACAAGATCTTGGAAATAGATGTTCTCTATACTAAGCAAGGAGGCCTACATGAGTAAATCCTCAGTCACTCGGAACCCTCATTTATTAGCCTGTATCATAACTCTTCTAGCCACTTCCTACGACCAGAACATGTTCGTTTCTCAGTTCTTCCTCGAACTTGAGAGTTTAGTCTCTCTTCTCTGCTTCTCTTCGCAGGTCTTCCTCTTCCCACCACACCTTCCTTTCTTTCCTTCCTCAAAAATATTGTGCATGGCCTCAATTCCTAGTCCTTGGTCAGGTCTGAAATCCTTACAGATGGGCGCTCTATCCCATCCCCTCATTAACTCTTGAGGAGTTCTTCCCACCTACCAACCTAACTATAATTCATTCCTGGGTTAGAGGACTTTTCTGGTCCTAAGAAATTAAATCCAACAAGGTATTGGTTTGTTAAGGGTTATCTCAACCATTCCTGGTTCCCCTCACCATGTATTTCATAGCATCCATGTTCTATCTTCGAAACCATGCAACACTTATCCATTTTCTTTTAATAACAGAAATTACATTCATTAACCTTTTATACAAAGGTCGCTCAATTCAAACATTCACACATATCAAGATTTCCATAGTCTCTTCGCCAATATATTTATATTTACAAAATGGGGGAAACATGGGTGTTACAATCCCCTCCCCCTTAAAGGAACATCGTCCTCGTTGTTCTATATGTCAATGTTCTTTGTATATAAAGAATGTTGGTTGTGAAGCCTGATTATCTTCCTGATTCATAGGTCTTTGTTCTTAGCCGTGTTTATACCCCGTGAAGAATTTACACCCCAGAAGAATGTACACTCTTCCATGCAGGGGAGTGAAGAGGGGAGTTACCTCCTTTGTGTTGTTCGGGGGAAAGCGAGGGTTCGGGGGAGAAGCCCCCGAAGGAAAATTTTCCTTGTAATTGTAATTTCATTGTAAATCTAGACCATTCATTATAAGGTCACAGATATGACGGTAGAAGTTATGTTAGGGTTTTTTTCCCTATAAGGAAACCCTCTTTTATGAGGGAAATGTATTGTGGCTATGGATCATTGTGAATATTGTATTTTGAGTGAGGAGACTGTGAGAGAAAGAAGAGGAAGTTACAGTGGGTGTGTTATAGGTTGTATCCCTTCATTTGTTGGATAATAATCAAGGAAGGACTTGGCAGTTTCTCTGGTGGACGTAGCCCACACTGGGTGAACCACGTATATATGTGTCTCTATTGTATTGTGTATCTTATATGTTTTATTTCTGCATTTGTTTTTTTTTATTACTGTGTGATCTTGTTTTTCTAACAACTGGTATCAAAGAAAAAGGTAACTCGCAGGAAAAGAGGGCTCCTGGTTCGAGTGGGAGTAATGGTGGAAGATGGAAAGTTTAGGGTCGAGAAATTTAACAGCCAAAACTACCAGTTATGGAAGATGCAGATGGAGGATTATTTAAAGCAAAAGGATCTATTCCTACCATTGGGTGGAATAGAAAATAATTCGATGGCCATGAAGGATGAAGAATGGGAGGTTCTTCGTAGAAAGGCACTAGGAATGATACGGCTAAGCCTGGAAGCGTCAGTGGATTTCAATATTTTGAAAGAAAAGATAATGAAGGATATGATGGATGCATTGGATAAAATGTATGAAAAACCCTCGATGTCCAATAAGGTATTTCTAATGAAGAGATTATTTAATATGAAGATGTCAGAAGGTGGGTTTGTTGCAGATCATTTAAATGAATTTAATACGGTTACTAATCAACTAAGTTCTGTAAAAGTGGACTTTGATGATGAGGTCGGGGCTCTTCTAATCTTGTACTCATTTCCAGAAAGATGGAACAGCTTGGTCATGGTTGTAAGTAACTATGTCTCTAGTTCAAATACTTTAAAATTTGATGATGTTGTTGGTGTTATCCTTTGTGAGGAAATACGATGGAAAAGCACAGGTGAGATATCAGGTAATGCGTTAAACATGGAGAACAAGAGAAGACAAAAGGATAGAGAAAAGGGCTTAGGGAACTGTTGGAATTCTAGGAAGGGAATATCCAAATCCATATTTGGAAAGATAGAGTGTTGGAATTATGGGAAGAAAGGACATTTGAAGAAAGACTGCAGAGCTCCAAAGAAACAAAGAGATGGACAATAGGAGAAAAATCAAGAAGCAAATGTAACAGGTGATGTGTTACAAGATGCTTTGATTCTTTCTATAGATAATATTTATAATTCTTTGCTAGTAGATTCAAGGGCTTCATTTCATGCCACACCCCATAGGAAACATTTTCTAGATTATGTTCAAGGTGATTTTGGACAGGTTCATTTGGGTGATGATGCACCATGCAAAATTGTTGGAATGGGAAAGGTAAAAATAAAAAAATGCAATGGAAACAAATGGTTGTTGAAAGAGGTAAGACATGTTCCAGATCTAAGGAAAAATATAATTTCAACAGGTAAGTTGGAAAGTGAAGGTTGTATATCCATATTTACAGATAAGGTGTGGAAGGTCACCAAAGGATCATTGGTGATAGCAAAAGGAGAGAAGGTAGGTACATTGTATTTATGTACTGGTAATACTAATTTTTCTATCTCTTTAGCTTCTAAAAGAGTGGATACAACACTGTGGCATCATAGGCTTGGGAATATGAGTGAGAAGGGGATGAAGATACTTCACAAAAGAAATTTGTTGCCGGATCTTAAACAAATTGATTTGGATTTTTGTGAGCATTGTGTTTATGGAAAGAAGAAGAGAGTCATATTTCTTAGAGTTGGAAAAGAAAACAAGAGTGAAAGGTTAGATCTTGTGCATACAGATGTAAGGGGACCATCTCATGTATCATCTCTTGGTGGCTCTCATTATTATGTTACTTTTATTGATGATGCAACTAGAAAAACTTGGGTTTATTGCATTCGAGAAAAATATGATGTTTTTGATAATTTTAAGAAATGGAAAGCTTTGGTTGAGAATGAGACAGGACAAAGGTTGAAGTGTCTGAGATCAGACAATGGAGGTGAATACCGCAGCAAGGAGTTTCATGATTATTTTTCATACCATGGGATTTGTAGAGAGAAGACAGTTCCAGGAAAACCACAGGAAAATGGTGTGTGAGAAAGGATGAACAGTACAATCATGGAGCATGCAAGACGTATGAGATTGCATGTTGGTTTTCCCTTACAGTTATGGGAATATGTTGTAGATATTGTTGTTTCTTAATAAACAGAGGACCTTCAAGATATTCGGATGGTATAATTCCATAGGAGGCATGGACAGGTAAAAAGGTAATACTTTCAGTTGTGAATCATTTGTCCATATTGATAAAGAAAACAGAACAAAGCTTGAGGAAAAATCCAAGAAGTGTACCTTTATTGGATACGGTGTTAATGATTTTGGTTATCTCTTATGGGATTATGAAAATAACAAAGTCATTAGGAGTAGAGATGTCATATTCAATGAGAAGGTCATGTACAAAGATCAGTTGCAGGGAAAGAAACAAGAAAAAGAAAAACCAAAATACACAATGCTTGATGAGATCACTGGAAAAGAAACTCCAAAGGTACCATAAAATAAAAATGTACAACAACAGGATCAATAGGTGCCTCAAACTCCTGCAAGTTTTGTTAGAAGATCTACCAAGTTAAGTAGACTACCTGAACGATACTTTACTTCATTGTATTATTTATTTTTGATTGATTATGGTGAACCAGAATGTTATGAAGAGGCAATGCAGGTAGACACCAAAAAGAAGTGGGAGCAAGGAATGAAAGAGGAAATGGATTCCCTGGTAAATAACCATACTTGGGATTTGGTTCAGTTTCCTGCAGGAAAAAGAGCATTACAAAAGCAACGCGTTTACAAGTTGAAGGAAGAAGATGGAGAAAAAAAGCAGTACAAGGCTAGACTTGTTGTAAAGGGGTTTGCAAAAAAGAAAGGTATATATTTTGATGAGATATTTTATCTTGTTAAAATGACTTCAATTAGGACTATTTTAAGTCTTGTGGCAATAGAAGATTTGCATCTTGAACAGTTAGATGTAAAAACAACTTTTCTCCATGGGGATTTGGAGGAAGAGATTTATATGCAGCAACCATAGGGGTATGAGGTCAAAGGGAAGGAGAATTTGGTATGCAGTTTGAAGAAGAGATTGTATGGCCTAAAGAAATCTCCAAGGAAGTGGTATTTGAAGTTTGACAGGTTTATGACAGAACAGGGTTATAGTAGATATCATTCTGATCATTGTGTTTATTTTAATATATTATCCTGCTATTGTATGTAGATGACATGCTTGTTGTAGCGTCTAATATGCAGGATATAAATGTTCTCAAGAAGAAATTAGTTAATTCATTTGCGGTGAAGGATTTGGGTGTTGCAAAGAAAATCCTTGTTATGAGAATAACAAGAGACAGGAAAAATCACAAATTGACATTGTCTCGGGGTGAGTACATAGAGAAGGTGTTGGAGAGGTTTAGAATGCAGAATGAAAAACCAGTTAGTACACCTTTAGCCAACCATTTCAAATTAACTAAGGAAATGTGTCCCAAGACACAGGAGGAGATATAATACATGTCCAGGGTCCCTTATTCATCAGTAGTTGGCAGCTTGATGTATGAGATGGTTTGCACAAGACCAGATATTGCACATGATGTGGGAGTTGTGATCATGTATATGAACAATCCAAGTAAAGAACATTGGGAGGAAGTAAAGTGGATTCTCAGGTATTTGAGAGGTACTACTACTCATGCTTAGAGGTTTAGACACTGTTCTATAGGGATATGTTGATTCAAATATGGCAAGTGATAAATATAGCAGGAGGAGCACCAGATGGTATGTTTTTACTATAGGTGGAACAACAGTAAGTTGGATTTCAAAACTGCAAAAGGTTGGTGTACTTTCAACAACAAAGGCATAATATGTTGTTTCTACAGAGGCTAGTAAATAAATGATTTGGTTACAGAGGTTTATGGAGGAATTGGGAAAGAAGCAGGAGAATAGCAGGTTGTATTGTGACAGTGAGAATGACATTCATATTGCAAAGAACTTAGCCTTCCATTTAAATACTAATCATATACAGCTTAGGTACCATTTCATATGATCCATTTTGGAAGATGGACATTTGAAGTTGGAAAAGATACACACTAGCAAGAATCCTCCAAACATGTTAACAAAGGGAGTAACCAGGGGGAAACTGAGTTCCTGCTCAGTTTTAGTTGGTCTTCAATCATGAAGGTGAAGATGAGAAATTTTCCAGGTCCAAGAAGGATCATAGTCTAGCATATACAACAATGATGGAGTTATTGAGATCAGTCTCCAAGTGGGAGATTGTTGGTTGTGGAGCTTGATTATCTTCCTGATTCAGAGGTCTTTGTTTTCATCCATGTTTATACCCCATGAAGACTTTACACCCCGGAAGAATGTACACTCTTCCATGTAGGGGAGTGAAGAGGGGGGTTACCCCCTCTGTGGGGATCAGGGGCAAGTGGGCCCCTGGCGGGGGTGAATCCACCGAACGGAAAATTGCCTTGTAAATGTATATTGTAATTTCAGTGTAAATCTAGATCGTTCATTATAAGGTTGTAGATATGATGGTAGAAGTTATGTTAGGGTTTTTTTCTCTAGAAGGAAACCCTCTTTTATGAGGGAAATGTATTGCGGCTATGGATCATTGTGAATATTGTATTCTGAGTGAGGAGACTGTGAAAGAAATGAGAGGAAGTTACAACGGGTGTGATGTAGGTTTTATCCCTCCATTTGCTAGATAATAATAAAGGAAGGACCATGAAATTTCTCTAGTGGACGTAGCCCACACTGGGCGAACCATGTGTATTTGTGTCTCTATTGTATTGTGTATCTTATGTGTTTTATTTCCACATTCGTTTTATTTTATTGATCTGTGATCATGTTTTTCTAACACAGAAGTAAACAAAAATGGATATGTTTGTCTCATGGAATCCTCCATTTCCCACGTAGCCTCATATGGGCCAAAGTGTTTCCACTGCACCTTGACCTGTGCAATGGTTTGGTTTCTGAGTGAGGTTTCCTTCCTATCTAGTATGCATTGAGGTTCTGGCAGGAATTATCCCCCCGTCTCCACCTGAATCACCGACCATTCAATTATATGTTTAGAATCATGTACATATTTCTTCAATAATGAAACATGGAAAACATTATGTGCCTTCACTGTGGGAGGGAGTGCTAGCCTATAGGATACATGTCTCACTCTATATAATATTTCAAAGGGTCCACAATATCGGGGTGCCATCTTGGCACAAGTTCCCATTCTCAGGGAACTCTTCCTGGGTCTAATTCTGAGATAGACATGGTCTCCTGTCTTGAACTCTCTGGGAGTTCTCTTTCTTTCAACGTAAATCTTCTGTCTATCCTAAGAAGTTTTCAGATTTTTCTTAATTTGAATCACTTGTTGTTCCATTTCTTTCAGCATGTCAGGTTTGATTGTAATTTTATCCACTAGATTACTCCAACTGGTTGGAATCTTTCACTGTCTACAATATAGGGCTTCAAAAGGGCTCATCTTCAATGACTCTTGATAACCGTTGTTGTAATAAAATTCTACCAATGGAAGGTAATCTTCCCACTTCTTAGGTTGATGCATTAAATGCATCTTTAACATGTCTTCTAATATTTGGTTCACTCTTTTTGTCTATCCATCTGTTTGAGGGTGATAAGTTGTGCTAAACAACAATTTAGTCTCGAAGTCAACAATTAAGGACTTCCAAAAGCTTGAAGTAAATTTTGTGTCTCTGTCAGATATAATCTCCCTAGGCATACCATGCAGTCTAAATATATCCTTCATGAAGATGTTGGAAATATATATTGCCTTGCAAGTTGACTTGATGAGAATGAAGTGAGCAGACTTGCTCAATTTGTCCACCACTGCCATGATGGCATCATTCTTCTTGGTCGATTTCGGTAATCTGGTGATGAAATCCATGGAGATGGTTTCCCATTTCCATTCTGGAATTGGTAGAGGCTATAACAACCATGTTGGGTGTCGGTGTTCTTCCTTAACTTGTTGGCATTCTAGACACTTAGCTAGATATTCAGCTATGTCCTTTTTCAATCCAGGCCAATAGAATTGTTTCCTATTGGTCATGATCATTTTCTGATAACCTGGATGACCAGTATATGGTCTCTTGTTTAATTCATCCATTATGAACCACTTCAAGTCGTCACAACTTGGAATATACAATATGATTTTGTAAGTTAGCAGGACTTCATAAAGCATCTGATAGCCTTCATACTTTAGCCCTTTGGTCTCTTGCTTTAGGTATGACGTCACGGTCTTGAAAAATGCATTTGTTTCTTGTGCGTTCCTGACTCTCTCCCTGACATTCGTTTTACATGTTCTTACCACTTCTAGGTGAATCATTTTCACACTTCTACTAAGGTCATCGACCACCCTATTTTCATTTCCTTTTATGTGTTTGATTTCGAAATCAAACTCACTAAGGAGATCCATCCACCTAGCTTGTCTAGCATTGAGTTTTGGTTGGTCAAACAGGTGCCTCAACCCAAAATGATCTGTCATAAGTACAAATATCCTACCCATGAGGTAATGCCTCCACATTTTTAAATCATTCACTATGGCAGCCAACTATAGATCATGGGTCACGTAATTGTTTTCATTTTCATTCAATTTTATGGATTCGTAGTGAATTACACACCCTTCTTGCAAAAGGAATCCTCTAAGTCCTTCCTTACAACGTATGTGCATACGAGGACGTCATCATCAGGTTCTACAATCTTTAGTATGGGTGCATGGATTAGAAGGTATTTCATTTCTTGAAATCTTTCTTCAAATTTTGATGTCCAAGTGAATTTAACCCCCTTTTTTTGAAGGGCAGTGATTGGACAACTAATCTTGGAAAATCATTGTATGAACCTTCTATAGTATCTTGCTAAGCCCATAAAGGATATGATATTAGATATATCCTTTGGGGTAGGCCATTCCATGATAGATCTAATATTGTCAGGGTTTACTGCCACTCCTTCAGAAATAACATGGCCTAAGTAATGGACTTGTTTCTACAAAAAGTCACACTTGATAAAATTATCATAGAGATGATGCTCTCTTAGTACTTGAATTACTAATTTAAGATGTTCTTCATGCTCCTCTCGGTTCTTGGAGTAGATTAGGATATCTTCAATGAAAACCAATACAAATTTGTCTAGGAATTTGTTGAGTACATTATTCATCAAGCACATAAAAGTGGTGGGGGTATTGGTTAATCCAAATGGAACCACCACAAATTCGTAGTGACCATATCTTGTCCTGAAGGTTGTTTTGTGGATGTATTTATCCTTGATTTAGACTGGATGGTATCCAGACCTTAAGTCAATCTTTGAGAAAATGGAAGCACCCCTTAATTGGTCAAACAAGTCATCGATTCTTCGTAAGGGATGTTTTTTCTTTATGGTTGTCTTATTGAGTTGTCTATAGTCTATGCACAGTCAAAGTGTGCCATCTTTCTTTTTCACAAACAAGGCAGGTGCTCCCCATGGAGACATGTTGGGTCGTATGTATCATTTTTCCATCATCTCCTTTAGTTGTAGCTTGAGCTCAACTATCTCTAGTGTACTCATCTTATAGGGTGTCCTAGACACTGACACTTCTCCCGGTGCAATTTCTATGGAGAATTTAATGTCTCTTCTCGGACGTAGACCTGGTACCTCTTATGGAAACACATATTTATACTCTCTTAATATGGGGTATTCCTATAGGTTTGGTTTGTCATCCTCAATATATTCCAACACCTGTTGCATATAGAGGACATCATTTCCTGCAATACTTTTTCATTTGAAGGGTTGATATTCGTCTCACTAAGACATACCTATGAATCCCTTGAAGGGTTATTTTTCTCCCTTCTTTATTTTCACACTCCAAATTTTTATGGTGACAGTCCAACTTGGTTTTATAAGTGGCTAACCAATCCATACCAACCAACAGGTCATAAGATCCTAGGGGAAGTATGTTAAGGGTCTCTTGGGTGGGCAATCCATCCATAATGAATTGGAAAGCTGGTATGACCTATGCTACCTTTATTTTGATTCTAGTGGCTAGTTGTACCAACCAATAGTCTAACTGGTTGCAGTTTACACTTATCAATAGTCTGAGGGACTACATAACTCGAATTAGAATCAGGCTCAATTAAAATAGAAACTAAATGGTTGGCAATCATACCTTCCATCTCCACCACTGAAGCTTGGTGGTCGGCTTGTTTATTATCCAAGGCTGCATAAATCTGTGGCATGCTCCTAGCCACATCATTGAATTTGGTAGCTTCTTGGATGTTGTAGACTCTCCTTCTATTCTATTGTCTATATGGACAATTTCTCAGCAGATCCTCTTCTCCACAACCCCAACATTTCAAGGGTTTTATATTTGTGTTATCAGTCTTTCCTGGGGTTTCCCCCAAAGGTTTATTTCCACTCTAGGAGGGGAAATTTTGTTGATACACACTTCTATTAGCAAGTCTCAACCTAGAATCCTTCCCATATTTCTTAAATCTTGAGGATTTAAACCTCTTCTTCTTGAATCCCGAAATACTCTTCTTCTTGAAGTGTTTCTCAAATTTTTTCCATGACAAGTCCTTCTCATGGATTCCTTTCACATTCCTAAGGTCTTCCCACCAAATGGAAACCTTTTATTTCAAGTTGAAGATGGTTATTCGAGCCTTCAAGTTTTTAGAGTAGTCATGGACTCTGAAGTACTTCTTTAGACTAAGAAGCCAAGCTTCTGCCTCTTCCCCTTTCTTAATCTCTACATAGAAAGAGGGTAGTTTGGATTTCTTGAACTCTTCAGGATCATGACTTTTGAAATGCTTTCACTTCTTTCCTCTCCTTTGAGAATGTGAGCTAGTTTTTCTACTAGAAGATCCCTTGAAGTTGCCAATTTCCTCTCTAGAGGACTCTCCTGATGAGTGTCCATTACCTCCAGGTGGGGCCTTCCTCGAGGTACTCCTCCTAGTGTGGCCACTTATGGGACCACGTTTTCGTATCTCATGTGGACTTTGACTTCTTCTCCTATGTCATCGGTCCACATGACTGGTTGCGGGTCCATGCTACAACTGCCTTTGTATATCAAATAAGCTCTGCAGCAAGACTGCATTAATTTTTGTTTATTTTTCTTGCTCCTTTATCAACCTTTCGTTGTCATCCTTACAACTCTATAATTCGTCCATGAGGCTCCTTACAGTTTTAGCCAGATCCAGAGGGGTTTCCACCTCCCTCCTTTCATCAGATTATTCATCTCTATTGTGGGAGCCATCCCCCACTTCATGGCGTGTCACCATCCTTTATACTTTTAGTTTTCCTGCAATTTATTGACTACTTGAGTGCTGAAAAAACACTTAATGTCATCCAACAATATATTATTTTATGAACAACACACAATTCATATTTCTTAAATACACACATATAGTATAAAGTTTCATTCTTTTCTTCAATAAAAGTTTAACCAGACTCTTTAGGAAAGAGGTAAGATAGGGTGTCACCCTTAAATTTTCTTTAAATATGGTTTGTACGCAGCTCATCCATGAGTCCAATAAGGTCAAGTGTTGTAACCATGCTCTGATACCAATTTGTAACACACCTGACCCATAAATTCTCTTTTAAGGAGTCGGGCATCATAATTTTGTTTTCCTTAACTATCCCAAATCCTAATTCTGGGATTTCTATCATTTCCTTCTCATCCAGAACTCTCCAACCACTACCTCCACGCTCAAATATGAGCTCCAGACTGGAAAATATGACCTTCCCAAGTTCTTCCATCTTTTATTGGTCAAAGGCCATGTGGCACCCACATGGATCCACCTCACACGTATTGTCTCCAATTTCGTTCATCCACGGTGGAAGTCCATCCCACGAATAGACTTAATCTTCATTTATCCCGCAGGCGACTAACACAAAGGCCATCAAGGAATTCGACACTTCGGTGCTCCGGTGCTTTGGCACTTCAACATTGAATGCCTCTTTACTGTCTCAAAGTCATGTAAACTTGCCACATCGCTCTGTCCTTTGGGCCTTTTGGTCTCTCTACAATACTACACTCCAAATCCTCTGGAGTCCCAAAGTCCTAGACTCTTGGAGTTCCAGTCACTTCCCCAACCACTTTGGATAGATGGGAATGTACCAGAGTCTAACACGTAGAAAGGCCATGGGTGACACATGTCACGTTCCAATAGGCATATAGGGTCTACAAAAAGCACAAATCGAGATGACACATGGTGTTTGCACTCTTTTCGTCGATGTGTGAGCAAAAAGTGAGTGCTTACATGCCTAGTTGGGCTCTGCTAGTCATGACAGCTGTAATGTAAAAGGTTATAAAGAAAACAACTAAGCTATTAACAAGAATTTAAACAAAAACTAAATAAAAACATGAGCATGGAAATAAAAATAAAAACAAATAACAATGGACCAATATCACCAATGTATTAGCTGGTCTGATAGATGAAATCCAAAGATACACAATGGAGAAAGAGGACTTGGGTCCCTT
>ML797901.1:313015-328861 GCA_009831015.1 Picea engelmannii
ACGCCCAATCTTGGCTAAACTATTGGGGAATAATGGAAGAAACCATTTTGCAGAATAAAGATACTATTAAAAAAAATGTCAAATCAAAATTTAAGGAAAAAATGTGGTGTGATAAAGAGTTAGAGGAAAAAAGAAAATTAAGGCATTATAAAGATGTAATCAACCCTAATCTAGAAGATCAAAATTATCTATCTGTCTTGCCAAGTGTAAAAAAAAAATAAGCATTGCTAAGATAAGAACAAATTCTCACGAGCTCCATAGTGAAACTGGGCATTGGTCAATTCCTAAAACGCCATGGGATGAAAGAGTGTGTCACCTTTGTGACACTAAGAAGGTTGAAGATGAAAAACACTTTCTCTTAGATTGTCCAGCCTATACCCGTATTAGATCTGATTTTCAAAATATTGATCACACTACCAACCTTCCTAACCTCTTAACTCAACAAAAGTATGGTGATCTTGGAAATCTTCTCTTAATGATTTTCGAGCACAGAAACAAAATTCTAAAGAATCACAAGTAATCACTTGCCCTCTTAAGGTCCGATAGACCAATTAGATCTTAGTGGACGTTAATCATCATCATCATCATATTATCTAGTTTAAATTATAAAAATAAAATTAATCTATTGTTTAGTATATATTACATAAGGAGTATTTTTAATATATTAAAAACATATAGATATTGAGAGGTCTATAATTAGTTGTGAGAGGGTTGACATAGATATTGGGGGGTTTAAATACATGTTTTCAAATTAGAATGATCTTCAATATTCAATATCTACAATGGTATATCTGTTCTCTTCGTGTGTTCTTCTTTTTCTTTGTTGTTTGATGTCAAAGACCATTTTTGTCACATGGGAAGCTCTTGCATTTACAATAGTATATACAATTTCTTGGGAATCGCAAGGCCAAAATATCCCCCAACTCTCCCACCTATTATGTGTATTCCCCATCATCTGGAACCCAACGAAATCTGGGATTTGACCAAAAATTTAACTAGAAATCAAGGACTTGACCAAGACATGAAAAAGATACTTGGTGGAAGGACCATGTAATGAATCACCATTAGGTAGAAAAAGGGCCATAGTAGTATATATGTGTATCTTCTAGAAATTATTTTTCCCACCCACTACGGAGTTGGATGTGGACATTAATATAATGATGATTCAAAAGCCAACCTCTCTACTACTATTCTCTTTGCTTGGTTTTTCCTTTGGGAAAGACAAGAGGAAGCATGGTTTGGTTAACTTGGACCCTTTTGATCTCATTGGATAATTCAAAGAAATTAATGTTGTTAGAATCTAGACATTAATATTGAATCAATTTGTTGATTAAATTAAATTAACGAAGTAAAAACAAGGGAGTTCATTACTTTGCATAATCCTCATTCAAGGATTAAACGAGTTATGTCATGTCACCATATTAAGGGTAGAAATAAAAAGGGGTACTAAAAATTATGTCACCAAAAAATGGATACCTAGGATATCTAGTAAAAATAAGAAGTTTTTCATTAAAAAGGTGTATTGGGAGTGAGATTCAATAAAATGATTTTTAAGATGTATTATTTAATATCTAGTAAATTAATGGTATTCTTTTATATCCCATGAACATATGTATTATGCCATAGGTTCATTTGGACCCCTTGTGGTTAGAGGTCTCATACAAATTCTACAGTGTAGAATTCACTATTGTACTTGTACTAATCAACCTTCTAATTATAGGAGTGGTGTGATCTATAATGATATAATCTATAATGTAATGTGTGTCCTCATCATATTCCTAAAACTCTGTTAACTCTACAACATTAAAGTGAATTATATCATTGTCTTACACAAGTTTCAATAATTTTTACTTCATTAATAAATCCTATACCTTATGGAATTAGAGATTTTTTTGAAAAAAAAGTAATCATTGTAAACAGCTATAATTCTCAAAGAATTTTCAATTTAATTAGGATCTTTAATATACCAAACAATAAAACTAAAAGGATACTACTTTCTAATTCCAACTTGCTCTAAATGAGTAGTCCTCTTAAATGGTAGTCTCTTTTCATTTATATTTCCATTTCAAGAATCAAAGTAAAATGGGCTATGAAATATTATTGGAAATGCACATTTAAGATTAAATAGAAACTTGTTACAATACTAATTTAAAGTAAGTGTTGATCTACATCTAATTCCATTAACTTTTCCCAGAGAAAATAAACTTATGTTTTGATACTTTTTGGACTTAAAGAATCAAAGTAAAATGAAGTAAAATGGGCTATGAAATATTATTGGAAATGCACATTTAAGATTAAATAGACACTTGTTTCAATATTAATTTAAAGTAAGTGTTGATCTATATTTGGAAATGCACATTTAAGATTAAATAGAAACTTGTTCCAATATTAATTTAAAGTAAGTGTTGATCTATATCTAATGCCATTAACTCTTCCGAAAATAAACTTATGTTTTGATACTCTCTTAGAAAGGAGATGGTACTTTTTGTTAATGTTTATGTCATTATTATAGTTCTTTGCATTTCAATAGATAAGAGCATAATAAAAACAAGATCACTGAGAAATACACATTCACAAGAGACACAACATTTATCCTGGGAAATCCTCTAGGGGAAGAAAACCCAGCAAAAACTTCCTTATCATAAATAGCTTATACAATGTTCAAGAGATAACTCAAACCAATACAGAAAGTCCTCCCCAAGAGATGTGCCACTCTTCTTCTCCTCTCTCTGGTAATTGCAGCTTGCCTCATAAGAGAAATGAGCAAGTGAGTTGTGTGTTTGAAGTGAGGCGCTAGCCTCTTATTTATATCAAACTGGCACGTATGAAAGGTCACAACTGGCAGGGCTGACCTCTCACTCTGGGTGGGTAAACCCACCTTTAATTAATTATGGGTCTTCCATTATAACTGTTGGGGCCGACTTCTTATTCTGTCCATTGTAATTGTCCGATGACCAATCCGCAAAAGGGGATTTGGTCCTTATACAATTACCGACATGATTAATCCTCAATGGGGATTAATCCAATAACAATAATAATAATAATGACATGATTAATCTGCAATGGGAATTTAATCCAATAATAAAATAATAATAAAAATGTTCTTCGTAGTTACATTATTTCAACACTTTTGAATACTTTTAGGTTTTTATATTTCAAGATATCATATTGGAAAGAAATTCATGCACCTTAACATTCATATGTGCACATCAACCTTTCTTTCATAAGAAAGTATTATCATGTACCATGCTCTCGGTAAACACACCTAATTAACCTTATCTCTAATACTAAAGAAACTTCTTTGAATTGCACAACCAAACATATACAATAAGACATGACACTCTCCTTTGTTAGATAACAATAGTCATATAGGCACATAACAATAATTACAAATACAAATAGTGACTAGCAATGTTAATACTATAAATGCAATTGTTATTATATGTTTCAATATAACAATTTACTTATAACAAAATTTACTTATAAAAAGAAAATGAATATTTCATATATTTTACTATTCTCTCTTATTTATTGGAAGGTATTATCTAAATGTTTTATGTTATGTTTTTTTTTTGTTGAAATCCGACAACATAAATCTGGACAAAATTGTAATTTTATATGTTTAGATTGCATTTCTAAGGGCATAAATGGATTTAGCATACTGAAAAATTCTTGAAACAATCGAATTATACAGACTTAACCACTCAAATATATAGATCCAACAATTTCTCACAATATTTCGAGCAAAATGACATCAAAATATCCTTATAAAAAGACCAAAATACAAAACACTTAAACTAAATGGAATAGAAATCTCATCTACTATGTTTTCATCACTACTCATAGATCCATCTTTCTTACCCTCTCA
Source organism: Picea engelmannii (assembly GCA_009831015.1). Lineage (NCBI taxonomy): Eukaryota > Viridiplantae > Streptophyta > Pinopsida > Pinales > Pinaceae > Picea > Picea engelmannii. The sequence continues at coordinate 316,884 of ML797901.1, forward strand.
CCTATGTCATACTTGAAATAAAAGTTTTTTTATATTATATTTATTTTAAAATAATATTCTCGTTTTTTATATTTTAGTATTTTCTTCAACTTGAGTTAAATAATATTTTGTTTTTTATATTTTTTGTATTTTCTTCAATAAACCCGGGGTTAAATAAAAAAAAATATTAAATGAGGCAAGCGAGATAATCCATGTATACCATCAATGCATGTTCTTGATTTGATTTTTTGAAGTTAAATAACATAAAGAAACTTGTTTCTCTCGTATTTTAAGAACTGATTTTAGCAAATGGTATTAGTCCATATATACGACAACCTACGTTACATCTATTATTTAGGTATTTTATTAACCCGAGCAAATATTTTATATAAGAGATATATTTTCCCAAATATCACTTAAAAGATGCCATGGTCAGTACAAACTCTTGAATCAAAGTTACTCACTTTCAAACAAGCGCTATCATTTCATTACTTAGGAGTTTGTATGCTTAGTACAAAAGGATTAGGTTGATTTTAAAATTGAGAAAATAAAGAAAAAATATCCATGATACTCATCATTCTTTAACATGGCCAATAGCGAGGATGAAATTTATATTACATTTAGACCAACAAAGACTTTCCATAAGGAATATAAGGAATCATTAAAAGTCTTTCGTGATATTCCATTTTTATATTTAAACCTTACCATGATAAATATACCACTAAATGATAATAGTGTGAAGTTAAGTAAGACTATGTTTTATCTAACTACACTATTATATCATAAAATTGTTAAAAATACATGTTCAATTTAAAAAGATAATGAGTTTTGAAAGATATTTCAAAACTAAAATGAGATTTCTCTTACGTTAAAATATTTGGCCTCAAAAGAATAACTCTCTAAATTAAAAATCTTCAATAACTATGCAGTGAATGATATAATTTACTATTATCACAATTTATAATTTTTACTGTAAAATCTTTCCAAATTATCTCATTTTTCAAATATTTTTTATTTTTTATTTTTTATTTATTTTTATATACTAGCGGAATTGATAACTTGGGTGGTTCTCGTACTCGCGTGACATAGGGTCGATGTTGGCATCTTCACAGTTATGCTTGTTGGCATCTTCACAGATTGAGTGTGCTTGTCATTGATGGAAAGATCAGAGTATGCGTCGATGGCACAAGAGCAACAACGATGTTGACAGAGCGATGTTGACAGGGTTACAGACAAAGTGTGCATGGAAAACACAACAGTGAAGACACGGAAGAGAAAGCTCAGAAGAGATATCGCTTTACAGAAGCGCAAACAAGGTCCAAATCATCAAGACTCGCAAAAGGATCAAAGGTCGAGGCCTTTGGCACTTAGAAATTCTTCCAAGTCGAGAGGAACGAAGCTCAGGAGGAGGAGCGACATGGGTCGTCGATCGTGGATCGAGGAGTGTTGTGGGTCGTTAGATCAGAGTCCAGTGACCAGAGGAAGCGCAGATGAGGAGATCAAATCTCAGTCGTTGATCTGAGTGCATAGACCAACAGCTGTTGGACCCTAAGGAAAGTGCACGAGACAAGTTCCGAAGTCATCGAAACCATGCATCGTCCAGAGGACACGTGGAAAAAGTTCATCATTTCGTTGACTGAAAGGTCAAAGGAAGGAGGTTCTCTAACCCCTCGAACTCGCGATATGCGAATTCGCGAAATGACTTAAGTCGTAGGATCCAGAGGACACATGATGAAAGATCATCATTTCGTTGACTAAAAGGTCAAAGGAAGGAGGTGTTCTAACCCCTCGAACTCACAATATGTGAAGTCGCGAAATGACCTGAGTCATTCGATCCAGAGGACACGTGGCAGCAGATGAGCAGTTTCGCAAAATTGTGAATTGGGACAACTACATCGAGCAACTTGCAGATATCGCGAAACGCGAAATCTCGATGAGATCTGGACCGTTGAACCATAGAGGACTGTGGACCATTGATTTGGAGCAGGCTTCGGAGAATCGAGACTCGGAACAAGGGAGGTGCTCATGAAATCCTGAAATGAAGAAAGTGGTCACAGTCGTTGCTCAAGGAAGCATTCTGGACCGTTGATCTGGCACGACGAAGAACGAAGACAGAATTCACGAAAGTGAGAACTGGACCATGGATCACTGAGGAGCGTGAGCTGTCAATTTGGCACTCGTGGATATCGGGAGTTTGGGAATCTGTAGCATAGAGGAAGTTGTTTTCCAAAGTCGCAAAATGCGAAGTCATGAAGTTGATCTGAGTGGTTGATTCAAGGGAATCAAGGACCGTTGATATGGACTCGAGAAATTCATCGATTCGAGGATTGGGAATTTGGAGATGATAGGTGAGAGAATTCACAAAGTTCACAATGTCTTGAAGTGTGAAATCGCGAAGCGCCTATTGTCATAGGCCTGTGGTCACAGCCAGTGGTCACATCAGTAGAAGAGAAGGGAAGGAGCTAGTGGAGCTAGGATCCATTTCAGAGTTTCGCGAATCGGGAAAACCAAGGTCACTCATAGTTGATCACCTAAACTGCGAAATCATGAAATGACTATTAGTTAGGTGCCTGGTCACCATCGATGGTCACGTGAAAGGAAGGGACTTAGCCAGAAGAGATAGCGCCCACTGTGCAGTTTTTTGCAGAAAGGGAAAAAGGCACCAAGAGCATGAGCGCACAGAGGATCTCTGTGAAATTGCCAGAAACCACTCATTGTTTCTACATAGAGAATTCAAAGAGGCTTTGGGGTGATCGACAGAGAAGACGAAGAGTCTTGACTACCATAGAGGCTAAGGAATCTCAGCATAACGAGCCCTAATCATGATCTCACAAGCAACAGAACTTCCAGAGAAGCTGAAGAATCTCGAGGTATCTGTTAGTGGGATGAAGACTCATCATTAAGACAATTAACATATGGAAAAGCATTGAAGACTGTAGCTACCATAGAAGCCAAAGAGTCTCGGCATAACGACCATGAATGACGAAAAGACTCAGTGTAATTACCAGAGGGGACGAAGAGTTAGTTGTATGATCTGGCAGAGGACTTGGGATTATAAATATATGCAGAACAGAGAAGAGGAGGTTGCGGCTGTGGAGAGTGATTCATGCGGGTAAAAGCAGACTGTGTGTAGCAGCTGAAGGATAGAAAAGAGGCATAGTGCATAGAATAGAAATGGATATTTGAGAAAGAAAGAGAAGGCCACTATATGTGTGCCAAAGACAGAGAAGAAGAACAGAAAGATCAAAGAATAATGAAAGAAGGAAGACATTGATGTAGGCAGAGCATATTAGTGCAGCAGTACAGTGATGAGATTGGTAAGCTATAGATAAACACTGTATCATTGTAATAAGTTTTAGCAACGAAGCTTTTATATTTCGGGACGGTTGGGAGGTGCTTGGGAGGATTGGTGTCCTTAGAGTTTCAAGTGGGTGCTTGAAGAACAGGGAGTTGTAGCTTCCATCTAGTTACAACCAGAAAAAACAAGGTGGTAGGGTGGTGCAAGGGAGAACTAATGTTCTCTATTATACAGGTTGGTGCATGTGTGACTGGAAGTTGGTGCTTCCATCTAGTTGGTTCTGTAACACTCAGGGAGTTGGTGCTTCCTTCTATTGGGTGCTAGAGAAACCAGAGAGTTGGTGCTCTCAGCAAGTTGCATCTTGCAAGACAGAGGTGGCAGCCTCACAATGAGTTGGTGCTCATAAGAATGATGATGTAAAGAAAATAAAGATTACTTATCATATCAAGAAGAAAGGTTTTTCCCTTTATGGGTTTCCTCTAGAAATATCTGTCTATGTGTATTTCATGTGTGTGATTGATGTTTAATATTCTAGTGCTTACTTCCCTGTATCATTGTGATCGTGATTGAGTGTTATGTGAAGAGTTCAAAATGGGTATATTTGTTTAAGAATGGTAACCACTAATTCATCCCCCCCTCTCAGTTGTCCAACAATTGGTATAAGAGAAGGTTCATTTTATCTAAAGGTATATTAGTAAGCTTAAACATGTCAATACATGAAGGAACTTCAACCAATAAGGCCCCCCTAATCAATGGAACAAACTTTGCCTTCTAGAAAGTTAGGATGAGAACTTACATAATGGCTTTAGGTGCAGATTTATGGGATGTGGTAGAGACTGGTTATGTAAAGCCAATTGTACTGGCTAATAAGGATGACAAGCTAGAGTTTATCTTCAACGCTAAGGCTATGAATGCTATTTTGAGTGGGCTTGCAAAAGCGGAATTTGTAAAAGTTATGCACTTAGAAACTGCCAAAGAAATGTAGGACAAATTCATTAGCAGTTATGAAGGTAATGAGAAGGTAAAGGACGCCAAGATTCAAACCTACAAAGTATAGTTTGAAAAACTAAAGATGAAAGAGGATGAAACTATTGGGAAGTACTTTCTGAGAGTTGAAGAACTAGTAAATGCAATGAAATCACTGTTGGGAAGTACTTTCTGAGAGTTGAAGAACTAGTAAATGCAATGAAATCACTTGGTGAAAAAATTGAGGAACCCTCTTTAGTTCAGAAAATTTTGAGATCTCTACCAAATAGGTTCAACCCGAAGGTATCTTCTATAAAAGAACTTAATGATCTAAAAGCTTTAGCTTTTGATCAAATTCTAGGAACATTGACTGCATATGAAATGAGGATAGGTAAAGATAAACCCACCTCTAGAGAAGCATCTTTTAAAGCAGATAAGGATGAGGATTCTGAGCCTGATGAAATTGAAGAAAAATTTGTGAGAAGACTAAAGAAAGGATCAGACATGTATGAAGGCAAGTTTCCCTTCAAGTGTTTTAACTGTGGAAAGATAGGTCACTTCGCATCTAAGTATCCACACAAGAAGCAGGATCAAAATTCTGAAGGTGAAAAGAAGTACAAATCCAAAAGATTTGATAAAAAGAAACGTTTATGCGTAAACAATGATGACTCTTCAGAAGACATAGATAGTGACTCTTCCTGTGAAGATAAGGTAAATGAATTCATGCTTATGGCCAAAGAGGATTATGATAATAAAATCACAGGAAGTGATGCTAATGATGAAGAAGTTGTAGTTGATATGGAAGGTGAACTAATCAATTCCTTAGAATAAATTGACAGACTCAGACTCGAGAAAAGAAAACAAAAACGGTTGTTGATGCAATTTGAAAAGAATGATGAAAACTTTTCCCTGCTAAAGGTGGAGTTAGAAGAGGAAAACAAAATAGAGGACATTCTAAAACAACAGTTATCAGAGAAGAAGGAAAGATGTGAAGCCTTGGAGGAAAAGGTAGTAAAGACCAGAAAAGATATGGAGAAGTTCAAAGCATTGTATCTCCAAAATCTTCCAAGCATTAAAGCCTCGGAAGGATTGACCACCATTCTGAATCAACAAAGGAATCCAAATTCGAAAACTGGTTTGGGTTATGAAGAAGGATCAAGTTGCAGTTAGCCAAGCAACAAAGATTCCATCAAGTTTGTCAAATCTACATTCATTGACAACAACAAATATGGAGAAACAAAGGAAGATAATCAGCTGCCAAGGAAGAGTGAAATAAATCGACCTGCTCAAAGAAGACGTCCATTTTCCAGGTACAAAGGATTTTTCTATGGATATTGTTTTTTTTGTTCTAACTTTGGTCACAAAGCTGTAAACTGTTCTTTAAGATTTAGATATGAGCAATCAAAACACTCAATGAATATATATCTTCCACAACAAAGAATGAGACAACCAAGTAACAAAAATTCACAGACTGTGAATCATGTGATGTCTAGAAAAAGGGCACAGGTTAAGCATAACAATCGTTATGATCCTTTATTCGATGAACCAGAATGTTTCACCTGCCATAATTTTGGACATAAAGTTCCATACTGTCGCTTAAGTAACTACGAGCCAGATTTGAATCCTTTTGTTGAAAATGTCAAGGTTTGGAAGAAGAAATAAAATGACAAGTGTGGACTAGTGCTCTCAGCTCAAAGACAAAAGAACCCATGGCATATTAACAGTGGATGCTCCAAACATATGATGTGAGACAAAGGTAAGTTCTATCTCTAAGTGAAAGAAAATCAGGAAACGTAACCTTTGGAAATGATGCTCCAGGTAAAATCAAGGGTAAAGGGATGGTAAGTTTAAGTAATGGAAAAGGAAAAGCTCAGGACGTTCTACTTGTAGATGGGTTGAAACATAATTTTCCCAGTGTAAGTCAAATGTGTGATAGAGGATGTGAAGTGGTGTTCAATTCCAAGGATTGCAAGATAAAGTCTATAAACTCAGGACAAGTTGTGGCCAAAGGTATAAGGACATATAACAATGTATATGTGCTGAAAGAAGAAAGAGAAGAGTGTCATCTAAGAAAGCATGATGAAAGATGATTATGCAATATGAGACTTGGACATCTAAACTTTGACCACTTAATCAAGCTCAAAAATCTTGAGGCATTAAAATATCTTCCAAGAATATCAAAGACACAAGATTTTGTGTGTAAACCCTGTCACGTAGGAAAGCTAACCAGGACACAGTTTAAATCTAAGAGCTCTACTTCAACAGAGAAACCAGTCCAATTAGTTCATATGGATTTATGTGGACCATCAAGACAGGAAGGCACAGGGAAGGAAAACTATTTTATGTTGATCATTGACGATTACTCCAGACTTAATTGGATTTCTTTTATCAAAGAAAAAGTTGAAGCATGTGAGAAATTTAAAATATTTAAGGCTTTAACTGAGAATCAAACAGGCAAGAGGTTAAAGGCAGTAAGATCAGACAGAGGAGGAGAATTTATGTCAAGTGATTTCAAGGAATTCTGTGTTAAACATGGGATCAAGAAAGAATACACAATCCTAGGAACTCCACAACAAAAAGGAGTAGTTTAGAGGCAAAATAGAACCGTGCAGCAAATGGTCAGATCAATGATGAATGAGAAGAACATTGGTCAAACCTACTGGGTAGAAGAAATACACACAACAGTCCATGTTCTTAACAAAGGCCACCTGATACCACACAGTGACAAAACACCTTATGGACTATGGTATGGAAGACCTTCTTCAATCAAACACTTCAAAGTCTTTGGGAGTAAGTAATACATAAAAAATAATAATGAGAACCTTGGCAAGTATGATGACATGGTTGATGAAGGAATCTTCTTAGGGTATGCTACAAACAGTAAAGGATATAGATTCTATAATAAGAGGCTACATAAATTGGTTGAATGTATTGACATAAAAGTTGATGAAGAAATTCTAGTAAGAGAGGTGAACAATACAGAATCAACAACAAAGGATATAGATGAAGTTGAAGTTGAACAGGTCCAAGAATCAAAATGAGAACACTCTGAGTCAGATGAATATGCAAATACTCAAGTAAATGAAAAGCAACAGACAACATCAAATTCTTCCTCCATAATTACTCAAATGAATCATCCTCCAAGTTAGATAATTGGGGGAAAAGAAAAAGGTGTACAAACCAGGAGAAGGATAATAAAAAAAACTAAGAAATCACATATAGCCTTCATATCCATGGTGGAACCCAAGAACTTCAATGAGGCCAGTAAAGACGTAAATTGGTTAAAATCAATGAATGAGGAACTAGACCATATTGAAAAGAATGACACTTGGGAACTCGTTCCTAGGCCAGCAGATAAAAATTTAATAGGATCAAAATGGGTCTACAAAAATAATATGAATGAGCAAGGAAATATTGTAAGAAATAAAGCTAGATTGGTATGCAAAGGATACACTCAAATAGAAGGACTGGACTTTGATGAAACATTCACGCCTGTAGCAAGATTAGAAGCTATTAGAATGTTTCTTGCCTATGCTTGTCATAAGAAGTTCAAAGTCTATCAAATGGATGTCAAGTCAGCTTTTCTAAATGGATATCTAAAAGAAGAAGTCTATATGGAACAACCAAAGGGTTTCCAACTGTTATATAACCTTGACTTTGTCTGCAAGATGAAGAAATCCTTATATGGGTTGAAACAAGCTCCTCATGCCTGGTATCACAGACTGGATACATATATTCAAGACAAAGGGTTTAAGAGAGGAACAGTTGACAACAATCTATATATCAAAACAAAGGTAATGATTTTCTCATTTTGTTTTTCTATGTAGATGGAATAATCTTCGGTAGTAATAATTCTTCACTGGTAAAATGGTTTTCTTCTGCCATGCAGTCTGAATTTGAATTGTATATGATCGGGGAACTGTCATTTTTTCTTGGCCTACAAATTACTCAAAGGTCTAAAGGAATATTTATTTCTCAAGAAAAATATCTAAGGGAAATGTTGAAAAGGTTTCAAATGGAAGATTCTAAACCTATGAGCACACCTATGGTCACTAGATGTAAGTTAAGCAAGGATGATGACTCACCTGATGTTGATCAGAGTTCATATAGGTCTATTATAGGTAACCTATTGTACATAACATCATCTCATCTAGACATAATGCATGTTATTGAAATCGTAGGAAGGTATCAGGATGCACCCAAACATAGTCATTTGTTAACTGTCAAAAGGATATTCAAATACCTTAAAGGAACAATGGACTATGGCCTATGGTATCCTAGGAATAAAAAATTTCAACTATCAGTCTATTTAGATGTTGATTGGGCTAACTGCATGGATGAAAGGAAAAGCAAGAGTGGAGGTGTGTTCTTCTTAGGAGATTCTCTAGCAGTGTGGTTAAGCAAGAAGCAAGGTTTCATTTCCTTATCAACTACAGAAGTTGAATACATTGCAGCTGCCACATGCTCTACCCAAGTATTGTGGATGATTCAAACACTTGCAGACTTGGGGATAAATTACACTGCACCGTTTCAAATCCATTGTGATAATACCAGTGCAATTAGTGTGTCAAAGAATCCTGTCTTACACTCCAACACCAAGCATATACCCATCAAGTATCACTTCTTGAGGGAACATGTAACCAACTATGTGGTTTCTTTACATTATATTCCATCCAAAGTTCAAATTTCTGATATATTCACTAAACCGCTTGGACAAGCTCAGTTTGAGTATCTACGCCAGAAGTTGGGTGTGACCTCACTGTCAACCTAAGAGGGTCCATCCTATCAAGGGGAGTTTGTGTTGGTTGAGTATCTGATACCTCCGACGAATACTGCAACAAATCAAGGGGATCATGTTTTCTTTGACATTGATGTCAAAGGGGGGAGAAAAGGTGCTTTGGATGCTACAGTTGGGATCTAAGTAGAACAGTGCAGTCGTTCAGGGTTGCCATCAATGCCAAAGGGGGATATTGTTGGCATCTTCACAGTTATGCTTGTTGGCATCTTCACAGATTGAGTGTGCTTGTCATTGATGGCAAGATCAGAGTATGTGTCGATGGCACAAGAACAACAACGATGTTGGCAGAGTGATTTTGACAGGGTTACAGGCAGAGTGTGCATGGAAAACACAACAGTGAACACACAAAAGAGCAAGATCAAAAGAGATAGCACTTTGCGCTGTGCTTTAGAGAAGTACAGACGAGGTCCAAATCATTAGGACTCGCATAAGGATCAAAGGTTGAGGCCTTTGGCACTTAGAAATTCTTCCAAGTCGGGAGGAATGAAGCTCAGGAGGAGGAGCGACGTGGGTCATCGAACGTGGATCGAAGAGTGTTGTGGGTCGTTAGATCAGATTCCAGTGACCAGAGGAAGCACAGATGAGGAGATCATATCTCAGCCATTGATATGAGTGCGTAGACCAACAGTTGTTGGATCCTAAGGAAAGTGCACAAGACAAGTTCCGAAGTCATTGGAACTGTCCATCATCTAGAGGACACATGGAGAAATATCATCATTTTGTTGACTGAAAGGCCAAAGGAAGGAGGTTCTCTAACCCCTCGAACTCGTGATATGAGAATTCATGAAATGACTTGAGCTGTAGGATCCAGAGGACACATGGAAGCATTTTCTTCTTGGGAGATTCTCTAGTAACGTGGTTAAGTAAGAAGCAAGGTTCCATTTACTTATCAATTACAGAAGTTGAATACATTGCAGCTTCCACTTGCTATACCCAAGTATTGTGGGTGATTCAAACACTTGCAGACTTGGGGATAAATTATACTGCACCGATTCAAATCCATTGTGATAATACCAGTGCAATTAGTGTGTTAAAGAATCTTGTCTTCCACTCCAAGACGAAGCATATACCCATCAAATATCACTTCTTGAGGGAACAGGTAACCAACTCTGTTGTTTATTTGCATTATATTTCATTCAAAGATCAGATTGTTGATATCTTCACTAAACCGCTTGCACAAGCTCAGTTTGAGTGTCTACACCAGAAGTTAGGTGTGACCTCACTATCAACCTAAAAGGGTCCATCCTGTCAGGGGGAGTTTGTGTCGGTTGAATATCTAATACCTCCGAAGAATACTGCAACAACTCAGCGGGATCTAAGTAGAATGGTGCAACTGTTCAGGGTTGCCATCAATGCCAAAGGGGGAGATTGTTGGCATCTTCACAGTTATGCTTATTGGCATATTCATAGATTGAGTGTGCTTGTCTTTGATGGAAATATCAGAGTATGATTCGATGGCACAAGAACAACAACGATGTTGGTAGAGCAATGTTGACAGGGTTATAGGCATAATGTGCATGGAAAACACAACAGTGAAGACACAAAAGAGAAATCTTAGAAGAGATAGTGCTTTGCGCTTTACAGAAGCGCAGGCGAGGTCCAAATCATCAGGACTCGCAGAAGAATCAAAGCTCGAGGCCTTTGCCACTTAGAATTTTTTCCAAGTCGGGAGGAATGAATCTCATGAGGAGGAGCGATGTGGGTTGTTGATCATCGATCGAGGAGCATTGTGGGTCGTTAGATCAGAGTCCACTGACCAGAGGAAGTGCAGATGAGGAGATCAGATCTCAGTTGTTGATCTGAGTGCGTAGACCAATAGCTGTTGGATCCTAAGGAATGTGCATGAGACAAGTTATGAAGTCATCTAAACCATCCATCGTCCAGAGGACACGTGGTGAAAGATCATCATTTCGCTGACTGAAAGGTCAAAGGAAGGAGGTGCTCTAACCCCTCAAACTCGCAATATGCAAAGTTGCGAAATGACTTGAGTCGTAGGATCCAGATGACACGTGGCGAAATATCATCATTTCGCTAACTGAAAGGTCAAAGGAAGGAGGTTCTCTAACCCCTCGAACTCACGATATTCGAAGTCACGAAATGACATGAGTCGTTCGATCCAGAGGACACATGGTAGCAGATGAGCAATTTCGCAGAATTGTGAATCGGGAGAACTACCTCAAGCAGTGATACGGATTTATGTACGAACATAGTGAAATATAGAAATACACATAAACACAGAGATGCAACGGAAATAAGATTTCATTTCATTAATAACAAATGACTGAAATATGCTTACAGACAGAATGGAAATAAACTAGCTAGGGCACTGGTAGCTTATCTCTGAGAAGAGATGTGGCGGCTACTAGCCTCTGAACTGTGTTACAATGAGGCTCGAAGGCCTATTATTATTGAGAAATAATGGAAAACCCTCAACATCTAAAGACCTAACCCTATGAGATGAAACGCCAAGACTATGGGCCCTGTTTGGGTAAGTTGGTACATCAACTTCCCAGGGACGTAACTTTGGCATACGATCTCCGTTTGACGCATTCTATACCTCGTTAGAAAGATCTATCCAAGGAATACAACTTTTGGGTGAGAAACATCGATCTTTATTTTATGTTTCTCCCCATTTTACCAAAAAAACGTCATTTAAGGCCTCAAAATGGCTACGGAAGTTCAGGACCCGAAAAACTGCTAAAAATAGTAAACTATGTAGAAACTGAAAAACTGAAAGAAGAAATGGTGGGGGTCCAAGTGGAATAGGTGGGTGGCCACCAATATCCACCTAGATCATTCCTCCCCCCTTAGGAAGCAATGGTCCCCATTGCATTGATTTCCTCCATGAGATGAGGAAACTTCTACTGAACTTGGTCCCTGGTGAGCCATTTGCCTTGGTGAAGGAGTTGGCCTGCTTTGACAACTTGATATAGTGGT
>ML797901.1:347693-387699 GCA_009831015.1 Picea engelmannii
AAGATGAGAAATTTGCCAGGTCCAAGAAGGTTCAGAGTCCAGCATATACAGCAGCGGTGGAGTTTTTGAGATCAGTCTCCAAGTGGGAGATTGTTGGTTGTGGAGCCTGATTATCTTCCTGATTCAGAGGTCCTTGCTTTCAGGCGTGTTTATACCCCATGAAATATTTACACCCCAGAAGTATGTACACTCTTCCATGCGGGGGAGTGCAGAGGGGGGGTACCCCCTCTGCGGGGTCCGAGGGGCCTATTCCCACGGCTGGGGGGTCTTGGGGCAAGTGGGCACCCAACGGGGGTTCGAAGGCGAAGCCCCCGAAGCAAAAATTGCCTTATAAAAGTATATTGTAATTTCATTGTAAAGCTGGACCGTTCATTATAAGGTCGCAGATCTAACGGTAGAGATTATGTTAGGGTTTTTTTCCCTAGAAGGCAACCCTCTTTTATGAGGGAAATGTATGGTGGCTATGGTTGATGGTGAATATTGTATTCTGAGAGAAGAGACTGTGAGAGAAAGAAGAGGAAGTTACAGCGGGTTTTATTGTAGGTTGTATCCCTTCATTTGCTGGATAATAATAAAGGAAGGACCTGGCAATTTCTATGGTGGACGTAGCCCACACTGGGTGAACCACGTAAATCTGTGTCTCTCTTGTATTGTGTGTCTTCTGTGTTTTGTTTTTGCATTTGTTTTATTTTATTGCTCCGCAGTCCTGTTTTTCTAACAGGTAAAAGAAGTCTATGTGCAGCAGTTAAAGGATAGAGAAGAGGCATAGCACATAGAATATAAATGGATATCTGAGAAGCAAATATAAGGCCGAGGTGCACGTGCCAGAGATGGAGAAGAAGAATAGAAAGCTCAAAGAAGAATGCAAGAAGGAAGACACTGATGTAGGTAGAGCATATCATTGCAACAGTATAGTGATGAGACTGGTAAGCTATAGATAAACATTGTATTACTGTAATAAGTTTCAGTAACAAAGTTTTTATATTTAAGGGAGGTTGGGAGGTTCTTGGGAGGATTGGTGTCCTCGGAGTTTCAAGTGGGTTCTTGAAGAATAGGGAGTTGTAGCTTCCGTTTGGTTATATCCAGAAAAACTAGGGTGGCAGGGTGGTGCAAGGGAGAACTAATGTTCTTTGTTATACAGGTTGGTGCCTATGTGATTGGAAGTTGGTTCTTCCATCCGGTTGGTGCTAGAACACTCAGGGAGTTGGTGTTTCCTTCTAGTGGGTGCTAGAGAAACCAGAGAGTTGGTGCTCTCAACAAGTTGAAGCATGTAAGACAGAGGTGGTAGCCTCACAATGAGTTGGTGCTCATAACAATGATAATGTAAAGAAAATAAATATTACTTATCATATCAAGAAGAAGAGGTTTTTCCCTTTATGGGGTTCCTCAGGAAATATCTGTCTCTATGTGTTTCATGTGTTTGATTGATGTTTAATATTATAGTGCCTACTTCCCTGTATCATTGTGATCGTGATTGAGTTTTCTATGAAGAGTTAAAAATGGGTATAATTTTTTAAGAACAGTAACAATTGATTCACCCCCCCTCTTAGTTGTCCAACAGTCGATTCTTGTCTACTACCACTGTAACCTCCATACCACTATAACCTCCAGGTGCATCCACACAAGCCGCAAGCATGGGGCACGGGTAAATCGGGGTGAGAATTGAACTTGAGACCTCCTTTACAAATTTCCTTCCATTTACACAACACTTTCCAGTCGGTGTACACCCCTACGGGCCCATTTTTCAAATAGTTAATATTATAAACATATCTCATTGGAAGTATGTAGTAGTAAAATTTCATAATTGTGAAAAATAGTTTTGGCAATGTGAAACCCCTATGTATGCACTTTTAGGCCGTGGTATTCATTCAATGATAGACCCAAACTCTAGAGGGGACTCTCTCCCTTCAAGATCATGAGGTGATGGCATTTTAGGCCTGTTATCACACAAGTTGTAAGTTGGGAAAATCACAAACCAACCACCAAGTGGTGACAACTTAAGGGACACTATACCCAATGTGACCTCGATATAGGTCCCATGCTTCAAGGCTGACTAGGTCACTCTAGGGAGGCAATCCTGGTGACCCTAGGGGGAAAGGGGGTTTGAAATTGGAGATGAAAATATTAAATCCCCTAAAGGTCAATATTTTATATTAAAATGGAAGGTTTATAATGAGTCTTAGGTTCTCTTGAGGTTGCCAAAGCCTTGGATGAATTGCCAAGAAACTTATACCTGCTTGAGACATAATGAAACCCACTATGTAGTATGATGTGTTAATTGGATCAACAAGTTAGGCTTGTTGTCCCTAATTTGCAACAACAAATAACAATATATATCAGAAAAGAAACAAGTATTAGATTTGCTAACAAGTTGTTAAAAGTCCAATGAAATTTGCTTGAAACAAAGTAGAAAAATACTAGAGAGTTTCATGATCTATAGCATGAGACTTTAGCAATGAGTTATGGTTGTCATAAAAGGTTTATGCAAAATTATTTTTCATCCATATGGATGTAGGAAACTTTTTTTGACAACAATGAATGTAGCCACCAAAATCCAAAAATAATCCACCCAAAAATTGTATTTAATCAAGTAGAATAAATTGGAAAATTCTTAGAAACTTTTGATGGTAGAAAGGTAAGTTATGAGAGACGTTATGTTAGGGTTTTTGCAGTGAAGTTACCATCCTTATGGCTGTATCAAACCAAGACTTATTTCATAAAACTTATCCAATAAATCAGCTCTTAGTTAGCTCAATAAGTGTGCCCAGGTTAGTAGAAGGTTAGGGAAGATTTTTAGGCCTAGTCTAGGGTTAATTTAGGAGCTATTTAGGGTTAGTAGGCTACCGTTATAGCTTCCCTAGTGGTTGTAAGTTATTTTTACTACATCAACAAGAAATTTTGGTTGAAAGGTGACACCTCAATGAGGCAAGGTAGCTCAAGGCTAGGGGAACAAACCTCAAGTGAGAGAAAACCAAAATCTTGAAATTTCACATTTACCAATGCAATCATTTATATCTCCAATGAAATGATTAGTGCCTTTAGTTATGGGTTAATGGGCTATTAGAGAAATACATAGGGCTACTATATCCTTGGGGTATAAATCCTCTTATTCCCCAATGCAAGTAACCTAGCTAGGGTTTGAAATTAAGGGGTGTATATCCTTATACTTCCTTAACCAAAACCTTTGCAAATAATATTAAAGCTTCACAATTATGGTGGAAACTAGGATAGAGGTGTATGTGCTTATACTCCCTATCTATCCTTAGCCAAAACAACCTAAACTTGAATTATCAATGATAATAACAAAGTAAAGAACCATGCCAATCCAAGAAAAGCCTTTAACATGCCAATGCAAACCACCACAATAATCTATAAGTGAACTCCAAGAGATAGCACATCAACATCATCATCATCATTGTAGCCAAACAAACGATTCCATAGCACAAGAGAAAAGAAGAACTCAAAAGGTAGCAAAAATTTCAGCCATGTACTTCTCACAATGGGAGAGTTATGTTAAAATGGGATCTTATGATCTTTTATTTATACAAAATGTCACTAAGATAGTTTTTCCACATAAATTAGGCTAAAACACAAGACTAGGGGTCAACAACCCTAATATTTTACCTTTTTACAAATTAATATTAAACAATTCACTTTAATTTCATGTTTGCACAAAGAAAACCCTAAAATGAAGGTGACGTCTCCCTTATAGGGGAAGTTTTGCCACTTTGACCAAGTTGTTGGAGTTGTAGTAGCATGGTTAGGCCTCCAAATGCCATTTGTCATCAATCCACATCCTCTTATTCATGATCAAAGCCTTCTTTCACCAATACTTCCACTCATCCATGTCTGACCACCAAACCATAGCCCCCAAGGATGACGTCAAGCCTAAAAAGGTGATGTTTTGCCTCTCCTAGGAAAATCGTTTGGTGTGTGGGGGTTGGGATAGGTATTCCACATCATCTTCTAGGTCTCCAAAACTTTGTCTCTGTGATCTGGCATGTGGACCCATGGAATCCAACATGTGGGATTGCATCCCCAAGAAAGCCCAAGCTAGGCTTGTTCTTCCAAAATTGTCCACCAACTAGGTCCTACAAAGACAAGTAAGCATGCCCTCCAAGGATCTCAATTCATAGCATCATGATATGTAAATCAAATAAATAAATGAGCCACCTAATCATGTGCATCAAATATTACCCTGTCAAACAATTAAGTGCTCAAAGACATTATGCGACTTTCCAAGCTTGGATATGGGAGGGTTGATGAGGTGTCCTATTGGGTAGATGTTTCCCTAGGTCAAGGAGTGTTTCTAAGAGATCCCTCTCTAAGCCATGTAAATTGGGTGAAGTGGTCAAGGGTAAAGACTCAATGGGCATGGGGTTCATGACATACAAGGGGTTGTAGTGTCTCATTCATGGGTGCCTTTGTGAAGGATGTGTAGCACCTTCGTTTGCAATACAGTTTTTTCCAAGCCCATTGTTTTTCCATTCTTTTGTTTCTTTAAAAATTTAGGGACAAGTTGAAGGCCATTGTCTTGGCGTGGTGTCCAGATAATGACAGTGACACTCACAAACACCTAGTGGAAATGAGAAGGTTGGCTCATGATGAGACCGCCTTTCTCTCAACCAAGAAAATAAGAGCCATTACCCTGGCTTGGTGACCAGATGATGGTAATGTCATACCACTAGATATATATCAACATGATAGGACGACTTGTGATGAGACCTCCTATCCTCCAACTAAACCTTTAAGCATTCTTAATAATTATTCTTATGGGTCCCCGTTTTCTTGCAGATAAGTGTTTCATTGATTTCTAGGGGGGATCCTTGGGTGAAGCATCTGGAAGGTTTATATATAGGTTTTTAAATTTTACCCAACATCAATCCCTCTAGGCCTTCAACCCCTTCTTCCCATAGAATGAGGGGCAACCCCTTCTTGGGTCAATACACCCTAAAATTCCCAAGAGATAAGGAAATGGGGGGAAATGATGATGGAAAGTGGTAAGGATGGTCAGGAACAATACGATGGCTCTTCAATGAGTTCCTAGTAGAAAACCCATCCCCAAGGAAGACCAATTACTAGGGAACAATGTCAACCACTAAGGTGAATCGGGGAAAAATGAATAATGTCCAATCATATTTCATGAAATCTAATGCAGTCTGAGATAAAACATACTCAAATGCCTCAAATATTGAAATGATACTCACCATAATACCTGACTTCTACCTCATGGAGCAAGGCCCAGTGCCTCTCAGAAGCCAGCTAATGTGGTGGATTCCATATGAAATTCTATGACCTTTGTGGTGGTGGGAGGGGTCTCCATCTGTGCAAAAGGATACTGCTATTCATGTAGTCACTCGACACTCCATATTTGCAACCTGAGGGCCTCAAGACATAATCTCCTTAGCTATCCACAAAATGGGGATAACATCTGGCTCCTACTTGGGGACATTTGTTCATCGTAGAGTGAATGAGAACCAAAAAATCTCTAGGTAGACACATTTCTACCAAAACTCTGAAAAAAGGATCAGAGCATATAGGGTGGTGCTATCACCATTTTATCCATATATAAATCCAAAATGAAAACTAATCTAGAAAAGAAAATTTTTGACATTTTTTCAAAAATTTCTAAACTAAGCATGAAATCAATATGCAAGTAGAGACAAATGAAATGTGAAACACATATAAACTAATATGAGAAATCAAGATGCAAATGCAGGGGAAAGCAATATGACCTACCTACTTACCTGGGGCACGAGCTCTAAAGAAGTCATGTGACATGAACATAAGGTTGGAGAAGAGACCCATCCACTGGTAATGACATCTTTCTCCCATCTAAGGCTGTCAGATAATACTTTTCTTTATTAGACTTCTTCTTGATGATGTAAGGGCCAATCCATGAGTTGTTAACTCTTTGTTCATACTTAGGCTTTCCATTTCTTTTGTCCCACATGAGTGCAATAATTCCTTCATTGAAATTGATGCAAGGTGTATTCTCAATACATGGTTCTGAAGGAAGCTTTGTGCAGACCATCTCTTTGATGATTTCTTCATGTTTTTCTCCTTATTTATTTAGAATATGGATAGACCCTGGCTCCTTCCCATGGTATTTTACAAGTTTCCCTTTGTATTCATTTGTCCATGGGAGAACCATCTCTATAGAGTCTTCCTGCATGAAGGGTAGCTCGAATGGATCATACTCAATAATCTGTGGGGGAACATCATAGTTGTGTTCATTGACATAATTGGGGCTACTTGGATCCATCACATGTTTATCATTCTTTTCCCTGCTATGTAATATTTCATATGTGCCATCGCATATGGGATTGAATGCATGTGTAAGGATCATGCTAAGAAAACCCCCAAGGGAAGATGACCAGGTCATTGATAAGAGAATATCCCAGACATCTGGAACATCAATCACCAATATGTCCATGAGGAGGTTGATATGTGGAAAATCAATCAGAAAAAACCTCAACGTCCTCACACACCCCAAAGACCTTGACCATTTTTTAATCAATACCACATACATTTCCATAGGGTCGGGTTGTATTTAGGCCAAGTTGTTCCATCACCTTCAAAGACATGACATTTGTTGAGGCACTAGATTCCAGCATACAATTATTCAAATGAAGTCCATTCATGCCTAATGATAGGTAGAAGGGAGGATTCGTGTCCTTTGGTCGATCAAGATACATAGTGTTCAAGATGATCGTAGGATATTCCAACTCGATTGGCACCTGTAATACTTTCAAAATTTCCCTTTTCACAGAAGGGATGTTACACATCTTTGTCACTGGGACCGTCATATTCAGTTTTCCAAACATGCTTGCAACGTCTATATTTAACTAAGTATCGTATGCAGGAGTTAGCTTAGGAATCAACTCATGTACCAGATATGGAGGTGGTGGAGCCACCTTTTCTGTTGATGGAAGAGGAGTGTCAGGCTGAGATGGAGGGGTTGAAGCTCTATTCCTTTTGGTGTAAGTTAGATATTCCCCCCTTCTTAATTCCTTCTTCTGATCATTTGTCAATTGATTCAAGGCCCAAAGTATCCCCTCTCTTTCTCCTCTTCTTCTAGCTTCATTGATCTTCTCTTGAGTAAATTGTTCCTCTTGGAAAACACAAATCATATCAATGAAATTCATATCATTAGGAGAATCTTCATCTCGTCAGGGAAATTCATCTTCTCTGTGAGGTTGTTGGCATGGAAGGCACCAAGCTTCTATGTCAATTGTCCCAACTAGTTTCAAATTTTCTGGGGCCTTGACCTCTTGTTGAGGCCTTGGTTTCCAACAAGTGGCATCTCTATGATATCTGGTAAACTAAGGGTTTGGAGCAGATTAATTTCTCTCTACTCTAGTCAGACGACCCATAATATAATTTTGCACCTGGGAAAATTGAGTATTCATCTAATCTATCTTCTGAGTCAGGAGGGAAAATGGATCAGGATCATTGTTGTTGGAAACCTTATTTTTTGCTTCCGCCTTGGCACAATGGTACTGAAAAGGTTCTACCCTTGAATCAAGGATATTATCTTCAATGTCAGCACTATACTTATTTTCTTGTGCCAATGATGTGGGCTTCTTGTCTTTCATAATGAAGTGAAATTTTCGTTCAAAAGCGTTCATATAAAGGAGACGAACTGATGAGGTCATAGGATGGAATTATGTTGGAATCTGATTGTACAACCTGTCAAATCTAGTGTTGAATTCCTTCACTTTATCATTCTCCTTTTTCTTTATCTAGTTGAACTGATCTCCAAGTGTCCCACCATCTTTCTTTGTTGACCATTTTCTCTTAAATAAGTTGGCAAAATCTTCATAGGATGTGAGATGATTGTCAGAGAGGCCTTTGAACCAATCAAGAGCTTATTCAACCAATGATGAGGTGAATAATCTCATGGTCACAACTTCATGCTCAATACCTGCATTGTCCATGTCTCAGCCCATGACATAAAGATGGTCCTCAACGATCACTACATTGTTTCCTGGGAATTTTGGCAACCACTTGTTATACTCTTTTGACATTGTGTTAGGGTATCCTCAAATATTGGACATGTTAATAGGTTTGTGAAGGTCCTTTTCCCAAGGGTGAGTCATTGAAGCAAGAGGAAGGGTACCATGGAAGAGGGTTTTGACAACGGGAGACTTGAGAGGAGGCCTTCTTTGGTAGAAATTAGAAGTATTGAACTTCCCAAGGATAAAAGGTTTGGAAGAGGAAGGGTTCTGGGGGGTGGAGTCACCAAATGAGCTTCAATATGAGCTCATCAAGAAAGGTGGAAAGGGAACGTACCTTGGGTGGAGTTTCCAGGAAAGCTAAGAGGTAAAGGCTTCGTGATAGCTTCCCAAAGTGTCATTAGGGTTCGAAAGAGGATTCAAAATACTCCCCAATAACGGTGCTAAAATGTTATCACACACGTAGTAGGTTTGGAAAATCCCAACCCAACCACCAAGTGGCGACAACTTAAGGGACACCATACACAATTCCACCATGATATAGGTCTTGTGCTTCAAGGGTGACTAGTTCACTCTAGGGAGGCGATCTCGGTGACCCTAGGGGGAAAGGGGGTGTGAAAATGGAGATGAAAAGATTTAAGCCCCTAAACTTCAATATTCTATATGAAAATCAAAGGTTGATAATGAGTCTTACTTTTTCTTGAGGTTGCCAAAGCCTTGGATGAATTGTCAAGAAACTTGTACCTTCCCGAGACACAATGAAAACCACTATGCAATATGATGTGTTAGTTGGATCAACAAGTTAGGCTTGTTATCCCTAATTTGCAGCAACACATAACATTATAAATCAGCGAAGAAACAAGTATTAGAGTTTCTAACAAGTTTCTAAAAGTCTAATGAAATGTGCTTAAAACAAAGTAGATAAATACTAGAGAATTTCACGATCTATAGCATAAGACTTTAGCAATGAATTATCGTTGTAATAATAGATGTATTTAGAAGTATTTTGCAGCCTTATGGATTTAGGAAACTTGTTGTTATAGAGGTAAATGTAGCCACCAAAATCCCAAAATAATCCAGCCAAAAATTGTATTTAACCAAGTAAAATAAATTGGCAAATTCTTAGCAATTTTTTATGGTAGAAAGGTAAGTCATGAGTGAAGTGTTGGACACACAGACTACACTTAGAGGGGGGGTGAATGAGTGTGGGGATATTTTTCCCAAAACTTCCCTTACACAATAATCCTTATTTAACAATCACCATTATCTAATTACTTATTGTTGTCCTTTATAATCAGTTAGATGAGAACATATATTAGCAATATATCATCAACAAATCATCATCACAAGGAACACATGATGTATGTACAATTTTATTTTCATTACGGACTACAATCCTTGGGTTATCAGAAACAACTGAATAGAGTACAAATCTACAAGAGCACCATCTCTATAATGCAAGACTCAGCTTACATCCTCAGCACCAACTAAGATGAGGCAACAATCCTCAACAGATGTCAATCTGTCAACAAGTACGCGACCTGTCGGTAGTGAAACACACGTATGTATGCACCCTACCAGTAGTACAACTCACGTATGTACGTGTCCAGTATGTACTACAGCCTGTGTATACCTTTTGAGCAATTAGGATTTTCTTTTCATCACTCACTCATATCCTCTGGAACCTTCAATCACATTCTCTTTTGTACATCTGATATATAATCATTCAAAACACATCCAAGCTATCCAACAACTTACTCATATTCTCAACCATGCAATATGAATGCTACTCAATCATGTATAAGAAACCAATATACTATAGCAATCATATCAGTAATGAATCATAAGAGTGTTTCTCACTCCATCAACCAACACAGACCACATCACAACAGCCATACCAAGAATGCCTTGAGCATTCACTACACAACAAGCAATAATATCCATCAAGATAATAGTGTAACCATACCAGAGTTTCTATGGCAGATCTCCAAGAGCATTTCATCATCTCAACCACAAGTCTTCATGACTTCATCCACTGTACGCACCCTGTCCTCATTCAACCTGTGTATGTACGTTCCTTGGCTCACTGCAACCTGCGTATACCTTAGAAACTAGGGATTCTTAACTTCTGAGACCTTTTCTATCGTGATCTCAGACTTGCCAAAACTTTGATGCATCCATGAGATCCTCCAGTTCATCTCTCTCTTAGAATAGATCTTCAATACATGCTCAAGAGATGCACAAGAGACACACACAAAAGATACACAAAAGATATCCAAAAGATGAATTTTCACAAGAGACCCTTGACTCTTATTTATACTCTCCAAATAGCTTCCTTAGAAGCATATTCTAGGTCACTTAACCCACTTCTAGGTCACTTTACCCTTTTTAGGTCACTTAACCTACTTCTAGGTCACTTAACTCATTTCTAGGTCACTTAACCTATTTTAAGTTTAACCACTTTCCATAAATAGAAAGTTCTCCATTTAAATATTCCTCCTTGACTTTGTCACTTTTCTTTACCATTTAAATAATATTTTTTTCTTTACAAGTTCTTTGACTTCTTTGACCTTTTGGGGTTTCAAGCCTACATATGAGGGTCCTCCAACTTCATAAGGCTATAACTCTCAAACAGGAGTTATGTGACATTCCACATACCACTAGAAATGGAATGACAAGCACTATCCATCTAGGATAGTTCCACTGAAAAATTTATTGATCTTCAACTCATTATTCCACATATAAGCATAACCATACTTCAAGGATAACTCATCCGCAAAGAATCTTCCCGTGAGGGATTTCACCATAAGGGGACCACTTTGGAGTTCATCCATTTGTACACCTTATCAACCATGATAAGACACCAACAAGACATCATATACCAATGAAACCACATCGATCCATCTTCATATATGCATCATGTATCAATGACAACGCATTGATCCATCTTCATCAATATAATATGATAAGACATGTATACATAAAACATTTGACTTTTGACATCATTCAATCATCCTTTGGCATCAATCAATCAATCACTTGACATCAATCAATTAATTTACCTTTGGCATCAATGAAAACATGATTCAACATGAAGTTATGTTAGGGTTTCTGCAGTGAAATTACCAACATTATGGTTGTAGAAAAACAAGACTTATTGCAGAAAACTTATCCAATTAAATCAACTCTTAGCTAGCTCAATAAGTGCGCCTAGGTTAGTATAAGTTTAGGGAAGATTTTTAGGCCTAGTCTAGGGTTAGTTTAGGAGCTATTTAGGGTTAGTAAGCTAGGGTTAGAGAAACCATAGTGGATGTAAGTTAGTTTTAATATATAAGAAAGAGATTGTGGTTGAAAGGAGATGTCTCAATGGGTCAAGGTAGCTCAAGGCTAGGGGAACAAACCTCAAGTGAGAGAAAACCAAAATCTTGAAATTTCATGTTTACCAATGCAATCATTTATATCTCCAATGCAACTATTAGTGCCTTTAGTTATGGGTTAATGGGGTCTTAAAGAAATATCTATGGCTACTATATTCTTGTGGGTATAAATCATGTTATTCCCCAAGGCAAGTAACCTATCTAGGGTTTGAAATTAAGGGGTGTATATCCTTATACTTCCTTAACCAAAACCTTTGAAAATAATTTTAAAGCTTAACAATTATGGTGGAAACTAGGATAGGGGTGTATGTTCTTATACCCTCTATCTAGCCTTATCCAAAATAACCTTAACTTAAATTACCAATGATAATAACAAAGTAAAGAACCATACCAATCCAATAAAATCCTTTAAAATGTTGATTAAGGTTGGTTTTCATTGATGTCAACCCTTGAAGAAAGCCCCATAGCACAAAGTTTTGGGTAATGGACCCAATATTGTTTGATGTGAATATGAATCATTATTGTTTTCTCATGATTGATAAGAAGTAAATATGGATGAAATCCAAAGTGGTCCCCTTCTGGTGAAAACCCTCACAGGAAGACGATTTGCGGAGTAAGAGAACCCATGCTTAATTTTAGAATAATAAGATGAAGGACAATGAATTTGTCAGGGAAACTATCCTAGATGGATATTTATTTTCATAACATTTATGTTGGTATGTATAACATCACATAACTCCTCATGGTTAGACAGTTATGATGATGTGAAGTTGGAGAACCCAGGTTTGGGTAATGGACCCAAGTTTGTTTGATGGATAACAGTGTGATTTTTGCTATATTTGAAGGTAATACTATTCTATATGGATAGTACATGTCATTCCATTTCTGGTGGTATGTGGAATTTCACATAACTCCTCACGGTTTGAGAGTTATGGCCTTACGAAGTTGGAGGACCCTCATATGTCATCTAGAAGCCCCAAAAGGTCAAAGTAAAAGTGGTTTAAGAGATTTTAAAAGGTAAATAATAAAGTGAAGTGATGAGTGTATTATAATTCAAAGTAAATAAAAAATAAATTAATTCAATAATAAATTTAATGGAGAAATTAGAAGTGGGTTAACCCTAAAATAAGGAAAGTGGGCAAAGTGACCTAGAAGATGTTTTTAAGGAAGCTACTTGGAGAGTATAACTAAGAGGCAAGGCTCTCTCATTTTAATCACACTTGAGCATATTGAATATATGTAGGTGTCTGAGGTAACCAAGGATTTCTAAGCCTAAATTCTGAGGGAAGGTGAAGAAAAGAAGGCCGAAATGCAAGGAAGCATAAACTCTTTTGATGGTTCTTTCTAAGGTATGTTATTTACAGATCATCTCACCATTTTCGCTATAAATTTTTTTCTATAATGATTTAGGCCATGAAATTTCTATTCCATTGAGAAAACATATCCAAGTATATGTGGTAAAAAATTCATCTTGTGGGTCACTATATTTTTGGAGTTACACTCCGTGGAAAATAGGGTTTGTGGCTAGTCCTAAAACTAGTCAAAAACAGGTGTTTCGGGTAAAAACATCACAAATTCTTCATAATAGATCCCAATTCAATGAAACCAAATGTTTTGGTTATTTTATAGTCTTTAGTATTCTGTGTAATAGTTTCATATCAATTAAACAAAAATTATGTGGGGGTCACGCTCTACAAGGTCGCTCTCTAGAATAAGCCAGAATTCAACAAGGTATGTCATTTTTTCTATAAATCCTTTTCTGAGAGGTTTGAATTAGTGGCACCTGGAGAAATTGCATAAAAAACACTAAATAACATTGTGTATTAGTTTCATATCTTTATACATTAGAGGTACAAAGTTATGATTACTTCAAGTTAGGGTTGTTGACTAATTCAAAACTAGGAATGTGAGACTAAAGAAAAGTTTGATGAAAATGCTAGTCTCTTGTTGTTAAAGCTAAGTAAGGTTTGAAAGAATGTGATCATATAAACCAGGTCTATTACATAGCTACAAATCAGATTTGGATGATGAAATTGATGAGGGATTTTAGTTGAGGTACATGTTGAGTACATGGTTGAGACGCGTAGTTGATGAGTTGGCACATACATGAGGTGTATAGTTGATGATGTTGGTACATATTGATGAGTCATAGTTGATGCATAGTTGACACATGATTGGTACATACTTGGTACATGGTTGGATGCACTTGTTTATGGTACAAGTTTATTACAAGTTGTTTGGTACAGGTTGGTGCATGGTTCATGCACTTGTTTATGGTACAGGTTGATTATAGGTTGAGGTACAGGTTGATGCATGGTTCAGATTTATTAGTACAGTTTTATAGTGGTATATCTCACAGTGATAGTGTGACAATGTTTCCATCATTCTACTTCTACTTCAGGGTGGTTGGATGAGGCAAGGACAGGTGGTTGTAGCCACCTTCCGGTTGTAGTCGGAGAACATAGGGGGTTGTAGCCTCCTTATGGTTGTAGACAAAGAATTGGGGAGTTGGAGCTTCCTTCAGGTTGTATCTTGATAAACTAGGGGGTTGGAGCCTCCTTCTAGTTGCATATGGAAAACAAAGGAAGTTGGTGCTTCCAATGAATGTAATTCTTCAAGACAGATAAGAAAAAGCATTCTGTGGTTTTCTCTGGATTTGGGTTTCCATGTAAAACACTAGTGTACTGTGTATGTGTATGATTGTTCATTTGTTCATTTCTTATTTACTCTACAATTGTTGGATGATAATGCTTCATTGATATAACACTTGGATTATATGGTTAAAAAGGATTAAATTTCTCTATTACTGATTCACCCCCCCTCTTAGTAATCCAACATAACATGCCAATGCAAACCACCATAATAAGCTAGAAGTGACCTCCAAGAGATAGAAAATCATAATAATCATCACCATAACTAAAGAAACCATTCCATAGAACAAGAGACAAGAAGAACCCCAAAGGTAATGAAAATTCTATCCATGTACTTCTCACAATGGGAGAGTTAGGTTAAAATGAGATCTTATGATCTCTCATTTATACAAAATGTCACTAAGATAGTTTTTCCACATAAATTAGGGTAAAACACAAGACTAGGGGTAAACAACCCTAATATTTCCCCTTTTTACAAAGTAATATTAAACAATTCACTTTAATTTCAATTTTGCACAAAGAAAACCCTAAAATGAAGGTGATGTCTTCCTTACAGGGGATGTTTTTCCTCTTTGACCAAGTCGTTAGAGTTGTAGTAGCATGTTTAGGCCTCTGGAGGCCACTTGTCATCAATCCACATCCTCTTCTTCCTGATCAAAGCCATATTTCACAAAGATGTCCACTCATCCATGTCTCACCAGCAAACCCTAGCCCCCAAGGATGATGTTAAGCCTACAAAGGTAACATTTTGCCTCTCTAGAAAAATTGTTTGACATATGAGGGTTGGGCTAGGTATTCCACATCATCTTCTAGGTCTCCAAAACCTTGTCTCTGTGATCTGACATGTGGACCCATGGCATCCAACTTGTGGCCTTATAGCCCCAAGGAAGCCCAAGCTAGGCTTGTTCTTCTAAATGTTTCCACCAACTGGGTCCTGCAAAGACTAGTAAGCACACCCTCCAAGGATATCAATTCATAGCATCATGATAAGTAAATAAAATCAATGAATGAGCCACCTAAGCATGTGCATCAAAGATTACCATGTCAAACAATTAAGTGCTCAAAGACATTATGCGACTTGTCAAGCTTGGATATGGGAGGGTTGAAGAGGTGTCCTATTGGGTAGATCTTTCCCTAGGTCAAGGAGTGTTTACAATAGATCCCTTTATAATCCATGTAAATTGGGCGAAGTGGTCAAGGGTCAAGACTCAATGGGCATGGGGTTCATGAAATACAAGGGGTTGTAGTGTTGCATTCACGGGTTCCTTTGTGGAGGGTGTGTGGCACCTTCGTTTGCAATGCAGTTTTTTCCAAGCCCATCATTTTTCCATTCTTTGGTTTATTTCAAAATTAAGGGACAAGTTTAAGGCCACTGTCTTGGTGTGGTGTCTAGATAATGACAGTGTCACTCACAAACACCTAGTGGAAATGAGAAGGTTGGCTCGTGATGAGACCCCATTTCTCTCATCCATGCAACTAAGAGCCATTACCATGGCTTGGTGACCAAATGATGGTAATTTCATATGACTAAATATCTATGAACATGATAGGTTAGATCGTGATGAGACCTCCTATCCTCCAACTAACCCATTAAGCATTCTTAATCATTATTCTTGTGGGTCCCCTTTTTATTACAGATAAGCATTTCATTGATTTCTAAGGGGGATCCCTCGGAAAATAATTTGGAAGGTTTATATATAGGATTTTAACTTTTACCCAACATCAATCCCTTTGGTCCTTCAACTCCTTCTTCCCATATAATGAGGGACAACCCCTTCTTGGGTCAATACGCCCTAAAAATTCCAAGAGATAATAAAATGGGGGGAAATAGTGATGGAAAGTGGTAAGTATGGTCAGGAACAGTACAATGGCTCTTCAAGGGAGTTCCTAATAGAAAACCCATCCCCAAGGAAGAACACTTACTTAGGCACAATGTCAACCACCAAGGTGAAGTAGGGAAAAATACATAATTTCCAAGGATATGTCATGAAATCTAAATCAATCTAAGATACAACATGCTCAAATGCCTCAAATATTGAAATGATACTCACCATAATACCTGGATTGTGCCTCATGGAGAAAGGTCTAGTGCCTCTCGGAAGCCAACTAATATGATGGATGCCATCTAAAATTCTACGACCTTTGTGGTGGTGGGAAGGGTCTCCATTTGTGAAAAAGGATACTGCTAGTCATGTAATCTCTCAACACTCCATATCCACAACCTAAGTGATTCAAGACATAATCTTCTTAGTTATCCACAAAATGGGGATAACAAGGAAATATGTCTCCTCTCTAAGGAAATATGTGAAATCCTATTCGACTTGTTTTGTCAAGAATGTTGAGAACATTATATAGGTTTAGTTGTCTCCCTCTTCTTCAAGGCTCAAGGCTCTAGCTCTGGTAGAAATATACATTATTGGCTAGTTCACAAGAATTGTCTCTAGACTCTTAAAAACTACCCTTCAAGTGAAATTCATATCATGAATACAAGAATTTTACTAAAGACTACAAGAAAAATAATTCACAAATACCTTAGCTAGTTCCTAAGAAAGGGGAGTAGTGGAAAATGATAAATAATAATATTGGTTCGAACAACAATCTACAAGAAAATCCCCAATATTGAGTGTAAATTCCCTTAGCACCATCTAGATATAAATCTTCTTGGTCTCAACCTCCATCCAAAGGTAACTTTTGAAGCGTGTGTTCCTATCTACCCCCAAAAATGTCAATCCAAAAGTGGAATCGAAACCTCCAAATGCTTCACAATATATCTAAACTTATGTCCCAATATGAGCGAGTCCCCTCAGTGGAAACTATGGAAAACCCCTCTTGGGATTCAGCTATAGTAATCACACCAAATCTGGAGCAACCTTTAGTCCAAATATAATTGTTCCCTCAATTATAATATGAAGATAAGGTCTCAGACATATTGGAATATATTGACAATATTCATGAGTAGTATCCTCCTCTCTTTGGCACCAACACAAAGAATGAAACAAAAATGACAACAAAATAAGAGAAGAAGGTAAGACCCACAAAAAAATAAGAAGGAAGAAAACAAAAGAGAAAAGAGAGGAAAGAACATATAGAGACAAAATGGTGGGGACACAAATGACCTTAAGCAAATCCCTAACATCAGCAATAAGATCTATCTAGACCCCTGGAGTAGGTATGCCATCAAAAGGTGGAAGACAAAATCCCTCTTCTAAATAATGAACATCATCTCCCAGAATTTTAGGGGATTAAGTCGCAAGAACAAAGAAGCATCCTTGAAGGACCTAATAAAAGAAAAATAACCAACTATTCTTCTACTCCAAGAGACCAAAATGGAGGAATAATAAGCATTGAATATATGCAAGAAGCAATGGTGTTTCGGTGAAGGAGTGGTGGTGAGATCAAGAGATGCCATTGGGGGGTTATACACTCCCTGGAATAGCTTTGTATTGCATCTAAACTTCATACATCATAGTCAACATTTTATTCTACCTAGGTTATCTCATCAACATTTCGTTAAGAAATTCAACATTTTTAACATATACATGTTTGTAGCGTACATGGTGTTAGCACCATGTTTTTCATAGCTAAGGTTAGAGGTTTGTCAACAATTTGCAAAGTCATGCCTGTTAGCACCCATATTGTTTTTATGCCTGGAATCATCTAAAATATCCAAGGGTCAGTTTCAAATGGAAGGTTTTCATTTATTATTTCCATTTCCATTTGAAACTGTGTGCTGCAAAATTTTCTATGCGCTGCGTAGAGCGCTTCACCGCGCAAAGGATTTCGTCGCGCAATGGATTTTCGTCCCGCAGTGGATTTCATCACGCAGTGTATTTCATTGCACAGTGGGTTGTCACGCATGGGATGTTGTCATCCATAGGATTTTTTCATGGAGAGGATTTCATCGCGCAGTGGATTTCATCACGCAATGGATTTTCCTAGGCACGGGCTACAAGTCGCACTGCAAAAATGACTGGTTTAGTGGTCAAATTCAAGATCAATTTATGACCAACTGGAGAGAAATTTGGAAAATCCCCGAGATTTTTTTGTCGAGGACAAACCAAATAATAAAAACCTCTCTCATATCTGCAAAATGTGTCACGGATTGGGATATTCGAAGGAATATTTGAGCCCTATTTTTCATCTTTCATGATTTCATGTCCGAGACATGTTTTTGCAACCCATATTCCAAACAGTGGGAGATGAATTTAAAGAAACCGAGAGATGTTTTTCTTTATAAAGAGATTATATACAAAGTCTCTCTCAGTTTCTAAAAATATGTTTTTATCAGTGAGATAAAATGTCATATTTAACGCCTATTTCCCCAGTTTGTTGCACATTCCACTATGATTTTGTTGTAGGTTACTGTTGCATAGCAGACTTGTTGTGCAGGGATGACAGAGTGTCCAAAAATTCACATCATGACTCATCACAACCATATGGTAAAATTTTGATCATGATCAATGACTGTAAATAATATTTCGGTTACGATTATGATTTGTCAAAGTCAGGTTTTCTATTTTTAGTGAATCCATTGAATTTATTGTTCTCTTTCAAAGAAAACATATCCATGATTCTAGGAGGGAGTAGTTCGACCCTAGCAACCAAGGGTGACATTATATTTCTATATATGGGGATCATTTTCATGTAAATAGGGTTGGTTTGAAAAATTGGTAGATGACAACTATTGTATGTAATTTGAGTTTTTGACCAGAATTTTATGCAATGGTCTTGTAACTTGATGAAAAGATTCTAGTTGTAGCAGTTGGATGTATTGTGTTTCTCTCTTTACATATGTGCTTCTTGTCATATTTTAGTCATATATTTTTCTGTCTATTTCAAAATAAATTTTTGAACATCTGGATTCGTTGCGCAACGCCACTTAGACAAAACATTTTCTTCTAAAAGTTAACTCTGAATTCACTCGCAGCGGTGCTCCGAGCTACTTCCTATGTTTTTCTCCCACCTCACATTACGGTTTTACACTGAAGATTGTTGGTCACCTAGCCTTATCCTCTCAAATTCAGTCACTGAGTCATTTGTCCCGGTCTTTTCCTCAGATCAACCCCATAGCCCAAGTCTTACTTTCTTGCACCAATATAACCAGAACCCATTATATCAAAGTTGTTAAATCTAGCCACTTCTTTCAAAGCCATATCCTGCATGAAGTCCATGCCTTCCGAGAGAGCCCTCTCCAGATCCGAAAGGCTAGTTTATCTTACCTTCGGTTGAAAAATTTACCTTCATCGTCTTTTTATCAGCTGAAAATATTTACGGAGTGCTAACATTTTTGTGTCATTGCGAGGGATGGAATTGAATGAAGATTTCCCTAGGAAGAATGACATTGTTTCAGTTATAAGGTCTGAGAGCAAAAGACACTTAGGCACATATTGGTTGTATTTCTGCTCTAGCAACTCCACACATCAAAAAATCAGTTGAAGGTGATTCCACTGGCAGAAGATTCCAGAGCTAAAGTTTTCATGGCGACTCCAATCAAGCTTCAAATGTGATTGAAAGACTCCACTGGAGAATGAGACCCATTGAAAAAGATATGGAAGAGCAGTATGGAAAAATAAGGTACTCGAGCTTAAGTTTAGTTCAATAAGTACTTTTCTATTTCATCAATATCTTCTTGTCCTTTCCTGAGTGTTTCAAAATAATATTTCTTCACTTAAATGAAGCCCATATATCTACCCATTGTATATCCTTCATTGCAAACTGTAGGTATACCTCCTTCTTCTTGTATAACCGATATTCACCAAGATCATTCCTCTAAGCCATATGATATTCATGATCATTATTGTGAGCTTAATGAAACCAAAGTTGAGCTTGTACCTTCTGTTCTTAATCCTACACCCTACAAGATTCAAGAAATATACGGTCCTCTTAAATTTCCTTCCATCCTCCATGACTTTCCTATGAAACATTATAAGTATCTTCCTAGGCTCGATGGAGAGCTTGATGGGCAGTCAGCTGAAAAACATATTTAGGTCTTCGATCATTTCATAGACCTTTTTGAGATTAAACATGATGGTGTGTCTATGAGGGCCTTTTCTCAATCCTTACAAGGAGATGCCAAAGCATGGTTCAGACATTTGCAACCTCATTCGATTAGCTCATGGGATGAACTGAAGGAAGCTTTCCATAGGTTTTGGGGTGAGAAAAATTCATGGGATCTACTCCTTTCAGATTTTTATGCCATGAGAAGAATGAAAGATGAAACCATCTCAAATTTCAGTAGGAGGTTTGCTAGTCTTTATTATAAACTGCCTAAAGAAGTCCAACCTCTTGAAGTTGTTCCCATGCTCCATTATGTAACAACATTTCAATAAGACTTATATTTTCTTTTGATGGAGAGGATGTTTATGTATTTGCAACAGATGTTCAACAATGCTCAGGAAGTTGAATAAAATATTCAAGCATGTAAACAGATTCGAAATGAGGAGTTGGATGCTAAAGAACATGGCAATGAATATGAACAAAGAACAATTGATTTGAATTTTGAGAAGAGGGTTAATAATATCATATGTCCTCTTGAAGCTTTAAATGCTAATGATTTTGCAAAGGATTATATTCCACTTGTTGAAAAAGAAGGTGTTAATTTAGCTTCTGATCCATCCCATGATAAGAATGGGGCCGATTGTTTTATGTATTCATTTGTAGACAGACAAGAAAATGAATTTGCAAATCAACTTGTTGAAGAGCAGGTTGATGTCCCAAGATTTTTCTTGTTAGATGACATTGCAGATGTTGTTGATTTGTATTTATATGATGAATATGATGTTGATTTCCTAGAACAACCAGTTGCATGTTCCCTATTAGAAAATGTTCATTTTCTGTAGTGTAATGAGAGCAATCAACCCACATATCATAGTTACAAAGAAGAATATGAATAAAGTATTGAATCAGCTGAAGGAAATCCTTTACCTTTATGCTTTGCTTCATTTAAATTGTTGAAAGAAAATTTAAAGATCATTACTGAGGCAGAGGAATGTGTGTTGATGCAAAATCACACCGATTCATGGGAAACAATGGACAAGAAATTGCAACAATCTTCTCATGTGTTTAATGACCATGTTTCTTGTTATATGGAAGGTTTTATTAGTTCAAAATTACAACCATTGGTCGAAGATGAATCTGAAAATGAGTGTGTTCAGAAATCCAAAGATATTAAAAAATGTGCATATGACAGCAGTGAAGAAAATGAAGAAGGTTTTGAATCAAGTGAAAGAACCTTGCCATTATGTTTTTCTTCTTTCGAATTGTTGAAAAAAAATGTTTATAATGTTTCAAATCAGAGATCCTCCAGACATAATGTTGAATATGAAGAAAGCAGTGGACTTGCAAATGGAAACTATCTTCCATTATGTTTTTCTTCCTTTGAATTGTTGAAAGTAAATCATGAGATAACAGAGGAAGCAATGAAGTCTGACTGTATTCACAGTGACATTTTTTTACATGAGAAAATTGTTATCAGTGAAGAGGATCAACAACCTTCTCATACTTTTAATGACCCTGTAATTGATTACATGGTAGGTGATTTCAGTTTAGATTTGCAGCCTGTGATCAACTACCATCTTGGAAATAAATATGATGGTCAATCAACATCATTGTTAGATATGGATTGCTTGCCACTAGGGGTTTCATTTCAGCCAGCACTATCTTCTGATTCAGAAGATTGTTATTTCTAGCAGTCTCAACATATTTTTCAGCCTTTTGTGGTAATCAACATGTTGAATTACATGAAAACAAGGATGCAATGGAAGGGGTGAAACATGATTGTTATTTTATGTATGTTCTGGAAGATCCATTTGCATTTTTGTTGGAGGCAGAAAACAGTCCCAATGTTTTTAATTTTTTGAGATTTGAATTTATAGATAAATTTTTGAATGGCTTATCAGTAAATAGGCTTTGGACCAAGCATGTGCAAAGAAAACAAAAGTGGATAAAGTGCTTGCATGGTTTCATTGGAATTTTGATTTCACTTGATTGGCATCATTTTCAGCAGTTAGGGTAGGTAGGAGTGTGAATAAGCACAGTAATACGAGCATTTATTTTAGCAATCTGCAGTTTTCATTTTCAACTTAGTTTCAGATTTCAGTTTGGACCATATACAACTTTGGGTTTTCAATAGATACATGCGACAGGTCAGAGAAAAGTTTTCAATGGTTTGGGAACATCCCAATGGATAGGCATAGGGTCTACGAGTTCTTCGCTACCTCACTGGGAGGATAACATCCTCGTTGGAGCCAGCTGTTTGCACCATGTCTTTCATAGCTAAGGTTAGAGGTTTGTCAAGAATTTTCAAAGTCATGCCTGTTAGCACCCATATTCTTTTTATGCCTGGCATCATCTAACATCTCTAAGGGTTAGTTTCAAAAGGAAGGTTTTCATTTATTATTTCCATTTCCATTTGCAAATGCACGCTGCAAAATTTGCTACGCGTTGCACAGAGCACTTCATTGCACAAATCATTATGTCACGCAATGGATTTTCATCGCGCAATGGATTTCGTCATGCAGTGGATTTTGTCGTGCAGTAGATTTCACCACACAGTGGATTGTCACGCATGGGATGTTGTTGCGCATAGGATGTTGTCGTGCAGAGGATTTCATCACATAATGGATTTCATCGCACAGTGGATTTCATCACGTAGTGGATTTCATCATGCAGTGGATTTCATCACGCAGTGGATTTCATTGCACAATGCATTTTCCTACACACAAGCTATAGGCCACACTGCGAAAATGATTGGTTTAGTGGTCAACTTCAAGATCAATTTCTAACTGACTTGAGAGGAATTTTGAAAATCCCCAAGAGGGTTTTGTCGAGGAAAAACCAAATAATAAAACCTCTCTCATATTTGCAAAATGAGTCATGTATTGGGAGATTCGAAGGAATCTTTGAGCCCTATTTTTCAACTTTCATGATTTCCTATCTGAGACATGCTTTTGCAACATGTAGTCCAGACAGCTGGAGATGAATTTAAAGAAACCGAGAGAGGTTTTTATTTATAACGAGCCTAAATACAAAAACCTCTCTCAGTTTATAAAAATAGTTTTTATCAGTGACATACAATGTCATCTTTAATGACTATGTTCCCAGTTTATTGCACATTTCGTTGTGTTTTTGCTGTAGGTTATTGTTGCGTAGCAGACTTGTTGTGAAGGGATGACAAAGTGTCCAAAAATGCACATGATGACTCATCACAACCATATGGTCTAATTTTGATCATGATCAATGATTGTAAAGAATATTTCAGTTACAATTATGATTTGGCAAAGTCGGGTTTTCTATTTTTAGTGAATTCGTTGAAGTTATTGTTCTCTTTCAAAGAAAACAGATCCATGATTCTAGGAGGGAGTAGTTCGACCCTAGCAGCCAAGGGTGAGATCAAATTTCTATATATGGGGATCATTTTCATGCAAACAGGGTTGGTTGGAAAAATTGGTAGATGACAACTATTGTATGTAATTTGAGTTTTTGACCGGAATTTAATGCAAAAGTCTTGTAACTTGATGAAATGATTCTAGTTGTAGAAGTTGGATGTGTTGTGTTTCTCTATTTACATATGTGCTTCCTGACATCTTTTATTCGTATATTTTTCTGTCTATTTCGGAATGAATTTTTGAACCTGTGGATTTGCTATGCAACACCACATAGACAAAACATTTTCTTCTAAAAGTTAACTCTGAATTCACCCACGGCGATGCTCCGAGCTACTTCCTGTGTTTTTCTCCCACCTCACATTACGATTTTACACCGAAGATTGTTGCTCACCTAGCCTTATCCTCTCAAGTTCAGTCACTGAGTCATTTGTCCCCACCTTTTCCTCAGATCGACCCCATAGCCCAAGTCTTACTTTCTTGCACCAATATAACCAGAACCCATTATATCAAAGGTGTTAAATCTAGCCACTGCTTTCAAATCCATATCCTATGTGAAAATCGAGCCTTCTAAGAGAGCCCTCTCCAGGTCCGAAAGGCTAGTTTCGGGTCTCAAATTTGGTTGAAAAAGTTACCTTCGTCATCCTTTTATCAGTCGAACATATTTATGGAGTGCTAACACATGGAAAAGGAGAATTGTTGGATATCACTTTTAGTGTTGAAATATACAGAGTACTCAAGAAATAACATTATAGTTAGGGACTTAAATGTGGTCCTCAATATAAAAGAAAAAAGAGGGGGAAGTATTGTTAAGGGTCCGTTTGGGGAAAGGATGGAGGATCTAATGTGATGTCCTGTTCCCAAGAGTAGGCCAGTAGGGAGTGAATTATTAGTCTATTTTTTCCAAAGGACTATAGTCAATCGCACACAGGGAACAAGAGGAGAAATAAGTGGTGATTTAATGGCTAAACGATGGATTAAGCCAAAAAGCATAGGAAAAGTCACTTAAGCTAAAGTCAACGGAGAAATAGAATGAAAAGGCACTGAGGGGGGGACTTAATTAATTAATTAATAACCTTAGGAGGAAAAGTTCCTACCTTAAGTGATGTCAACAGAGAATTATATCGGAAAGAGTATAAAGGGAGGAATTCGACCTAATTCTTCATTATGTTATGATTTGATGTTGAGAGAGTTTCCAGAGGAGGAGGAGAATTGAACTTCTATTGTTTTGTGTATTTCTCGAGGAAACCACCTCCATTGATCGATTTTGATGTTGAGAGACACACCCTAGCCCATCAGAGATACCATCCAGATATTTCATTGTGCTATTCAGGGGTATCTAGTTTGTAGCGATTGCACAACTCAGCGAATGAGGGTGCAAAGGTTAGAGAGGGTTTTGTGTAGCTACACGAGGTTAGATATTATTTTGAAAATTCCTCTCGACCTAGTTGAGGACTAGCTAGATCACATATTTTGAGCCACCAGTCAGTAGATTCTGATGGTGGAATCTCTTAGTGTGCAACATAAAACTAGATAGTGTGCAACTCTTGAGGAGGTACATTTGGGGTTTCAGAGGGAGTTTCAGACTAGATATGAGGAAACCTTTTCGACCCAGTAGAACATTGGCTAGGGCACACATTTTGAGTTATATAGTAGCACATTCCGTCGATGGAATCACTAAGGCACACTCATTGATCCTCGGAGGTGTGAAACCCCCCGGGGAATGACATCCAGAGCTTTCAGGGTATGATATTTAGTCTAATAGTCATCAGTAGCAGCCTAGAGTCCAGGGTGCTCAGTTTGGGACAATTTCTAGAATATTTTGTCGAGTATAGCCACCAGGGTGAGTTTTCCAAAGTTGCAGTAGTTGTCGTGATTTTCTAGAAATGCATCTTTTTGTCGATCTATCTGTGCATGCGTAGATCTGCCTTCATCTTCTGATCATGGGTATTTTTTATTAGTTTATTGTATTCCAATGAAGATCTATGATATCTAGCTGACGATTTCATCTTCTTTCAACACATTATTGTATGTCATGTTTTTTTCCCTCACAATACATATGAATGAGATGGTGTTTGTTATTTATTCCTTATGCATCATATATTCTTTCTAAACATTAACTAAATGAAACACACATGTGAAAATTTCCAAGCATGTTAAAACATTAAATCAAACACATCCAGAAACCCCCAGAGTATCAAATCAACCAGTGGATTTTTCCTAAACTAGTCGAGTTAGGAACATTACAATGGTATCTGAGCTTTCTTCCTGCCAACGTGTGAAGAAAGTACTTCTCATGACCCCATGATTCTAGGAATAGGTGAAGAATACCCAGAGGGTCAAGGACATATTGGAGATGAGTACATTCAGTACCGCAGAGGTCATAACAAAGACCATAGAGACAAGAACAAAAGGACTACACTCCCTTCCACACTCAGTCTGATATAGATCCAGAGTTCAAGGAGATAGAGAATATTATCTCTGACATGGAGGAAGAGATAGGCAGGACTATGGGTGATAGATGAGAGACTCCAAAGGGTACGGGGAAAATCCCCGAGACACATCTAGACAGTACGCAAGCCATCTTGAATGACCTAGCCAGAGGACAACGGGACATGACGAACACACATATGGACATCAGTACACAGATGATCCATCATAGCATGAGCACTATAGGTGCCAATGATGCAGGAGGAGAGAGTGGTTCAGGAGGAAAAAAGGGAGGTGGATCCAGTGGATCTTAGGGTGGAGCAAGTGTACACCCTTCACCTATATGTGCCTACACATCGTCTGGGAGGACAACCATTGGGACAACCAGGGAATGCAGGAGGACAACCATGTCAAGGACAATTAGTACCACAAGATCTATTCTGGGAGTACAAGTGGGACTACTTGGCACTAGGACTAGAGTTCCATGCAGACATTAGTTTTCTAGATTATTTGTCGATCAAATATCAAAACAGACCCCAGGAGGCATAGAGGGGAAATGAGAAAACTCACAACTTGGACTTCATCAAGAAAGTGGGAAAGATGGACATTCCTACTTTTGATGGATCATCAAGATTCTCAGCTCAGGAATGGGTACAAAAGCTTGACACATAGTTCAAGCATAACCAGATGATAGATTCAAAGGCTATCACGTTCACCACTTTTCACTTGGATGGGGAGGCCCATGAGTGGTGGTACCATGGGCTAGTCACCTTGGGTCACAACCACATTACTTTATACTTGGAATTCACTGAGAGGTTGATGGAGATATTTCATTGGAGAGATTTGATAGCATAGATACAAAGCTCCATTTCAAGGACCTTACACAACTGAGACAAACAGGATCAATTGAGGCCTTCATCATAGAGTTCCAATGGAAGTAAGTGGTTGTATTCGATATATCATAGCACAGATTGGTGATGTTTTTCACTGAGTCATTAACGGAGACATTGAGAGGTTGGGTTAAGGATTTCAAGCCTCACACCATATAGGAGGCCATTGTGCACACGAAAGATATGGGGGACTCAACTCTAAAACCAAAACCTATTACCAAACCCTTTGTACCATAGAGAGACAGGGATTAGAGAAATCGTCAAAGGGAATGGAAGGGTAATTCCAAATTGGATGATGAAACCAAGCTAGAGTTGATGAGGAAGAAGATATTCTTCTCTTGCAGAGACCCTTGGGTTCTAGGCCATAGGTGCATGGGAAAGGGAGAGATCCATTATATTGAGGTAGAAAAAGATATTGTGGATAGTGAGGAGGAGGAGCAGGGAAAAAAATTCACTATCTCAAAGGAGGATCCATCACAGATAGAGGAGAATCCTCCAGAGAGACCACCAATGTCGGTAGGGACCCACCCACAGGTAGCATCACAACCTCCTGAGTAGGATAACACATGGAAACCAACAAAGGGAGGATTTATAGCGACACTTTCTAGTTTTCCTAAGTATGACACCCTCTATATTAGAGGGACTATTCAGGGACAGTAGGAAATCTCCCTAATCAATGGTGGGGCCACCCACAACTTCATTGATGCTTCATTGGTATCGAGGCAGACACTTTAGATAGAGGAGTTTGAGGGATTCAATGTTGCAGTAGCAGATGGACATACAGTGGAGTGTCTTGATCTTTTCTCTGGATATCATCAGATCAACATCCGAGAGAAAGACATAGAGAAGATGACATTCATATGCCACTTTGTTCATTTTGAGTTTTTGGTTATGCCATTTGGGCTAACCAACACACAATCCACATTCCAGTCTTGTATGAACCACATATTAATGGATCAACTGAGGAAATTATTCTTGGTTTTCTTCGATGACATCTTGGTCTACAACAAGACATGGTAGGAGAATATGAGGCACTTGAATGAGGTATTGAGTATCATGGATACATAGTCACTATATGCCAAAGAGTCCAAATTTGAGTTCTATATGACAAATATGCTTTACTTGGGCCACATTATAAGTGCACTGGGAGAAGATCAGGGCCATTCTGGATCGGCTAACACCTAGGAACATGACAAATTTGAGGAGCTTCTTTGGGCTATGCAACTGTTACAGAAGGTTTGTAAGGGGTTTTTCTCAGCTTGGAGCACCACTTACATATTTCACCTGATATGGGGCTTTCATATAGACCGGTGAGTCATAGAAATCCTTTCATCACATGAAGGAATTTATGGGCACCTATCAAGTGTTAGCATTACCAGACTTCACTTTGTCATTTTTATTAGAGTGGGATGCATCCAGCGAAGGTATCGAGGCAGTTTTGATGCAGGGAGGACATATCATTGTATTTGATAGAAGGAAGCTCAATAAACCCAAGAGGATGTACTGCATTTATGACAAGGAAATGATGGAAATCATGCATGCCTTGACCAAATTCAGACAATATTTGGTGGGTAGAAAATTCATGGTCAAAACATATCACAACAGCGTAAAGTATTTCCTTGAGAAGAAGGACCTCAGTGAGCACCAACAAAAATGGGTGACGAAGGTGTAGGCCTTCGACTTCAACATATAGTATGTCAAAGGGAAGAAGAACATTGTGGATGATGCGTTATCTAGGAGACCTGTGACATGTTCTTTGATGGAGATTTCAACAAATTGGAAATCCCACTTGTTAGTGGAATATTCCAAGAACAAGATCGCTTTTGAGGTGTTGGATGGTCAGGTTCAATATGATAGGTACAGGGTCATTCACAATGTCATATTCTATAAGGACATAGTCTACTTAGTTCCAGATTTAGGACTCAAGAAGAAGATCCTCGCAACAATTCACGATTCACCATTGGCAGGCCATCAGGGGTTTCTCAAAACCTACAAGAAGATCAGAGAGAGGTTCTCATGGAAGGGCCTCAAATAGGAAATTATGAGATACATCAATGAGTGTGTGAATTGTCAACAGAACAAGTCATAGAATACGCTTCCAGTGGAGCTACTTTAGCCACTTCCCATTCCGAAACAAAAATGGGAGAGTATATCGATAGACTTCATCAGAGGCCTACCCAAGGTCCATGGTAAGGACTACATCTATGTAGTGGTCAACATATTGACCAATTTTGTTCACTTCTATGCCATATCAATAGAGTAAAATGCAGTTCAGGTAGCTGAGTTATTCTTCAAGGAGGTCTCCAGACTTCATGGGTTGCCAAGGAACATCATCAGTGACAAGGACAATCGATTTATTGGGACATTCTGAAGGGAGTTGTTTAGATTTGTGGGGACAGAGTTGACACCCAGCACCAGCTATCACCCTCAAAAATATGGGCAGACCGAGATAATAAACAAGTGGGTTGAGGGGTATTTGAGGAACTATATGATAGACAACAGAAAACATGGGTCAGATGACTACA
Source organism: Picea engelmannii (assembly GCA_009831015.1). Taxonomy (NCBI): domain Eukaryota; kingdom Viridiplantae; phylum Streptophyta; class Pinopsida; order Pinales; family Pinaceae; genus Picea; species Picea engelmannii. Next base: position 376,908 of record ML797901.1, read on the forward strand.
TTTAGGAGAACACTGCTACAACACCACTTTCCACATTTCCATTGGCATGACACCCTTCCAAGAATTGTATAGTTATGATGCTCCCACTTTGGTAGACTTGGTTTTTGGGGAGAGAAGAGCTCCCAAAGACAATGATTGGATCACCGAGAGTCAGGAGATTCTCAAGTTTCTAAAAGAGAACCTGCAGACAACACATAATCGACAAAAGGTGAGTACGGACAAGCATAGGATAGAGAGTGACTTTGAGGTTGTGGATTTTATTTTCTTGAGACTCCAACCTTATAGACAGTCATATTTGAAGAAGAGTGGGGCCGAGAATATCAAGCCTAGATTTTACGGACCTTACAGGATCATGTGTTGGGTAGGCGAGGTTGGTTATGAGTTAGAGCTTCTAGAGGGGAGAAATATTCATAACATGTTCCACATATCTTGCCTCAAGAAGGTGGTGGGACAATTGGATGATGAGGGGAAGTTGGAGTTAGTGCCAAAGGAGGTGCTCGAGCGGAGAGAGTGCAGATTGAGGATCAAGGTCATCAAGGAGTGCTTGGTTAGATGGAGGGGACTTCCAGTGGAGGATGTCACATGGGAGGGAGAGCACATTTTGCAGCACCCATGATTGATGTTTCTTGAGGACAAACAATATTGGGAAGGGAGGATTTTGATGTCACGTTCCCAAGAGTACGCCAACATGGAGTGACTTAGTAGTATATTTGTTCCCGTAGACTATAGTCAGGAACACACAAGGAAAAAGAGGAGAAATAAGGGGTGATTTAATGGATAAATGATGAATTAAGCCAAAAATCATAGGAAAAGTCACTTAAGCTAAAGTCAACGAAAAAATAGAATGAAAAGGTGTTTAGGGGGAGACTTAATTAATTAATTAATCACCTTAGGAGGAAAATATCCTAGCTTAAGTGATGTCAACAGAGAATTAGATTGGGAAGAGTATAAAGGGATGAATTTGACATAATTCCTCATTATATTATGATTTGATGTTGAGAGAGTTTCCATAGAAGGAGGAGAATCGAACTTTTGTTGTTTTGTGGATTTCTAGAGGAAACAACCACCATTGATCAATTTCGGTGTTGAGAGACACACCCTAGCCCATCGAAGATACCGTCTAGGTATTTCACTGTGTTATTCAAGGGCATCTAGTTTGCAGTGATTCCGTAGCTCAACTAGTGAAGGTGCAAGGGTTTGAGAGGATTTTTTGTAGTTGCACGAGGACAAAGATTATTTTGTAGATTCCTCTAGACCCAATTGAGGACTATCCATGGTGCATCTTTTGAGCCACAAGTCATCATATTCTGATAGTGAAATCTGTCAGTGTGCAGTAGACAGCCAGATAGTGCATAGCTCTTGAGAAGGCACATTTGGGGTTCTGTTGAGATCAATTCCCGCTTCCAAAATTTCCCTCCCCTTTTCTATTTTTCCAAATTTTTTTCTCCCTTTATTTTCCCTCTTCTATACTTACCTGTTTTCCCATTTTCCTTTTTTCCCTTCTATTCTCCCTTTCTAGTTCTATACTTAGTCATTTTTTTAGAATGATGGATTCCTGGGTTGGTGGACTTGTGGATCCTCATCACCATCCACACCCTCACATCATGAGTCTGATCGTCTGCTGAGCTATCCTATACTTAGTCAATTTTCCAATCACAGGTTCCCGGGTTGGCGGGGTCGAACTCACATACCCCATGTTTTGTGATATACATTTTGCATCCAAAAGATCTGCGATCTACACTTTCACCATTAGACCACCCCCCCCAGCTCCTAAGTATCTCAACTCTCTTTTGTTAAGTCCGACCAACCACTCTACAACACTTAGTCATTTTTTGACCTTCTTCGATCGCGGGTTCCTGGGTTACCAGGTTCACAAAAATATCAAATCTTGTTTCTCTCTTATCCATCCCCGCCACCTTCGTGCATTTCCCAATATGCATTTAGTATGATTTAATGCTAACAAATCATCATGAAGATGTTGTAAATATTGTCATTAATAATTGAAGGGATCGAGGAGGTCTCCTATTAAAATGCATTAAACTAGGATTTGCGGAGGATTATATTATCCTTCTCAAGCGTTCATTTTAAACATTATCTGGAGAAAATGAATGTTTTCATCAACTTATGGTAGCAAAGAGAAAATATCTCTATGGAGATACATTGAACATTTTTGGGTGTGAGGACCATAAATTTCAGTGGTCCTGAGCATATGCTTACTACTCATCCCCTTCTAACCAAAAGGAAGTAATTTGGACATCTGGAATTTCTCGTGTAGGTTGCGTCTCGGAGTTTTACTTGGTCTCTTGGTGTGTTGAGAGATATATTCCAAGACAACATATCATTCAATTTCGGGACCATTCCACTGTCTCTATGTCGCCTCAGATATTTCGTAAGATTTTGAGGCTTCCCAAGCCAACACTTACCTTCAAGGGTGAAGATTGTAGAGAATTATTGAAGAAGCATGACAATGGGTTGGACCTCTTACCTAAGTTCATGGAGAACCCAGCGGTCATCCCTGAGGACATCATGAGATTGTAGGTTGGCTCATTTAAAAATCCATTACGAGAAATTTCTTTGCTTTTCACGAGATTAACAAGACAAGAAAATACAACCAACATTTCCCGCATGATTCTTTACATTTTATACTTTATGTTCAAGGGAAAAGCCATCTTCGATTGGGGCAAGTTGATTTCCATTGAAATCTCTTCTCAATTGTCACAATACAATAAGGAGAATAAATTCTTTATGTCCTCTTATTTGGTTTTCATGATAGCACATTGCTATCAGTTTTTGAGATTATCTATGTGTAAGTAGGTAAACTTTGAATTCAACCCGATCACCTTCTAATATCAAACATTATGGAGGCACAAATCCTCCCAACATTTTTATGAATTTTTTAATGACTTTGTCTCAATTTTTAAAGGTTTTTTGTTTGGAAGGGACACCCCTCAGATGTATGACCAGGAGAGTAAGTTCCTGGATAGGAAGGGGACGCTAGAACAAATGGAGAATTACAATGTCATATGTATTTCCGGTTCCAAGGAAAATCCTTCCTTCTTTCTATGCCACATATTTGACAAAATGTTTGTTACTGAAGCAGCAAGGGAGTACAACTACTGGTTTCATTTTTTCTATGAAAAGAGAAAAAAAAAATCATACCTCTGCCTTGGAAGGTTGGGGACTTCATATTCAAAAATATGAACAATATTGATGAATTTACAGGCCACTTCCATAGCTTGAATCTAAGATATGATGAAAGGATAAAAGGGTTCGACCCTAGCAGAATTTTTGTAGAAAATCTACTGACAATTAGCTTCAACAATTATTTTATTAATATTGTTCTGAATGAAGATGGAGATAATGACTCAAGCACTCCTTCTCGTGACACTGGTGACCTGTAAACAATATTCAACACCAATGAGTCATACAAAAAAAAAGGAAAAGGTTCTAATGAGAAGAGTGCCCAATCCCCAACTGTCACTCTAAAAAGTAAAACATCTCGGAGAAGTGCTCCAACATCCCACCCAATTAAAAAATTGACCCACATTTCTTCAGGTGGAGAAGGAGATAAGAACTTTCCTTCAGGAAAATTTGAAAGATCCCATTAACTTCCCTTGAGGAAGAAAAGAAAAAATATTGTGCTAGAAGAGGAAGAACCTTGAGTCGAAAGTGAGATCCACGACTTCTCCTTTGAGGATATGGAACTTGAGATTGATATTGAAAAAGTGCTCCCCAACGCTTATCATACAGGGGACACGACTCACCAAAATCCTCTAATGGAAATAATTGAAAGCGAGACCTTCGATGAAGAAGAGTCTTTTGTATTTCAGAGCGTTGTTTTTTACAACGAGTCCAAAAATTTAATTATTGAGAAAAGAGATGTAAATAATAAAAAGGGGAAATCTCATTCAGAGGTTAACCTACAGAACATGCAACCTTCCCAAATTTACCAAATTAACCAAGCAACTGGATATGCTCTAGATGATTCTATTGGAAGCCTTGAAGCAGAGAACGACAAGTTAAAGGAAAGAGTCAAAGAATTGGAAGAAGCTCCAATGCCTCTTCCAGTACTTGCTAGTCCTTTAGCAATAATTGGGCCTACCACACCTACAACTAAACTAAAGGGATATTCAAGCTTACTCACATCATCCAAGGGCTATGTGGAGAATAACATTAATAAATGAATGGAATTAATTACAGAGGCTTGGGAGATGTCAAAGAACATGGTCTCTTTTGGAACGAGGGAACATGCCTTCCATGAATATTTATAGGAGGATTTGAAAAATGAAGAAGGTTTTTACCTTGGCACGGTCGTACCCTTTGGTTTTAAAGTTACCAATATGACAGAGTTGATAAGAAGAGAGGAGGATCTCCCTTCTCTGAAATAGATAAAATAACTTAACGCATGTTGGAAGGAAAAGGTTAAAAACTTTAATATCATTGTCTAAGCATGTGACCAAGTTGTATTGAAGAAGGAAGAATTATTCAAAAGATTGATTGAGATAGACCTAGTCGAGAGCACCAATGAGGTCGAATACCCCAAATTGATTCTCAAATCATTTTTCCTAACTAAGAAAGCCTTTGATGAACAAGTTGAGATCTCTAAAGGGTTATCTTTTGAAAAGTTCTATGGCATTCTTGAGTATAATGAAGATGACGTAGATAACTAGGTAGTGGATTATTTAGTAAAAAATCAAGATATTGAAGAAGCTTTGCATAATATTTACATTGATCTAAGGGACTTGGAAGGGGAGATTTTCAATATAAAAATGTGGCATGAAATCGATGTGGCACCAATGAGAAGCTACATCGAAGAGTGGTTTAAAAAATATATCGACAACCTGACCGATCAAGGGAAAAAGGTAGTTGAGATGGTTCTTGTAACCATCGATGAAAGCAATAAAAGGACATCAACAAGAAAGTGACAAAAGATATATACCATCATAATAAGTTCATACTGGTCACATCATAGTAGTAGATATAACAACATCCCATACTCAAGAAAAGTTAGAAGGGTCCTGGAAGATCTTAGTCCAAGAAGAAGAAATAGAAATCCTCCGAAGACAGAGGAGAGAAGAACGACAAGATCAAAGAAATCAAAGGCTAGCTAGAGTAGCACAAGAACAAGGTCAATATTGAAGCTAGACAAATATAAGGGACCCATTACCATAAGTAAAAGTAAGCAACTCTCTTTTCTTAGTAGTGAAAAGTATAGCCATGAAGTCTTCCCAGTCATGTCAGCGAGAGACGAACAACCCTGAGACGGGCATGATGAGGAGAGACAAGGAGGTGGAAGACATGCCACAAGAAATCAAGGAATAATAGGGTTTGGAAGTACAAGGAGGGTAAGAGATTCCCCTCTTAATCTTATAGGTGAGAAACATGAGCTCCCTATTCTCCATAAGGGAACCTTAAAGGAATTTTCTAGATACAGAGTAATCGATGCAAAGAGGCATCTAGAATTATTTCTTAACGTTTTTGTCTTTCACCGAGTTGAATATGACAACGTCATGATAAGGGTGTTTCTGCAAACCTTATCAGAAATATCTCATGAATGGTATACAACCTTTCCCAATACATCCATTCACTCATTTAACGACCTTGAATCTATCTTCCTAACTATGTTTTCCCCTCCAATTTCTTACCATACCCTCCTCACCGACTTCACCTAGATTGGGTTGAGGAAGAACGAAAGGATACGAGATTTTAATCTCAGGTTCAATAAGACCTTGAGTAGAATTCCAGAAGATAAAAGAACAAATGACCTAGTCATTCTCAGTTATTATAAGAATGCAATGCCCGCGAATGTAAAACATGCCATCAGAAAATCCCAAATGGATACTTTGGAGGAGGAAATGACTAAATCCATTGAGATGGAAGAAATTATGATTGAAATGGGTTTCGACCCCAACATTACATTGGGAAGAGTACAAATTCAGATGGGGGGATTAAATATTGATAATCAAGGAGCTTCTAGTTTAAGAAAAAACAAAGAATTCAAACCTCGAGCATCTCAGAATCAAATGGAGGGAGGAGGATTTTTCAAGGGGACAATACCTTATGTAAAGGTTGACACTATGGCAGTGCATGAAACTAAGCAAAGAATTGAAATTGCACAAATGAATAGAACCATCAAACAAATGTAGAACAAGATAACCATACTAATAAGGGGAGATAATTACATGCCAACCCAAGAATTCCAATCCACGAGAAAATGAGGAACCCTCCCCCTAAAAATAGAGTGAGGTTTGAGAATATTGATGACCCACAAAGACCAAGGGTTCCCAAACAACCTACTCCAAACGCGACTGTTCTGGATGATGTCTATGACGAGAAATTAATTGATCAAGAAAATTATTACTTACCTGATGAAAGCTATGAAATTGTATAGATGGACGGATGTGAGACATCCATGTATATATTTGGAGAGGGTGACAACAACCCTAAATCACAAGAAAACGTCGCCCAGACAAGAGGGTTTGTAAATAGACCAAAGAATAAAGGCGACTCTTACAAGGAAAAACAAAAAGAAAAGGAAAACGAAAAAAAATGAAAAAGTGTCAAATGAGAATGTGACAGATGGAAATGGAACCAAAAGGAAACACCTGGAATCAAGCTCCACTCGACGTATAATGTCGTGGACGGCCTAAGTAAATTGAGGATAAATTTTCCCTTTACGGAAGTAGTGAAGATTCTGCAACAAAGACAAAATATTTTCAAGTTATTGGATGATCCATCTGAAAGAGCTAAAGTTATTGTTACCATTCCAAAACAAATCCAGAGCCCAACAACTGCCAAACTGAGAGGTAAAATTCTACCCTTCTATATCTCGATTGAAAATCATGATGTTGCACTACATACTTTTTTAGTTTACATTGGTGCGACAAATAATATAATTCCACTTGTGGTCATGGATGCATTGGGCATTATTTGCACTAAGTATTATGAAACTGGTGAAAGAATTTACGTAATTGATTCTAGAAAAGTGTCAGTGTACGGAGAAATCAAGGATTTTTATGCTTGGATTACAAAAACCCGCCATATCATTATATTTTTTAATATTATTGTGGTAGACCTTCCTCCAACATACAGAGCTGTGTCGGGAATAGACTGGACATCCATGATCGCTGGATATATAATGAATGATGGAGGTTGTATGATGCTACCAGAAAAGGAGGGAGTGATGATTAAAGTACCACATGAACCTAGAAAACCCTTCTCTTTCAAGAAGAAGGACAATGAATTTATGGAAGATTATATAGATGTTGGGATTGGAAACTATGTTATCCTAGACATGGAGCACAATTAAATCCTAGAGCAAGTTCAAGGCGTGGGGAACCAAGATTTTTTTTTTGAAGGCTATTGAAGGATGTCATTCAATGGAGCCTGTTCTAAATCTAAGAATGGAGTTGGAATTGTTCTTTTGAGTCCAAATAAGACTATGCATCCCCATGTTGTAATACTAGATTTATCATGCATGAATAGCGAGGTAGAATATGAAGTTTTGATCCAGGGGATGATCCTTGCATAGGAAATGAAAATAGAACATCTCTTTGTGACTAGAGACTCAAATTTGGTCATCAATCAGGTTACCCAAAGGTATAAAATAAAAAAGGAAAGACTTAAGCTGTATTTCAAAAGAGTTAACGAACTAATGGAATCTTTCAGTTTCGTCAACATTGCTTTCATTCCAAGGGACAAGAATCACAAGGTCAATTCACTAGCCTTGGAGGCCTCATTATCAAACCCAGACGATGTCCAAAGAAAAATGTATTTCTAGGTAGAAAGAGATTTTCGACCATCCATGCTTGATAACGTTGAGTACTTGCAAGTATTTGAGAATGATGAGCAACTAGACATTTTTTTGTTAAATGATGATGAAGAAGAAGATGATAGCTCATCTACCATCCCAAAATATTGTATATAAGATGAATATTTGTTTACGAAAGACGATCATGCCAGGAATATCCTTGAAGAATTTTCAGTTTGAAAGGTGCAAGAAATGAGAAAAGTCAATATTGGAACGACCAAGTCCCCGAAATATTTCAACTTGGGAGTTGATTGCACCATTGAAGAGGTTGAATAATATGCTTCCTTATTCAAAGAATATATTGATGTGTTCTCTTGGACCTATGATGATTTGAAAGCCTACGATAAAACTATATTCCAACATGTCATTCCTTTGAGGGAAGAAGCGAAACCAGTGAAACAAAAAATAAGGATGATGAATCCCAAGCTGAAACCTCTGGTAAAAATCAAATTGAAGAAGTTGAAGAAGGAAAGGATCATTTATCCCATCAGACATTCAGACTGGCTTTCAAATCCAGTGATTGTAAGGAAAAATATTGGGTAAATCTGGATGTGTGTTGACTTCAGAGACCTTAACAAATCAAGCATAAAAGATAATTTCCCTTTGCCTAACATGTAGTTTCTTCTACAACAAGTTATTGGACTGACTTGCATGTCCATGCTGGATGGTTTCTCTGGATATAACCAGGTCTTGATGGCTAAGGAAGATAGGGAAAAGACAACATTTATCACACCATGGGAGACATATGCATATGATAGAATTCTCTTTGGTTTGAAGAATGTTGGAGCCACATTTCAAAGGGCCATGGATCATGCGTTCAGTGGGTTGATAGGAAATTTTATGGAATACTACCAAGATGAATTGACAGTGCATTCAAATAAAAGGGAGGATCATATCCATCATTTAAGAAAGGTTTTTGAAATATGTAGATTATACAATGTTTCTCTGAATGCAAAGAAATTTGTGTTTGATGTGACTCAAGGAAAGTTTTTGGCCCATATTGTATGCAAGGAAGGGATTTACATAGATCCGGAAAGAGTTAAAGAAATAAACGATCTCAACTCCCCGATATCTAAGAAGGGAGTCCAATCATTCTTCAGCAAAATCAATTTTGTGCGAAGATTTGTTCCTGACTACGCAAGCATCATAAAGCTGATCAATTTGTTGTTGAAAAAGGATAAGAGGTTCGAATGGACAACAAATTCTCAGGAGGCGTTAAACAATATCAAAGGAGCAATCACCACTTCTCATGTCCTCATCAATCCGGATTTCCAAAGAGACTTCAATATCTATTCATTTTCGGACAGTTGTTGCATCTGTTCTCACTCAGAAAAATAGCAACGAAGAATAAATACCAATAAGTTTTATGAGAAAAACCCTACATGACTATGAGTTGAGGTATTCAAAACTGGAAAAGCAATCCTTGGCTCTTATAAAAATAAGTAGCACACTTTCATATGTATATATTAAACTCCCATGTTATAGCTTATGTTCCCTCATCACCGATGAAGATGCTTCTAAATCAATAGTTGAGAGAAGGAAAATGAGCTAACTGGTTGGAAAAGATACAAGAATGTGATATCAAGATTAAACCTTTAAAGGAAATCAAAGGAAAAGGTTTATGCAAGCTCATCGTGAATGGGGATTCGGTCGATGGGATGATTTCAATCTTATTCAGAGAACCATTAGTTGATTCAGAATGGTATGGAGATATTATATTCTACTTAAGGTCCGGGAAATTTCCTGTCACCATGAATCCCAAGGAGCGAAGGACACTGAATATGAAGGTGAATCAATGCGTGTTGATTGCTTACATATTGTTCAAGAGAAATTTTGATGGTATACTGCTAAGATGCATCGATGAAAATCAAGCCCAAGAACTTATCAGAGAATTCCAAGAGGGAATATGTGGTGGACACTTTGCACCTACTACAACCTCCCACAAAATAATCGGAGAAACATTTTACTGGCCATCAATCTTCAGATATTTGTATGCCACAATAAGGAAGTGTTTTTCATGCTAGCAGTTTCCAGGAAAAATAAATAAATCTGCGATGCCTTTGCAACCCATTGCGGTAGAACAACCATTTTCCCAATGGGGACTTCATGTTGTTGGGTTGATTAATCCAAAGTATAGCAAGGGGCATATGTATATTCTAACAACTACCGATTATTTCACGAAATGGATGGAAGTGGTGGAACTAAAGAAGTTTGATGCTGAAGAATTGATTAAATTCCTCAAAGAAAAAATTCTTTTGAGATTTGGTTTCCCTGATAAATTTATCACAAACAATGGTTCGATCTTTATCAGGTCAAAGTTTGAGGATCTTGTTAGACAATATGGAATCATCATGGGTCAATCATCGAATTATTATCTGCAAGGTAATGGCCTTGTTGAATCCCCAAACAAAACACTTGTGCAGATATAGAAGAAAATTGTTGATAGCAACCAAAGGAATTGGCATTTGAAGCTGACAGATGCATTATGGGCAAGCAGAATGACCCCGAAGGATAGCACGGGGATGTCTCCATATCTATTGGTTTATGGGAAAGAGGTGAAAATTATGATTAGTCTCAATTTCAACGCATTAATCTATTGGGTTAATATCGAGGATACATAAGACAGTTCACCCATCCAGAGGAGAATCAACCAGTTGTTGAATTTGGAAGAGGAACGAAGGAAAGCCCTGGATCAAACTTCTTAGAGGCAGCAGAGCATCAAAACATATTTTGATTAGAGCAAAAATGTGAAGAACTTCCAGGAGGGAGAGTTGGTGTTACATTGGAACAAGGCCAAGTAGAATTCGTCCATGCATACAAAGTTCGAAGCCCTCTGGATCATACTGTTGATTAAGGTTGGTTGTCATTGATGTCAACCCTTGAAGAAAGACCCGTAGCACAAAGTTTTGGGTAATGGACCCAATAGTGTTTGATGTAAATATGACTCATTATTGTTTTGTCATGGTTGATAAGAAGTAAATA
>ML797901.1:390632-407419 GCA_009831015.1 Picea engelmannii
ACTCCTAAGTATCTCATCTCTCCTTTGTTAAGTCTAATTGATCACACTACAACACTTAGTCATTTTTCAACCTTCTGCAATCGCGGGTTCCTTGGTTCACAAAAATATCAAAGCTTGTTTCTCTTTCGTCTGTCTATGCCACCTTTGCGCTTTTACCAATACACATTTTGTATGATTTAATGCTAACAAATCATCACGTAGTTGTCATAAAGATTGTCATTAATAAGTGAAGGGATCAATGAGATCTCCTATTAAAATACATTAAACCAGGATTTGTGGAGGATTATGTTATCCCTCTCAAGCATTCATTTTAAACATTATCTGGAGCAAAGAAATGTTTTCAACAACTTATGTAAGAAACTCGACAACAGTTCTGTGGAGATACATTGAACATTTTCATGCGTGAGGACCAGAAATTTCAGTGGTCTGGAGCATATTCTTACTACTCATCCCCTTCTACCCATAAGGAAGTAATTTGGATGTCTGGAATTGCTCGTGCAGGTTGCATCCTGGAGGTTTTAGAATATAAGGATTTGGTCACCTAGTGCACCGAGAGATATATTTCAAGCCAACAGATCATTCAATTGCAGGACCATTCCCCTATCTCTTTGTCGCCTCAGATATTTCGTAAGATGTTGAGACTTCTCGAGCCAACGCTTACCTTCAAGGGTGAAGATTGCAGAGAATTATTAAAGAAGCATGACAATGGGTTAGACCTCTTTCCTGAGTTCCTAGAGAACCCAATGACTGTCCCCAAGGAAATCAAGAGATTGCAGGCTGGCTCATTTAAAAATCCTTTCCGGGAAATTTCTTGGCTTTTCACAAGGGTAACAAGACAAGAAATTGTTGAAATAATGTAACTGCAAAGTGTATTCTTATTATTATTTGATATATTATTTATTGGATCAATCCCCATTGTGGATTGATCATGTCGGCTATTGTAAAAGGACCAAATCCCCTTTTGCGGATTGTTCATAATGTAATTGTAATAGGCAGAAGTCGGCCCCAAAATATATCAAAGAGGCACCGAAATATAATAAAGGTGGTTATAACCACCCAGAAGAAGAAGTCGGCCCTGCCAATGAAAAGACACTTCCACACGTGCCAAACTTGTATAAATAAGAAGGCTAGCACCTCACTTAGACACACACTCACTTGTTCATTGAGAGACAAGTTTCAGAGCTATAGTTGGAGAAGAGAGAGAGAGAGAGAGGCACATATTTGGGAGAGGATAATATGTACTTGTTTGAGTTATCTCTTGGCATTGTATTGGCTATCAATTATAAGGAATTTTTGTTGGGTTTTCTTCCCCTAGAGGGTTTCCCAGGATAAATGTTGTGTCTCTTGTGATTGTGTATTTCTCAGTGATCTTGTCTTATGTTGTTGTTATCCATTGAAATGCAAAGAACTATAATAATTGCTTAAACATTAACATGGTATCAAAGCCAAGCTGAAGAGAGAATCTTTCACAAGAGAGAGTGAAAAACATCACTGTTGTTGTACATGCAAATTAGGGATTTTTGTTGTTGAGGTATTTTAGCCCTAAAACCATCTAGAAAAGTGTGCCCTCCCTCAAGGATCATTTTGGCACCTTCAGCACACCTTTTCAGTGGCTAGATCTCCTGGAAAGTGAAACCCTAGTTTCAAAAAGTACCAGAAAACTAGAAAACCAGAGTACCAGAAAACTAGAAGCACCAGTCCAGAAATCTGCAAATCAAGTTTGAGGGGGTAAAAGTTGGATTTTAAAAAATCTAACTGTACCAGCTTACTCGCCTCAACTCAACGCATCTATCCCCTGGATCAAAATTTAAAAATTCAAATTTTGAAAAATTAGGGTTTCCTCATAAAAACCTAAGTTGCAGTTGTAGTCTAATAACCAGTTGTAGTTGCAGTACCAGTTGCAGCCACAGCTGTACTACTAGTTGAAGACACCCTTGAATTTTTTAAAGCGTTGGTAATGATTACCGTTGCTGCCAAATGGTGCCACCACCTGCAAATGCTATCAGAGGTATGTACTCACATATGTTTAAATGGTTAAACCTTAAAGAGCATTTACATGAGAAGGGATCTCTTTCCATAGATCCAGAAGGATCTCAAGATCCAACACATTCAAAAGAATAATGCAACTCAGGTTTGATTATTCTATTATGCATATATTTGTTATGAAATTATCTTGATCAATGTTGCATGTTAAAGCCATGATCAAGGTATTAGATGGATTAAAAGTTGAGATCATAGAGCTTATCCTCTAACCCAAACTTCTATCAAGATAGTGTATTGTCTCAGTATAGAAGACAGGTTGAAGAAAGCACTCATCATCTTGAGTGAAGGAGACTCAGAAGAAAAGCAAGCACTCGTTCTTGAGGACTAGGCTCCAGGTTTGATTAATCAAGTTAATAATATTCAAAGGTACACATGACAAGTTGATGACTATAGTTGAGATAGAAATCTTTGTAAAGTATCATACTTTATAACATGTGAACATATAGAGGTAAATGCTTAACGTAATCATTTGTCTGATACAAATAACACCTCCTCTAGAAAGAATCTCGTGTGTTAGTTCTAGGTTTCCATGGGTAAATGTTTGACCACAACACTATGAGAGTCTTGACCTCATTTTCGTATTGTATTCCTTACCTTTAATCTTTGCTTCAGACAAATTACAAGTGATAGCTCTAAAGGATCTACTATGATGATTGTTCGTGCTATTGCTTTATATTATCAAAAGGATATTATTCTTGCTTGTTGTTTTGTTGACCTTGCTCCAGGTCATAGGTAATAACCCTGAGGAAGCTATAGTAAAGGTTGCAGAAGGCAACGTGCTAAAGGAGAAACCTTAAAAGAAGCAATCATCATTGGAAAAAGAAGAAGGTGGATTGTATAAGCTAAAGGGTCACTCGGAAGCTGCCATGACCCACGCCATTGAGAATCCATGTGAAATTTGGCATAGAAGATTAGCTCACATTAACCACAAGGCGCTACCATACATATGCAAAGCGGTCACAGGTTTACCAGAACTCAAGGTTGACCATGAAGGCGTATGCAATGGATGTGCACACGAGAAGAACATTAAGAACCCTTTTCCGAAGAGAGACAACAAAGTAGAAGGAGTCCTATAACTCATTCATTCATATGTGTGTGGCCCAATGAGATTTTCCTCCATTAGTGGGTATGTATATTATGTATAATTTATTGATTATTATTCTCATAAGACCTGGGTGTGTTTCTTGAAATCTAAAGATGAAGTGTTCAACAAGTTCAAGGAATTCAAAGCCTTGATAGAGAATCTTTCTGAAATAAAGATCAAGATACTCAGGTCGGATAATGGAGGGGAATACACCTCAAAAGAGTTCGTGAGATTTTGCAAAGATGTTGGGATCAAGAGGGAACTCACTACTCCCTATAATCCTCAACAAAACGGTGTGACTGAAAGAAAGAACAGAATGATAATGGAATATGTGAAGACCATGATCCACAATCAAGATCTTCCTATGTGCTTATGGGTAGAAGCAACAATGACAGTCGTATATGTGCAAAATTGATTGTCCCATAGTGCACTTGGGTTCAAGACCCCAGAATATATGTTCACCGGAAAGAAGAAAGAGGTAAGCCATATCAAAATATTTGACTGCCCAGTATTTATACATATACCGAAAGAGAAAAGAGACAAGTTGGAACCCTCAGGAAAGAAGGGAATATTTGTGGGATACTGTGAGGTCTCCAAGGCCTTCAGGATCTATATACTAGGTCACCGCCACATTGAGATCAATAGGGATGTGACATTTGATGAAGATGCAGCGCTCAAGAAATCGAGAAAATGCTAGCTTGAAGAGGTATATGAAGAGGAACCCATAATCCCCAGAGTTGCAGAATTAGTGAGGGAGGTTCCTAGAGTTGCTGAACCAGTGAGGGAAGTCGTAACTTCCCTTGATCAAGAAATTCTAGAAGATCATGATGTAGCAGAGTTTCAATAACCTCCTCATATGACGATCCTCCATAAAATAAATCCAGCTTGGGCTAGAGATCTTATTCAATATGGAGAGAAGTATGGTGTTCCCGAAGGAACCATGAGACATGAGAAGAAACCTAAGCCATTCTCCAGTTATATGGCTTTGATGTGTGATCTCCTAGAAAAGGAGCCTACTTGCTTTGAAGAAGCCATTCAAAATAAATAATGGGTAGATGCCATGAAAGAAGAATACCAATCCATAATAAAGAACGACGTATGGGAAATAGTTCCCAGCCCGAATAGCAAGGATGTGGTATCGTCCAGATGGCTCTTTAAAATAAAACATATTGTTGATGGAAGTATTGATAAATATAAAGCAAGATTTGTAGCTCGTGGCTTTTCTCAAAAATAAGGCAATGACTATGAAGAGACATTCACTCATGTAGCCAGATACACTTCGATCGGAAGCATCATAGCCCTTACATCTAAGATAAAGTGGAAGTTACACCAGATGGACGTAAAGACAGCTTTCCTAAATGGTGTTATCAAAGAGGAAGTGTATATAGAGCAACCTCAAGGATTTGAAGTTGAATACAGGAAGTCTCATGTCTGCAAGTTGAAGAAAGCCTTATATGGATTGAAGCAAGCTCCTAGAGCTTGGTATGGACGAATAGACATATTTTTGACGAGCTTGGGCTTTACCAAGAGTAAAGAAGATTCTAAACCCTACTTCAAGTTTATGAACGATGAGCCAATGATACTATTGCTATATGTGGATGACTTATTCTTAACTGGAGAAGAAAATCTCATCACCGAATGTAAGAAGAGAATCGCTTCATAATTTGAGATGAAAGACCTTGGCCTAATGCACTATTTCTTAGGTCTTGAGGTATGATAGAGTCTAGAGAGGATCTTCCTTAACCAAGGGAAGTATGCAGTTGAAATCTTGAAGAGATTCGACATGTTAGAGTTCAAGCCCATGAATACACCCATGGAAACGAAGATAAAGTTGTTGGTCGATACTTCGTCATAATTGATTGATGCCACACTATATAGACATATTATTGGATTGTTGATGTACCTGACGAACACCAGACCAAATATTTGTTTTTTCATGAACACCTTGAATCAGTTTCTGGTATAACACAGACATGTTCACCTTGTGGCTGCAAAACATGTGATGAGGTACCTTAAGGGTACATTAGATTGTGGTCTCAATTATGATGGAGATCATGATTTCACATTGAGTGGGTACACTGATTCAGATTGGGCAGGAAGTGTTTCTGACAGGAAAATCACTTTAGGATGATGTTTTAGTTTGGGATCAGCCATGATCTCGTGGCATAGTAGGAAGCAATCCAACATTTCTCTCAGCACAATGGAAGCATAATACATTGTTGCATGTTCTACCAGCTACGAAGCTATATGGCTTCGAAAGTTGTTGACCAACTTATTTGACCTAGATATGGAAGAAACCACGATCCTATGTGACAACCAGAGATGCATAAAGATGACAGAGAATCATGTATTCCATGACAGGTCGAAGAACATAGATATTTGTTATCACTACATCTGTGACATGGTGAAGAGAGGAGCCTTAATGCTCCAGTATGTTAGCACGGATGAACAGGTTGTTGATGTGTTGACCAAGCCTCTATTTCATGTAAAGTTTGAGCACTTTTGAGATAATCTTGGCATAGTCTAAAAGGACCTTCCTCGAAAGGGGGAGTAGTTTTTGTGATGAGACATCTCTTGCTTCCAACCTGATGGTTGTGACGTAAAGCAAGATGATGTGATGAGACTAGTAATGCGCTTCTAGCTTGACAGCTGTGATGTAAAGCCAGCCTAGTATTTTTCTTCCAACTTGATGGTTGTGACGTAAAGCAAGACAATGTGATGAGACTAGTACTGTGCTTCCAGCTTGACAATTGTGACATAAATCCAGTCTAGTATCTTGATTCCAACCTGATGGTTATGATGTAAAACAAGACGATGTGATGAGACTAGTACTGCACTTCCGGCTTGACAGTTGTGACGTAAAGCTAGTCTAGTATCTTTCTTCCAACATGATGGTTGTGATGTAAAGCAAGACAATGTGATGAGACTAGTACTGTGCTTCCAGCTTGACAGCTATGACATAAAGTCGGTCTAGTATCTTGCTTCCAACCTGATGGTTGTGACGTAAAGGAAGACGATGTGATGAGACTAGTACTATGCTCCAACTTTACAACCATGACATAAAGCCAGTCTAGTATCTTGCTTCCAACCTAATGGTTGTGATGTAAAGAAAGATGTTGAGATGAGACTAGTACGGTGCTTCCAGCTTCAGAAGCTGTGACGTAAAGCCAGTCTAGTATATTTCTTCCATCTTGATTGTTGTGACATAAATAAAGATGAGTATTGAGCTTCCAGCTTCATAGTTTTGATGTAAAGTCAGTCCTGTATTATGATGAGCCAGCTTCGTGTTGTGATGATGATGATGTATTAGTTTTATAATAATACATAATGATGCAGATGATGATTGCATTCCTTTGAGAATTGTTAGGATATTTAGACACTTAGGAGTTAGTAAGATCTACTTGGTCTATTGTGTCCTTAGGTAAAAGTGTGTTTTCCAGTGTGTTTCTTTAGTATGCATTAGTATACATTTGTAGTTACGAAATCTGACAGTCACAATATGTTCCCGACATACAGTGATCTAACGGTTCATACTCTCCTCGATCTTAACGGCCATTGATCCATGGCTTAACACCCAATTGGTCCATGATCTCTATTTAAAGAGCATGGAGGGTCATTTGTCGATGATCGATTGTGAGAAAATCTCTTGTAAAATCTCTTTGTAATCTTTTTCTTTGCATTAATAAACTGCTTCAAGTGGCAGCGTTGACTGGGGCCGTGGATGTTTCCTCGTAGGGGTTTTACCAGGTGAAAACATCGGTGTGTTGATCTTTTATCTGGTTATGTGAGTGGTTACTGAAGGGTTTCATCCTCTGTTGGAATGCCTGTGTTGTTGAACATGGTATCAGATCCTGTTTGAAGACCCGCTCATGTTGAAGATGGAGATCATGAAGCTGAGTTGACTCATCTCCATTTTCTGTCATTTTCATACATTTTTGTGCTGAGAGAAATGTTCCATTGCGTCTGGAGCGCTCGTTTCAAATAGGAACACTTTTCATTTCACTCGAAAATGTTTCTATTTTTCCAAGATATGACCATTACAGTCAGATCCAGAGGTATAAAGCTTGAATACGTTTTTTTTTTTAATTTTCATAGTAGTATTTTGGTTTTATTTCGGTTTTGTTTTATTTATTTCCGGACTGCTACTCTTTTAGATTTGTGTATTCTCTTTTCTCTGCACCCTGTGCGATCTCGAAAAATCAGAAACAGATAAGAAAAGGTGCATCTTCCAGGTAAGCTAACCGAGATCTAACCCTTGTTGTCATCGAGAAGCAAAATTTGTTTCTTGTGTGAAAAGAGTTTTTTTTAGCACGCTCTCGAACAACAACAACAACAACCCCAATCCTCCTTCTGAACATTACAATATGTTTTGCTAGATCATTTGGTTAAAACTTGCCTTATTAAGTAAGAGGTCTTGAGTTCAAGTCTCTCTTTTGTTACCTTTTTGAAAAAGTTCATACTAAAATTGTAAAGTGTATTTCACTTCAAGTATAAAAGTGAATCATTATAAGTAGCTTTAATATTTTATTTTAAAGTTATTTATTTTGCATGCAGTTTTTCTATTATAAAGTAACTTCATTTTAAAAGTGATCTCCACTTCTCTTTATAAAAGAAGGTCACTTCATAAAGCAAATTACACTATCACGTGGTCAATTGGTTACCATTTATGTCTTTTTTTAAAAGGGCATAACTCTCACATCGCAAGTCCGTTTTCAGTGCCATTTTTTTAAAACCGCATAATTTTTCAAGCTCTTTCCATCCAGATCATTAGTTTCAGTTTTTAAGACCATATTTAATATGGATTCTACAAGTATTGTCTTGCTTACCAGCAACAACTACTTCCAATGGAAATCTCATATGAAAGATTTATTAAGAAGTAAAGGCTTGTACCGGATTACCTTGGAAAAGGAAAAAGCACCCACTGATGCTGATAAGAAATCCAAGTGGGATAATAGGAATGATGAAGCACATGGACTAATTGGAATTTCCATCTCTCCTGATTTAAGGTACCACCTTCAAGATATTGATGATCCCAAAGAAGCATGGGACACGATTGAATCTATGTTTGGTAAACTCAATATTATTTGAGCACAACAGTTAGAAGATCAAATATTGACCTTGAGTCCAAATTATTTTTCTTGCCTTGGAGACTATCTATCTAGGTTTAAAACACTCAGAATTTTATGTGAAGAATGTAAGATAAAGATGGAGGAAGAGCGTTGCATCTATCTTATTCTTTCTAAGCTAGGTAGTGCATATTTTATGTTTGTATCTACCTTTTATGCCATGAGAGAGGCTCTAGGGGAAGAAGCTTATGAAAAACCCAGTCTTGAGTCCTTTTGTGCTTCTTTGATTCGAGAGGAAGATAATCTTGTACAATTTGGAGTGATCAACACTGCAGGTCCCTCCAAAAAATCCTTAGTTGCTCAGCAGAAAGATAAATCCAAGTATCCCAAGAAGCAACATCCTCGCTACAACAAACAAACAACATAAGGGTCCCAAACCTACTCAGATAGATTTATCTCCTACTGGTGACAAAGGAACAAAATATAAAAGTAAGAATACTAAAAAGCATTGAAACTTTTGTGATAAAGATGGTCATGATGAGTCCAAATGTTTCAAGAAGATGGCAGCTTTAGAAGCAGTGATGAAGAAGCACAACATTAGTATTGATTCTACTTCTTCTTCTCACGGACAAGCACTTTTCTGCTTCTGGTTTCTCCTTCAATTCAAATTCTACTACTACGTCTTCTTATGATGAGTGGCTTATTGATTCAGGAGCATCTTATCATATGGCTAAGGATAAAGCCATATTTTCTTCTCTAAATGAATGTAACACCAAGAAAATATTTTTTGGTGATGATAGATCTCTTGGTGTTGTAGGATCTGGAACAGTTCAAGTAGATAATGGTCATGTCAATGATGTATTATGTGTTCCAAGTCTTTCTTGTAACCTTCTATCAGTATATCAAATCACTCATTCAGGTGAAGGTAAAACCATCGAGTTTTCACCTCACCAAGTTGTAATCAAGGATCTAAAAGATCCCAAGCATGTTTTTGCAACTAGAATTGTTGATGATATTACCAGGTTGTACAAGTTTGACAACTTTGGGTCATCAACTTTTTCATCATTTTTTGTTGCTCATAGCGATGATTTGAGAAAACTTTGGCATGAGCAGTTTGGTCATCTAAACTATCGCTCATTGCAGCAACTATTTAATCAACAGATGGTGACTGGTCTTCCTCTTGTTTTATGCAGAGATGGTGTTTGTGTTGGTTGTGTTCTCGACAAACATCATCGGGGCAGTTTTGACAAATGTGCCTCTTGGCACGTCTCGGGTCCTTTGCAACTTGTTCACAGTGATTTGTGTGGTCCACTTTCTTCTCCTTCTTTTTCTGGGTGCAAGTATTTCTTAACTTTCATTGATGACTTTTCAAGACGTACTTGGGTTTACTTCTTAAAACTCAGGAGTGAATTTTTTGACAAATTTTTGGCCTAGAAGTTCCTTGTAGAAAAGCAATCTGGACATTAAATTCAAAGTTTAAGAACAAATAATGGAGGAGAATATGTGAACAATAATTTTACAAGCTACTGCACTACATAGAGAATCCAAATGAAACACACTGTTCCATATACACCACAACAAAATGGTGTTGCTGAGAGAAAGAACCGCACATTAAAAGAAATGGCTAATTGTATGATCCAATCTAAGGGATTAAGTCTGAAGTATTGGGCGGAAGCCATCAACTGTGCAAATTACATAGTAAATAGCACTCCCACAAAGGCTCTTAAAAATATAACACTGGAAGAAGATTTGACTAAAATTAAACCAGATGTAAGTCACTTCCATGTATTTGGCAGTATAGCATGGGCTCACATTCCTGATGAGAAAAGGAAAACATTGCAGCTTGAAAGTGAGAAGTGTATATTTGTTGGTTATTCTGAAGATGTCAAAGGTTACAGACTTCTTCAATCACATTGTAATGAAATTATTATTAGAAGAGATGTTAAATTTGATGAAAATCTCTTGGTCTGCAAGCCTAATTCAGAGATTGTGCCTTCTTCAGCCTGCGATCCATCTTCAGCGTTTGTGCCTTCTTATGATCTGGTTTCTTCTTTAGATGATGATAGTGAGGATGAAAATCCACCTCCGCCTACTCACCCTCCTCCAGATGAGTCCTTTGAACCTGAACCATCACTAGCTCCATTTCTTCCTACATGGGTTTGTTCAACACGAGAACCAGCTGGTGATCTTGTCGGTGATCCTTCATATCAGCATTGCACATGTTCACAGTTCCAGCGAGCCTCTTCTTTGTTGGCTCAAGTTTCAGAAAATCATGATTCAGAGACATTTGTAGAAGCTTCAGGTCATCCAGATTGGGATACAACAATGAATGAAGAGTATTGTTCTTTAATGGAAAATGATACTTGGGATCTTGTACCTCTTCCAAAAGGAAGAAAACTTGTTATATGCAAATGGGTCTACAGAACTAAGTATGCATCAGATGGAAGTGTTGAAAGACAAAAGTCTTGGTTAGTTTCCGAAAGATTTTCCCAAGTTGAAGGAATTGACTATAATGAAACCTTTTCCCCTGTAGAAAAAATGAATTCCATCCGCCTTGTTCTTGCCCTTGTTGCATCACATAAATGGGAGTTCCATCAAATGGATGTTAATTCCACCTTCTTGCACGAAGATTTGCAAGAAGAAATCTACATGGAACAACCTCTTGGCTATGTCCAAAATGACTCTAGCCTTGTTTGCCGCCTCAAGAATCTCTTTATGGTCTCAAGCAAGCTCCCCGAGCTTGGTATGCCAAAATGGATAACTTTCTTATTGCCACTGGATTCTCTAGATGCCATTCTAATCCTAATGTTTATACCAAGAAAGTAGGAAGCCATCTCATAATCCTCATCCTCTATGTTGATGACCTTATCCTTACTGGTAATGACTCAAAACTTTTAAACCATGTGAAAACCAGCCTTAAGAAGAAATTTGAAATGACAGACTTAGGCTTTTTGCACTAGTTCATTGGCCTCCAAGTTTTGCAAACCAATGAAGGAATTTTTCTTTCCCAGTCTAAGTATGCTTGTGACTTTCTTCGTCACTTTCACATGAATGATTGTAAACTAGCCCCTTCTCCCTTCCAATCCGGAGTCAAGCTTTCTGCCACTTGTACTTCTCCTGAAGTTGATGCCACCCTATACCGTCAGTTAGTTGGAAGCCTATTATACTTGACTCATACTCATCCTGATCTTTCCTTTGATGTTGGTCTTGTTGCCCGATATATGAAAACACCCCATGAAATCCATTGGAAAGCAACTAAAAGGATACTTCACTATGTCCATGGTACAGTTTAGTTAGGGATACATTACAGTTCAGGGGGGACTCCTTTATTGGTTGGTTTCACTGATTCAGATTGGGCCGTCGACCCTGATGATCAGAAATCTACTACAGATTATGTTTTCAACCTTGGTTCAGGACCTGTCACTTGGGCCTGTAAGAAACAACAAGCTATTGCACTTTCTTCAGCAGAAGTAGAGTACTGAGCAGTGGTAAATGCAAGTCAGGAAGCCTTGTGGCTTCGACAAATCCTTTCATATTTTGGATTTCAGCACCAACATCTGACCAACCTTTGGTGTGACAATCAGAATGCCATCAAGCTCTCCAAAGACCCAGTTCAACATCAACGTAGCAAACACATCGAGCTACACATGCACATCATCAAAAAGATCATTCATGATCAAGTTATTGAAGTGCTCTTTTTCCCTATAGAAGATCAAGTTGCAGACATTTTCACAAAGTCTCTTACAAAAGAGAAGTTTTCCAAACTTTGATCTATGTTAGGAGTTCAGGAAGTTATCATTAAGGGGGGATAGGCTCTAATTCCTCCTTCCTTCTCCTATTGTGTCACTATTGTAAATCCTTCAATCCTATCCCAAGTTGTTCTTAAGGGGGGATGTTAGGATATTTAGACACTTAGGAGTTAGTAATATCTACTTGGTCTATTGTGTCGTTAGGTAAAAGTGTGTTTTCTGGTGTGTTTCTTTAGTATGCATTTGTAGTTAGGAAATTTGACGGTCACGATATGTTCCCGACATAGAATGATCTAACGGTTTATACTCTCCTCGATCCTAACGGCCATTGATCCATGGCTGAACACTCGATTGGTCCATGATCTCTATTTAAAGAGCATGGAGGGCCATTTTTCGATGACCGATTGTGAGAAACTCTCTTGTAAAATCTCTTTGCAATATTTTTCTTTGCATTAATAAACTGCTCCAAGTGGCCGCGTTGGTTGGGGCCATGGATGTTTCCCCATAGGGGTTTTACCACGTGAAAACATTAGTGTGTTGATATTTGATCTGGTTATGTGAGTGGTTACTGAAGGTGTTCATCCTCTGTTGGAATACCTATGTTGTCGAACAAGAATGACAATGTTGTCGATGAAGAAACCTTTCAATGATTTATAGATACGCTAGTCAGTGTTCCAAGATGATATTGATGATGTTGTCCTCCTGATGTTGTTGATGATAAAGGCCTCTCTCTCATCTGATGTTGTTGAAGAATACCCTTCTTGTTAAGGGGGAGTGTTGAAATAATGTAACTGCAAAGTATATTCTTATTATTATTTGATATATTATTTATTGGATCAATCCTCATTATGGATTGATCATGTCGGATATTGTGGACCAAATCCCCTTTTTTGGATTGGTCATAATTTAATTGTAATAGGAATAAAGAGAAGTTGGCCCCATAATATATCAAATAGGCCTTGGAATATAATAAAGGTGGTTATAACCACCCAGAAGAAGAATTCGGCCCTGCCAGTGAAAAGACACTTCCACACGTGCCAGACTTGTATAAATAAGGAGGCTATCACCTCACTTAGACACACACTCACTTGTTCATTGAGAGACAAGTTTTGAAGTTGTAGTTGGAGAAGAGAGAGAGAGAGAGGGAGGCACATCTTTGGGAGAGGACATTCTGTACTTGTTTGAGTTATCTCTTGGTATTGTATTGGCTATCTATAATAAGGAAGTTTTCCTGGGTTTTCTTCCCCTAGAGGGTTTCCCAGGATAAATTTTGTGTCTCTTGTGATTGTGTATTTCTCAGTGATCTTGCCTTATGTTGTTGTTATCTATTGAAATGCAAAGAACTATAATAATTTCTTAAACATTAATAGAAACTACAACCAACATTTTCTACATGATTCTTTACATTTTATACTTTATGGTCAAGGAACATGCCATCTTCGATTGGGGCAAGTTGATTTCCATTGAAATATCTTCCCAATTCTCACAATACAAGAAGGAGAAGAAATTATTTATGTCCTCTTATTTGGTTTTCATGATAGCACATTGTTGTCAGTTTCCAAGATTATCTGTGTGTAAGAAGGTAAACTGTGAATTTGACTCGGTAACCTTTTGGTATCAAACATTATGGAGACACAAAGCCTCCCAACATTTTTATGAAGTTTTTAATGACTTTGTCTCAGTTTTTAAAGGTTTTTTGTTTGGAAAGGACACCCCCTAGATGTATGACTAAGCGAGTAAGTTCCTGGATAGGAAGGGGACACTGGAACAAATGGAGAATTACAATGTCATAAGGATTTTCAATTCCAAGGAAAATCCTTCCTTCCTTCCATGCCACATATTTGACAAAATTTTTGTTACTGAAGTAGCAAGGAAATACAACCACTGGTTGCATTTTTTCCATGAAAAGAGAAAAAATAAATTCATACCTCCGCCTTGGAAAGTTGGGGACTTCATATTTAGAAATATGAACAAGATTGATGAATTTGCAGGCCACTTCCACAACCCGAATCTAAGATATGCTGAAAACATAAAAGGGTTTGACCCTAGCGGAATTTTTGTAGAACATCTACTAGAAATTGGCTTCAACAATTATTTTATTAATATTGTTCTGAATGAAGATAGAGATAATGATTCAGGCACTCCTGCTCATGACACTAGCAACCTGGAAACAATACTCAACACTAATGATTCATACAAACATAAAGGAAAAGGTCCCGGTGATAAGAGTTCCCAATCCCCAACTTTCACTCCAAAAAGTACAACATCTCAGAGAAGTGCTCCAACGGCCCAGCCAAAAAAAAAAGTGACCCGCATTTCTTCAAGCGAAGGAGGAGATAGGAACCTCCTTCAAAAAAAATTGAAAGCTCGCATAAAATTCCCTTGAGGAAGAAAAGAAAAAATATTGTGTAAGAAGAGGAAGAACCTTGAGTCAAATGTGACATCCACAGCTTCTCCCTTGAGGGTATGGAACTCGAGATTGATATTGAAAAATTCTTCCCTGATGCTGATCAGCCAGGGGAAACAACTCACCAAAATCCTATAATGGAAATAATTGAGAGTGAGACCTTCGATGAAGAAGAGTCTTTTGTATTTCATAGCATTGTTTTTGACAATGAGTCCAAAAATTTAATTATTGAGAAAAGAGATGTAAAGATAAAAAGGGGAAACCTCATTCAGAGGTTAACCTACGGAACATGCGACCTTCCCAAATTTTCCAAATTCAATGAGCAACTGGAGATGCTCTAGACAATTCTATTGGAGGCCTTGAAGCAGAGAACACCAAGTTAAAGGAAAGATTCAAAGAATTGGAATAAGATTTAATGCCTCTTCTAGTACTTGCCAGTCCTTTAGCAATAATTGGGCCTACCACACCTCCAGCTAAACTAAAAGGATATTCAAGCCTACTCACATCATCCAGGGGCTATGTGGAGAAGAACATTAAGAAAAGAATGGAATTAACTATAGAGGCTTGGGAGATTTCAAAGAACATGGTCTCTTTTGGAATGAGGGAACATGACTTCCATGAATATTTACAGGCAGATTTGAAAAATGAAGAAGGTTTTTACCTTGACGTAGTCGTACCCTTTGGTTTTAAAGTTACCAATATGACAGAGTTGAGAATAAGAGAGGAGGATCTCCCTTATTCGAACTAGATAAAACAATTGAACGCATGCTGGAAGGAAAATGTTAAAAACTTGAATATCATTGTCCAATCATGTGGCCAAGTTGTATTGAAGAAGGAAGAATTATTCAAAAGGTTGACTGAGATAGATTAGCCGGGAGCACCAATGAGGTCCAAGACCCCAAATTGATTCTCAACTCATTGTTCCTAACCAAACAATCCTTTGACGAACAAGTTGAGATCTCTAAAGGGTTATCATTTGAAATGTTCTATGGCATTCTTGAGTATAATGAAGATGACGTAGATAAATGGCTAGTGGATTATTCAGTAAAAAATCGAGATATTGAATAAGCTTTGTGTAATATTTACATTGATCTAAGGGACTTGGGAGATTTTCAATATAAAATTCCAGCATGAAATCAATGTGGCACCAATGAGAAGCTACATCGAAGAGTGGTTTAAAAAATCTATCGACCACCTAGCCGATGAAGGGAAAAGACTATTGAGATGGTTCCTGTAACCGTCGATGAAAGAAATAAAAGGAAATCAAAAAGAAAGTGAAAAAAGAGAGATAACATCATAGTAATTTTATACTGATCACATCCTTCTTTCTTTATCAAGTCCTTCATCTAGTTACTTGACCTCTTTAAATAGAAAGTTTTAACCGAAGACTGCTAATTTCCTTTTTCTTCTTACCAAGTCTTGTTGTCTTCTGTCGCCCACTTTCTTCCTTCTACAAAATTTATTCTTATATATATTTTCTTTATGGTTCGTGGGAGCCCCAATCCCAGTCTTTATGATGAACGCATTTAAATTTCAGAGAATATGTAATAAACTATATATATTTTTAGAAATTTCAAGAGAGTTATTTTGGGAACAATCTTGATTGTACTTTGTAACCCAGTTTTTTGAATATAAATTATTTGAGGTTGATATATCACTATCTTTATTTGAGTTTCCCATGTATCACTCTATCAAAGTTCTCTTATGCATGCAAATCATTTTCTTTTATTTTTATGTGATCATAAATCTTTAGGCCAACTATGATGGACGTGAGGAAATTTTTCTTATTCACTTTAAACGTGTGAATGTGTGTGGTTCCTGGTCCATTTTTAGAAACTTTCTTTAAGAGAAATTAAAAACATTTTCAGTTTTTGAATCTTTACTTTTTCTTTTATTACCACGACAAACTTTTGTAAAGTCCCACATTTTGAAGACCTAGATTCCCAAAAAAATCATAACAGAGGAGTACCACCTCTATAAAAATGCATGGGGATTTGTATCCTCGTGAGGTTGTTGTTTCGGTCCTAATGGATTCAAGCATCAATAGGTTCCAGAGGGAGTTATAGATCATATCTGAGGAAACCCTTTCGACCTAGTACAACATTGGTCAGGGCACACATTTTGAGTTATATAGCAGCATATTCTATCAGTGGAATCACCAGGGCGCACTCATTAAGCCCATAAGGTGCACAACCGCCCTAGGGGATGACATCTAGAAATTTTGGGGTCCAATATTAAGTCCTTCAGTCATCAGTAGCAACCTAGAGGCCAAGGCTTTTAAGCCCTAATATTGGATCATTACCCCTTAATTGGGGCATATTATATTAGTAATGTTATTTTATTTATGTCGGCTTTAGGCCATTAATTGTAATTATACCTCCTAGTCTCCTATATATACCAAGGAGACATTTTCATTTTGAATCATCTTGTACTTGAAC
>ML797902.1:24468-62661 GCA_009831015.1 Picea engelmannii
CGTCCCCAGGTTCCTGAGTATGCTCTCTTCCCTTGCCTTGTTGCGATCTGGAAGATTAGAAAAGAGGATTTGGAAGTTAGTCTTGAATGTCTATTTGATTTGGCAATTTCCAACGTTTTGCAACAAAATTTCATTAATAAATAACTCATTTTTTTCCCTATAAAATCGAAAAAATAATTTAGGGTGTTTTTGAAACTTCTGAATGTTTGCACAATAGGATTTTTCTTTGTCACTATAGAAAGATTTAAAAAAAATAATATAAATAAATAAAAATTTGTATATAAAATTAAAAAATAAAACCATGTTCAAAAATAGATTAATGAATAATTAAAAAATATATGATATAAAAAAAAAAAACAACATAGATTAAGAACATAAAACAAAATAAAATAATAAAATAAACATAGTTTAATAAATAAACTAAAAATAAAACCATGCGTAGACTTTGACACATTTATAAACCCTTCCAACCGGCGTTAATCTGACTTCCGCCTTTTATTCCTGAGAGTGTTGAAACCACACTGGAAGCGACCAGCCCTTGGCATGCAACCAATAAACAACGTTGGATGTGGATTGACAGAGTACTAGCTAGAAGATGATTGCATGTGCTCGTAGGTCAGAATTATTTTTGGTGAAATTTTCTTTTCTGATATGACATTCTTAATCATTCCAGCGGTGTATAGAAATTCTTAATCCTTGAAAAGGGAGCCAAGAGAAATTGATTCCTTGTGATTTCAAGGTGGTCTGGACTTCGAATCTCGTTGTGCTGCAGTTGGCACTAAGATTCTGGACGTTGTGTTGTTCTACCTAGATAAAAAGAACCAGATCCAGAATGTTTCTATCCACTCTTTGGCCGCCGGTAAGAAGGTTGTTATCTTTGGTGTCCCCGGGGCCTTTACTCCTGTATACAGTCGAGAACACGTTCTAGGATTTGTTGAGAGTACCAAATCATTGAAGGAAAAAGGCGTGGACGTCATTATCTGCATAAGTGTGAATGAACAATTCGTGATGAAGGAAGGGAAATTCGTATACATACAACAAACATATCAAATTTCTTTCTGATGGCTCTACGGATTACATAGTTGAAACCCTAAATTGTGAAATGATGGATCGATGGTTCAATCCGTTGGACAGTTGCGAATTTCAGTCAAAACTCGACAACGAAATGGTTAAAACGATTTCTTGATGTATCAATCCCGCAACCGTGCTATTATTTTGGCAATTAAAGTCTGCGAGAACTTTGCAAGAAAGCACACGGGGCCCGACATCCTCTCCCTAGCCAACACGGACCCTAACACTAACGACTGCCAGTTCTTTATCTGCACTACACAGACCTCGTGGCTGGACGACAAACACGTCATTTTTGAGCAAGTCATTGAGGGCTTGGATGTGGTGCGCAAAATCGGGGAAGTTGTCTCCAGATCTGACAGGACTTCAAAGTCGGTTTCCATTGCCGATTGTGGACGACTTATTTTGAATCATCATTATTTCCCTTCACAATTTCATTTCATAAGTTCTTAGGGTATTATTTCTCTTGTTGGAAAGGATTGAAATCACCCACCCTTAACAAATCCCCTACGATGTTACGCGCTTTCGATGGGCGAGGTTTTCATCCTCACAGACTTTTTCAATCCTTAGCCATTCAGTTGGGTGAAAAAATTGTTATTATTGATGTCGAGGTGGTTGATGCCCCCCTCGATTACAACCTACTACTCGGAAGAAGTTGGTTCTACGCTATGACTGTCGTCGCCTCGTCGGTGTTTCGATGTGTACAATTTCCCCATCAAGGCAAAATTGTCACTATTGACCAACTAGATTTCTGTACACCCGACCCTCATGCCCCCCCTCGTTACCAACAACATTCCTTTTTTTGGAGACCACAAAGTTACGTATGAAAGCGTTGGTGTTGGCTTGTTGAAAGATTCTAGCCTTATGGGTACCTTCCCTACACCACTTCCACCTACCACACATCATATTGCCACCGTCAATATGATTTTGACTATGGCTTATCAATCTTTGGAATCATATGACCCTTGGATTGTACCTAGTCCTATGGAATTCGATGTTCTCGGTGACACCATGCCACTTAGCCCAACCAAGGCCACATACGTGGCTATTCAATTTGCCTCTCCCTCCCCGAACAACCCCCATCTATTGGCACCTGATGCCTACTCAATGTCGTCATGGTTGGACTCCCTATCGTCTGCAATCGATTACATTTCCCATATTTTTCCTTCCGACGAATCTATAATGGAAATGCTTAGTATAGACGACGTACCTTGGGATGATAACCATCACTGATCCTCTTTTCTTCCACCTCTAGAAGAAATTCATAAAGACATACACTCTGTCTTCCTTCCTGATGTTACCAATTCTCCACAATCTCCCATCCTCACACAGGATACTCTTTCTGAGGGGAATATGGGTAATATCTCTACTACGATCATTATTGATATTTCGATCAAAGAAGGTGTTGTGGAAAACATTAACCTTGGTGCTAATTGCACACCCGAAGAAGTGGTATCTTACACTGCTCTGTTTAAAGAATTTTGCGATGTCTTCGCTTGGAGCTACGAATAA
Source organism: Picea engelmannii (assembly GCA_009831015.1). Taxonomy (NCBI): domain Eukaryota; kingdom Viridiplantae; phylum Streptophyta; class Pinopsida; order Pinales; family Pinaceae; genus Picea; species Picea engelmannii. Next base: position 27,049 of record ML797902.1, read on the forward strand.
ATGCCAGGAATTGACCCCTCGATCGTTGTGCATGAAATCAAGAATTACCCATGTGCAAAACCTGTTTGACAGAAACTCCGCCCGGTTCATCCCAAGAAAATCGCAGCCATAAAGGCAGAAGTTGAGAAACTTTTAAAATCTAGCTTTATCTATCCCGTCCCTTTGACAGAATGGGTCTCCAACCTTGTTTCGGTTGCCAAAAAACAAGGGACCATTCGTGTCTGTGTTGATTATCGGGATCTCAATAAGGCTTGTCCAAAGGACAACTACCCTACGCCCTTCATTGACCAGATCATTGATAATTGCGCTGGGAGCGTAATCTTCTCTTTCATGGATGGTTTCTCCAGGTATAACCAGATTGAAATTTTACTTACTGATCAACATAAGACAACCTTTATCTGCCCATGGGGAACTTTCGTCTATTGGAACCTACCTTTTGGTGTCAAAAATGATGGTGCTACTTTCCAGCGGGCCATGTCATACGCTTTCCACGATATCAAGCATATTGCAGAACCTTACCTCGACGACTATGTTGATCACTTACGGGCTATTTTGATCAGATCATGTTGATCACTTACGGGCTATTTTTATTCGATGTTGGTTTTACCGTATCCGCTTAAACCCACATAAGTGTATTGTTGCTGTTGAATCCAGTCGACTCCTTGGTTTCGTTGTATCTAAAGACGGGATTCAGGTGGATCCCTTAAAGATTAAGGCTATTCTGGCCTTACCCCCACCTACTAGTTTGACCCAACTCCAGAGTTTGCAAGGAAAAGCAAACTTTCTTCGCCATTTCATTTGTAACTACGCTGAGATAACTAAAGGATTCATGCGATTGTTATAGAAAGACACCCCTTCCATCTGGGATGACATCGCTCAATGATCATTTGACTCTCTCAAGCATGCCTTGACTCACACACCTTTTTTGCACCCTCTAGAGTATACAAAGGACTACATCCTTTACTTAGCTGCCTCTACTTCCATTATTGCAATGGTATTAGTTCAGGAGGACCCCAACGGTGAGGAACATGTGATCTATTACCTGAGCAAGAGTCTATCTGGACCCAAACTCTAATATTCACATGTAGAAAAACTAGCTCTGGCAGCCGTCATCGCTATCCAGAGATTTCAGCATTACATCCTACTACGCAAAACCATTGCGATTGCGGACTCAAACCCCATGTACCATGTCTTGACATGTCAAGTGCTCTGGGAAAAATACTCTAAATGGATCGTCATCCTTCAGGAATTCGATCTTGAATTTGCGAAGTGCAAAGCCAAAACGTCCCTGGTGTTTGCGGAGCTTATCTGCGATCTCCCCCATGCTGATGAAGATATTGAACCTAGATATTCTCTCCCTGACGAAACTATTTTCCTCATCAACACCTCTGATCCTTGGTATGGAGACATCCTCCTTTATCTCCAAACCCAACGCTTTCAGCCTAACACTTCCCGTGAAGAGCATCGACATATTCGCCACCATTCTCTCTGTTATCTTATCGTCGAGGACACCTTGTATCACCGTGGTATTGACACTATCCTTCGATGATGTCTGATTCATGCAGAGGTCGAACGTGTTATGAATGACTGTCACCTTGGAGACTGTGGCGGTCACCTTTCTGGGATGGCCACAACCCAAAATATTCTACGTGCCGGCTATTTTTGGCCCTCGATTTTCAAAGATTGTATTGAGGCAGTCAAAAAATGCCCACCCTGCCAAGTTTTTAACAACAAGGCACACACCCACCCTACTACGCTGCACCCCATTATCACCATCTTCCCCTTTGCCAAGTGGGGTATTAATTTTATGCAATGTAAGCCTACCTCAGCTGGGGGGCATGGTTATATAATTGTCATCGTCGACTACTTTACCAAATGGGCTGAGGCTATGCCTACCTTTCTGAACGATGGTTGTACCACAAATATTTTTGTTTTTAACCACATCATAACTCATTTTGGTGTACCACGCGCTATTTTCACTGATCACGGTTCACACTTTAAAAACCAGATGATGAGTGAATTGCATGCCAAGCTAGGTTTTCTCCATGAAAACTCATCCCCATACTATCCTCAAGCCAAAAGACAAGTTGAAGCCATCAACAAGGTCCTCAAAACCATGATTCAATGCATGGTAGGGGCAAATAATACATCATGGCATCTACAACTTTTCTCCGCTCTCTGGGCTTACCGTACTTCCATGAAAACTGCAACTGGGTTTACTCCTTTCTAGTTAGTTTATGGCATCGAAGCCGTTTTACCAATTGAGTGTGAGATTCCATCTCTGAAACTTAAAGTAGAACTCCTACCCCATACTTCTGCCGAAGAAGAACGTTTCTTATATCTGACCAAACTGGACGAAACACGTCATGATGTCGCTCTCGTTATTGAGGCACATCAGAAACAAATAAAAAATCAATACGACAAATCCGTCCATCCTCAGACTTTTGCAGAAGGAGACTTAGTCCTCGTCTATGACCAGGCTTATGAAAAACTAGGGACAGGTAAGTTAGAACCTTTGTGGCATGGCCCTTACATTGTGAAACGTGTTCTGCACAGAGGCGCCTACGAGTTAGTTGATTATGATGGAATTTCTTTAGGAGAGCCCCGGAATGGGCTTTACCTTAAAAATTACTATGCCTAGATCACCTAGCATGTGTACGTTGTACATTATTTTATTTTAGTTTGGTGTGTCTGTTTCTTTCGCGTGCTCGAGTCTTTTCCTTTGCCATTCATAACTGTGCCTTGTGTTTTCATGCGCAGATGACGTCTTCCTTTCCTATCTTTGTTGGGTTTGCGGATGGCGCTAGTCGACAGACCCGAAACATTACTTCGGCAACTTGGGTCATTTACCAATTTGACGAGGTGGTGAGTTTAGGAGGTATTTTCTTAGGACCAACGAGTAATAACATGGCAGAATATCATGCTGTCATCGAAATTTTGACCCAAGCCTCCTCCCTAGGTATCTCTCATATCATTGTTAACCTAAACTCCCAACTCATGGTCTATCAACTCAATCGTATCTACGCTATTCGTAATCCTATCCTGCTATGTCTCCACCTACAAGTTCGTCGTCTTGAACGAATATTTGATTACATCGAATATAGACATATTCCAAGAGAACTCAACAATGTTTTAGATTTTTTAGCTAATTACATCATGGATCGATATCTCACCCATAGATAAGGTTTCATGAAGGAAAAAAAATTGTACATCACATGTAAATTAAAACACATCACATTAAAGACATCATCATTTACAAATCTTATGGCACTGTAAAAACTAGGAACTGTATATATATACATAGCATGATTGAAAATGTTTTGATTATATCAAAAAATTATTTGGAAGAGAAAAATTTTGGGTCTTCACACCCATACAACATCGTCCGACAAGTCATACAAAATATACAATCACCAGAGAGACTCTAATCTCTTTACACTGCATTATGTTGAGAGTAACATATCACTGCACGCACTACTCATCTCAGCAGAGAATTAACATTCTCAAGCACCCCCACAATGTGTCTCTCTAGATGTAAAGGCACTTCTCTCCTCCGTAGAGGAGGAATGCCCATCGTAAGGCCTTGAAGGTTTCTTTCAACCTCCCGGAGACCTATCACTGGTGCCCCTAGATCTACTGCAACCTGAGCACCCCTACGATGTCCCAGTACTGGTATCTCAACTGGACGCACTGCTCCCTTATCTGCATGTTGAAAACAATACATCCATTAAAAACTCTTCTTCGTACCCAAAAAAATATACATACATTAAAAATACTTAAAACAAAAAACTAGACAAGGTGTTGTTTAGTCTCTCACCTGACGCATCCCAATATTTCCCCGCTGGTAGAATCAAATCCATGCTCCCGCGAAAGTCCACCTCGGCATATGGGAAGTCTTCTATCCAAATATATTGGCTTCTCAGCTAAGCGAAGAAGTCACCGGTGAAACAAAACTCTGACTCTGCCACTAGTCTCGGAGAAAGACTAGTCAACCATTCCATCCGTGGTTCTCCCACTGGTCGTACCGCCAATGCAATCTGAGGCTGCATCTGGGGGATGTGCTCTAAGAAGAGTGGGACCAAGAAAGAACCATATCCGAACTACTTCTGCCCCATCCTACGTCTCGAAACCTGGTCCTTCACGTTCCGAAGAAACCCTGCGCTCTAGTTAAACAATGTTGGCTCCAAACATTGTATGCCATAAGCTACCTGTGATCTCGACGCCATATGCATGCTAGTTCTTCCTGTCACACTCGTGATGGAAAAAAAAATAGACCGAAGGGGTAACTCTCTGATATCCTTTATGGGGATTCTACCGCCCACCAGTCTTTCTCCTGGGACACAATGACGTGTCAGGTACACACCCACTTGTTCAGAAAGCGCCCTCTGTCCGGAAAATGCTATAGGAGCCCCTCTTTTCGAGATTCCATTCAAAAAATACACATCTTCCAACTCGATGGTGAGAAGCTATGTTCCGATACGAAACCCCTGCTCCGTGACATCCCACAAGCTGATTATGTGCTCAAGTAGAAGGATCTCTTTCTTCATCTTTTGTAGCTTGAATAATTTCAGAAGGCCACAAGCTCTCAACGCGGCCCGCGTACGAGCACTCCGCAAAGAAGCCAAATCATCGAGCTCATTCTCTCGTTCCTTCCACTCAATCATGGTCGTTGCCGAAATCACCTACAAGCAAAAAAAATAACAAAGAATTTCATTATTCAATTTTTCAACAATTTCTTAAGCAATTTAAAAAATTGAAATATATTGCCCATACTGTTCAAAAAGGACCACACCCTCCTTTTTATTACTCAATAATCCATACGCAACAATAAAACATTTTAAATTAAAATGATTTTCATAATGGCTGCATGGGCATATTTTTGAGTTTCTTATGGATTCTTTAACAAAAACGACCTATCTACTTAAGTATCAAGGCGTTGGCATCTATGCTATCACCCTCTAGAAGCGTTTTTGTAAACAAATGTCTTTTTCCCACCGTTTTCAATAGAGGTAGATTTGATCTTTTTTGGGATGACCTAGGGATTCATTTTTTAATTTAAATATTGCTGTGAAAACAAATTTTGAACCATGTAATTGAAAGAGGAGGAAATAAAGATCTACCTGGTCCAAACGACGAGAGAAATGGTCAACTGTAGCTTTGGTATCAAGCAAAACAAGATCCACTTCCAAAATTAGAATCTCCACTTCTACAAATCCTTATGCAAAATGAAATGGTAAATGAAGATTTTTCTTGTATTACTATTTATAAATTTCCATTTTTTATAAGGTATAGTTATTTGTGGGTTTCTTTGATAATATAATGGCTTCACTAAACCTCTAGATTGCAGTTTTGACACTACAGGTTTCAAAGCAGTTTTGATTGTTTGTTTACCTTGTCACATCCACGAGCATAGTCTTAGTTCGTTCTCAAGCTCGAGAATATAAGAACGCACCGGGTAGACTTTTATCTATTTTTCGGACCCGCATGGACACACGAAAAAGGAACCCCTTGGAGTCATCTTTAAAATCTTTTCAGAATCTCTATATATGAAAAGATCGTCAAGTGATCTTGCTTCCTTTCACACTCGTTAAAAGGTTCGAAAGGGCGTCTTTCGAGTGGTATTTTATCTCTTTTTCGGCCTCGTAAGACTAACTGTACGAAAAAGGAACTGAGAGAGTTCTCTTTTAAGTGTTTTTCTAGACTCTATAATCATGAAAAACCTTCGAGTTTTCTGTCTTTGGACTCATTAAAACAAACATCGACAGGCCCATATGGGAACAAGCCCTTACTTCTTCTAGTTCGTTAAACAAAGGAAGAGGAACTTACCAAAGGTGATTTATATTGAGCATGTGTTACCCTCCTCGAGCTCGCTAAATTAAAAAGAGGTACTCGTCTATCTGGATGGGGGAAATTTGAAAGAAGCAAGCCAAGTAGTCTCTTGAGAACATTGCCAAGTAATTCTTAGAGTTTAGAGTCACCCTTGAACACGACACTTTGTCTTTTGCACGCATTATAATCCACTGAACCTCTGCACTGAGCCAATCCTTTGAGTTTCGTTCACTCCTTTGGGTCACCTGACGTAAGTCACAACATCCACTGCATCATCAAGTTTTGGTCCATGTCATGTTTCTGCTGTTGTGCCTCAGTGTTCAAGGGAAGTATATGCCTTGAGAGTCAGCCATCACAAATATGTTTTCTCAATACCCGTGTTAGTCCATGTTCATTTGATCTACCAATTTCATCTCTATGTCCGTTTCGTGTCATTGATGGGGGATACATCAAGGCCCTCCTTCGACGAGCCTATTCCTGTCGACTTCAACACATTATCCAGGAATCAGACTTAGAAACCAGTTAGTACTTTGGGACCTACATGCCTCAATGGCAGGCCTCCTCACGTCCGACAACAGGTTTACATCATTGACCTCTGATCGGATGATTCCATGGATGTTCGACTCCATCTCATCCATTCACATTCATTGGAATGTACTAGAGTACCTTGGGGATCATTGGCATTAATGGTGATATCCCTCGCGCTTGTTAATGGTCTACATCATTGACCGGTAATCAAGTGGTTTCTGCCATGTTCGACATCAGGACATCTATTCACATGGTTAGATTCGTACTACATCGGGATCAATAAGAAGACCCTGGGTTGAGTGACCACTTTGATATGTACTTTTCCCAGGTTGCGAAGGAGTTTTCTCTTGAACAATGGCACATATATTGTCACATAGATCCACTTTGTATTGGTCGTGGCTATGTCTTGTCATCTTATAGATCCACTGTGTATTCTTCGTGGCTACGATCAGTTAAGGTCATCAGAGTATAGATCCACACTGTATCCTTGGTGGTTATGCCTGTTATCAATACGATTATGGATCCGCAGTGTATTTTATGGTGGGCATATCTTGCAAGTCTTGATCACCCAAGCATAGGTATGCCTGCCTTGGGTTTGAAACATGTCATAATATTTGTTGGATGTTTGTGTGCAGATTTTGTCAGGTTTTCCACGTCTATACCCTTGCATGAAAGTCTACAAAGCATTTCAATTATCAATTCTCATCTTCTAACTTCATACTTTGGGGGGCAATCTGTTACACATCAACATTACTCGCTTTGATAAGTGTCGCAAGTATCACATGTTGCTCACAAGTGTCGCAAGTGTCAAGCAAAGCATACTACCATGAAGCCTATTTCATGCTTATGACGACATTAATAAGACACTTAAAATGCCTCAAACACTTGATTTGAAGGAAGAGGAATGGTTAATTGAAGTTAAGTACCTCTTGCCACCTGAAAGAATGACTGAATCTAGGGTTTTATAAGAGAGTGCTCCCCTATATCTCTCTTAGGAGTGTTGGCGCTCCCCTCTAAACTGTTAGGGAGCGCTATAGCACTGAACAACCTTGCAAGATGAGCGCTTTTGATTTTAAGAGCGTTGGCGCCCCCCTAAAGCCTACTAGGGATCGCTATAGCGCTCTGATGGCCCTTTTGAGGGAGCACTGCCTATTTTGGGCAGGAGTTGGTCTGTTGAGGAGAATAAGGAGAAGATATTTCAATCTTTGAAGGCAGTTGAACTCGAATTCCTGGTTCAGCCATGATCTTAGGGAAGATCCCTAATTCAAGGAGGAAAATCCTCAACTTACCCTAAAGATACCTCAAGAGGTTAGGCCTCTCTAAACCTAGATAAATAGGCTCTATCATGGTGGAAAGGAGGGAGAAGTAGAAGCATGAAACCTATGATCTCATAGGAAACACACAGTGAATTGGAGGAGAGTAATCATTGAAGTTGTTGTCATCCGGATCCTGGATCTTTTGAGCAAGGGTTGGGCAAAGGGGATTTGATGAATCTTGCACTCGCATATACGGTTGTAAGTTACTTCTGTCATTGTTCTCATCAATATGACACGCTTGGCCTGTTTCTTGCTAGTTTGTGTTTGATCTCACATGAACTTGTCTCTAATAGATAGGTCTATTTTCGAGCTAATGTTAGTAGAGTAGGAAGTGGTTGTACTATTGTTTGTCTACAGGGCTTATCGAGGAGAGAAACATTGGAGCTCAACTCGGAGCGTGCAGGGACGAACGTCGGTAAAAGGTACTTCTTTTCTCCTTCCTCCTCATAGATCAGTTTATATAGATCTAAAAGGAATTCAGTGTCCATGATAAGCGTCTTCTGTCTTAAGAGTTAACAGTCTAGCTCTCAAGAGGAGATCTACCTGTCCGCAGGGAGATTTTCCTTCAACAATGTTAGCATGAAAGATGCTACAGAAGTGAAGGAAGAATCAAGTACCAACATGGGTCATATTTGTGGCAAAAAAATATGTACAAGGTACTGCAATGAGCTGGGCACCATTCCTACTAAACCAGTTCCTACTAGACTGCACAAAATCCCAAGATAAAGGAATGGAGTTCCACTACCCTTGGCTTCTGATTTTGATTTTCTTCACAGTATGGGGAGAGCCGAAGGACACATATTTATTAGGGATGAGAGGGAATCCATGGTTTTCAACAAATAGGAGAAGACAAATGGACACCAACATAGAATTATTTCTCTATGATGAAATTATTTGACATAGTATCCAGAAAGCACCATGGATGTCACCATAGTTGGTGGAGGCATATGGACCAGTCATGGAGTTTTGTGCATACATGCATCACATGTACATCAAAGCCAAGAAGAATCCAAGGGTGGAGTGGGCCTAAACAAAATACAAGATAACGAAAGAAGATATCCAACTTGTCATACAAGATACAAAACCAGACTAGAAGGTCCCAACACAAGGGGATACGACAGTGAAACAAGGGAACACTGAGATGACACAAATCATATATGTATATATCGACCCTCCATACAATGGGGGAGAGGACACCAATCAAGGAAATGGCATAGAGGACACACCATAAACAGAACCAACAGACCAAACTCCACAACCCCCACCTAAAACAGGGAAGAAACGATAAGACCAAAGAAAAAGTTCATCTACGTGGAAGAATACAAAGGCTCAAAAGACACTAGCCATATACACACTAAGAAATGATGACATGGATGGAATTGGCAACCGAATAAGGGATGCCACAGAGGAATTCCTCGAAGAGACCAAAACTAAACAGGAAGAATTACAAACACAAGTGCAAGACCAATGCCTGAAGTTACAACAATTATTGGAAATAGATCGATTGGCACTTGCACAAGGATCTGACACATGCCAATAAGGCATAACAAAGGAAGCATAGAATGTGGTATCATCACAATTGACAACCGAGCGCAGAGTGATCAAGATCCTAGTAGAGACAGTCAGGTTACCCAAACCTTAAGTACAAGCGAAGCTACAAGGACTAAGTCACATGGATCTAGTTGTGTCACATATTCTTATGGAATTATTACACAATTTGCACATAGAGATCATGCATGAACTATATCTTCGAGTGGACACCGCAACCAGTGAATTAGATAAAGCATAAGATCAGAAGACAAAACTACAGAAGCAATGCGCCACTGTAGTAAAATAAAAGTATGCAATAGAACAGCAAGTGGAACTCATAGTGAAAGAGAAGAGCAAGGTATAAGCAAAGGACGACAAAGATTTGAAGGAAGAGGATGAAGTTCAACAATTGGCACAAAAAATCCAAGCGACAGTCCAGATCCTATACAAAGACTTCCCAAAAGTACCATTGGTAGTAGAGACCAAATTAGAAGAGCAGGTATCCAAGATAAGTGCAGTCATCAAGGGACTCCAGAAAAAGATGTGCAACAAATGCACATGTATTTGGACTGAGCTTGCTAACAGCCTAGAGTTGCAAGCACTAGAACAAAAAATAAGGAGTATGTTGGAACAAGCGCATCGGGCCAATGAGTGGGTAAATACTCTACCACCAACAAAACAAATGACAACAATATTATCTAACAGGAAATTGTATGGTGTTATGGAACATATGAAGGAAGAACAAAGGAAGATCATATAGACATTATAACCACTACAAGACGGGTCCCTTGAGGTACTAGAAGGACTAGCTACTGTGCAAAGCACTAGGACACTAGTGGCGCAAGACATTGAGGCCAAAATTACTAGTTTGATAGTGAAAACGATGGAGGAAATCATGAACAAGGAAGTAAAAGTAACAAAAACAATACAAACGATGAAGTACACCCTCCAAAAGTTTACTGAGGCATAGAGGAACATGACACAATAGACCTAAGTGGCGTAGGACGAGCCACAAGTGAGTGTTGGGGGCCTATTGGGAAGGCAGTTTTTGGGATGGAACAATGAGAACAATTGAAGTACATGGAAAAGGAGTAGGAAGGGTGAATATCAATAAGATCAAGAGGATCGACAAATAAGAGAGAGGAAAGAGGAGAAGATGGGGGACAAAAAAGAACAACTAGCTCAAAATTTGGGAAAACCAACCTAGCATGAACTGTATCTAGCTCATAATGAGTTGTCTCTAGTTGATCATGGGTTGTAGCCAACTCATTATTAGATGTCAAAAGGCTCTGATCATAATGTATAAATATGTAAAGGGTGTCACAAGTTCGAGGGATGATTAAGAAAAGGCCGAAGAGGGGGACAAAGAGAGAGAGAGAGAGAAGTCCGATGAGAGCTCAGAATGCATAACATTGTAAATAAGTTGTAGATGTAAGGTGAATTGAAGTATCCATTGTAGCGCAGAGTGCAACCCAAACACTTAAATATAATAAAGAATCCTATATTTTGTGGACGTAGCTCATAAGGGGGCAAACCACGATAACCCTATGTAGAATTGTGCTTTGGATGTTAATTCATGTCGGTAATGTGAATGAATGTTTATATTTAATGTTGATGATGATATAGTAGTGCGCAGTAACCATGAATGTATGTTTAACCACTAAATAACATAACTATGGGTATATGTGAATATATAACTAAGTAACGAGTTCATGGTAACAAGGGTTTAGTGTGCGAGAGGATCATGTAGATATGACAGAGCGGGTTTCCAATATTTCCCTCACCGCTGTAGAATCTTGGTTCCTATAATTCCCATAAAGATACCTCGGGTGAGACCTCGCCTGCATGTAGGTGATGCCGAAAGGGCTGGTGTTTGTAGGGTTTTGTTGGACTAAGTAACTTGAACCTAGGGTCTTGAACCTACCTGTGCGTGCACCAACAATCTACCTCAATATCCCACTCCCAATTCTTTGTTCTTTTATGGAACAATACTCAATACAATAAGAATCAGATTCCTACCTTTCCCAACTTCCCAATATTTAACATAGCTTGATAGTGGTCTAAGGTTTAGGGTTAGGTTTTTTTCCTGCCTCAACCCCCAATTATTGTTAGTGTTTTAGATCCACTAGAATAATCTTGAAAGTACACACGTGTGAACAATGAAATTTGATTTGGCATGCACTCAATACCGTGGTGGTCAACAATATAGATCAACTTGCAAGAGGCATAACTTCCACATACAAACTTTAATTGAGGTGATTTTCATGCAGTTGGAAAGTTATCAAAGTGTAGAATAGCATCAAGAGGATATAATCAATGGTGGTTGAAAGCTGTCAAAGGGTTAGGATTGAGTCTTTATTCATTCAGTGAAGGTGGGTTTTGGTTTTTTTCAAGTGCAGGCTCCATGGTAATGTGAATTATATGCTGCATTTGAAGTGAAATGCAATATATATATTTTTATTTTTATAATTTGAAGAATTTATGAAATAGAAAAATAAAAATATGAGTAAACATACCTTGAATCAATCCAGGAAACATTGAACTCTGACGATGTCCTTGCAGTAGTCAAATGCACATAGTTTCTCTTGAAATCACACCTCCTTTGTGACCTAGAAGCACAATGCATGCTTTTTTGTTACAATACAAGACTTGACCTTTTTTATTAGTACACAAAGAAACATGCACACATTTTTAACAAGTGCACATTCTTAAAAACATCAATGTGTTCTTTAAAGACATGACTTGATAGACTAGTTTGTGGGTGCGTGGTAGTTCAAAGGGACCCAAGGCTATGGAAAAATGAACACTGACATGTTCTTAAAAATGCATGCATGTTCTTGCATGAGCACATTCCTACACACTCCATTGCTACTTTTTCGACCACCAACTTCTTGTGAGCAGGATTTTGAGAAGATGAAAAATGTCCATCTCTAATAATTAATGTGTTATACATTGTCTCTTCTTCCTGTTTATTCTTTCTTGTTAACACACCAATAACATAACATTGATATGATTTGTATTTCCACTTTACAATAATTAACAAATTAATTAAAGTATTTGTCACTCTCATGATTTTAATATAAAATAATTTTAATATGAAATATAAATATGAAATAATTTTAATATGAAATGTATGTAGAAAACATTTGAATTGGACAATGAAATTACTAACCTTCTTCCTATTTATTCTTTATGGTCAGCACACCAATAACATAACATTGATATGATTCGTATTTCCACTTTACAATAATTAACAAATTTATTAAAGTATTTGTCACACTCGTGATTTTAATATGAAAATTTCTTGTTAGCACACCAATAACATAATATTGATATGATTTGTGTTTCCACTTTACAATAATTAACAAATTTATTAAAGTATTTGTCACACTCATGATTTTAATATGAAATAATTTTAATTTGAAGTGTATATATGAAATAATTTTAATATGAAATGTATGTAGACAACATTTAAATTGGACAATCAAATTACTAACCATTGTTTTAATACTTGATGTAAGGAAGAAAAAATCTTGGAACAATACATCTATTATTTCACTCTTTAACACAACATTTAGAGAAAGCAATAAAAGTCATTGAAATTCATGATTCATTTATTTTATTTTATGTTATTTTTTAACATTTCATTTTTTAACAAAACATTTAGACAAAGCAATAAAATCATTGAAATTTATGACTCATTTATTTTATATTATTTAATTATTCGTTATTTAAACCTTTTATCAAAAGTAAGAAAATAAAAAAGTATTTAACTAATTATATATATAGATATATATTATCTTATACTTATTTATACTTTTATTGTTTTGATGATTTATTTTAATATTTTCTTATAAGTTGTAAACGAACTTTGTAAATGCACAATCATATGGTTTGTAAACCACCCGTGTAAATGCTTTGAAGGAGAGTCTCTTCCTTAGATGGTGACAATAAAGATATCTAATCATGGTGAACTACAACGATTTAACGTAAACTTGTGGAAGACTTTCACGATAAACTCGTTGAAAACGTAGACAATCTTTAGTGTCAACACGTTGCTTATTTGTAGAGTTTCACTCAAATGCAATAATGTAGTTCTTTATACGGGTTTTTGGAACGCATGAAAAAAGTGACCATATTCTTATCAAGTAGTTATTTTCAATTTGTACTATATACCCATAGTATCATTAAATCTTACCATATATATTTATAACAAGTGTTGCGTGGTAGTGTAGTCCCTGTCAAGTAGATTTGGTTATAGAGATGATAATTGGTAGCTTATAATTATTTATGATGGTGATTTTTGGAAAATGGGGAGAGTCGAGGAATATTGTTAAAAAACAGAAATTAACAGTATGGTAAGTAAACAGTAATTAGAATAGATGTTTAAAAAATATTAAAAGGTTATGTTCAATTGTTTTTCAGAAATGAAATGATAAAGAAAATTGTAAATATTAAAAGGTATATTGAAATTACATTGAATATTAATTTAATAATTAATGTGCATTGCCAATCCTTTCGAACTTGTGTGGTGAGTTGTCACTAAGAAAAACATAATTAATTTGCATTGGGAAGGGCGCGAATGTGGAAAGCATGGAAGAGAGCGATAAATTCTTTGAAACTTTTTGTGAACTGGGGTAGAGTGAGGCTTGCGAGTTTGAGTGTGGGGTGGAATTGTAGACCAGGGAAGTTTTGGGTGCAAGATGTATATGACGAAACACGAGAATGAGAGTTCGATAGCGCCAAGCCAGGAACCCGGGGCCATAAAATTGGGTAAGTATGGAAAGGAAGGGTGGTTCGTCGGGCTCCCCTAAATCCTAGTTTAATGCATGTTAATGGGAGATGTCCTCGAGGTTTTCGCTTATTAGTGACAATTTTTTCGAACATGTGTGTTGAGTTGTCACTAGTAAAAGAATAATCAATGTGCATTGGGAAGGGTGTGAAGGTAGCGGGGATGGAAGGCAGTGATAAATGCTTTGAAATATTTGTGAAGCCAGGTAGAGTGAAGCTTGTGAAATTGAGGAATTGTAGAGCACAAAATTTTTCGATGCAGGATGTACATCACAGAATTGTAGATGGCATAAGTTTTGGGTGCAAGATTTATAATAGCACCAAACCGGGGATCAACGGCTATAAAGTTGGCTAACTATGGAATTGTAGATCATTGAAGTTTTGGGTGCAAGATGTATATCATGGAATAGGGGGAAGGAAAGTTCTGTTACGCCAACCTAGGAACTGGCGGCCATGGAATTGGCTAGATATGAAAAGCAACGACAGTCGGTCGAACTCCTGTAAACCGCGGTTGAATGCATTTCTTTCTTATTAATTCCAATAAGCGAACCTATGTGTTGATTTGTCGCTAGTAAAAGAATAATGAATGTGCATTGGGAAGGACGAGAATGTGGCGGGGGTTGAAGAGAGCGATAAATGGTTTGGAATTATTGTGAACCTGGGTATAGTGAAGGTTGCCGCCATAAAGTTGGCTAAGTATGGAATTGTAGATCAGGGAAGTTTAGGGTGCAAGATGTATATCACGGAACACGGGGAATGAGAGTTTGGTTGTGCCAACCCGGGAACCGACGGCCATAGAATTGGCTAGGTATGAAAAGAAACGACGGTCAGTCGAATTCCCGTAAATCGTGGTTGAATGCCTTTTTTTTCTTATTAATGTCAATGAGTGAAACTGTGTGCTGAGTTGTCGCTAGTAAAAGCATAATGAATGTGCATTGGGAAGGGCGAGAATGTGGCGGGGATTGAAGAGAGTGATAAATGGTTTAAATTTTTTTTGAACCCGGGTATAGTGAAGCTTGCGAGTTCCAGGAGCCCGGGGTCGAATTGTAAATGATGGAAGTGTTGAGTGAAAAATGTATATCACGAAAGTGTTGTGTGCAACATGTATATCATAGAAAAGGGGGCATAAGAATTCGATAGCGCCAAGTCGCGACCCCATGGTGAGATAATTGGATAAGTGTTGAAAGGGACCGTGGTTGGTCAGACTCATGTTGTGATGATATATATGGAGATGAGGATCTAGCAGTCGACTAATCCGGGAACCCACGACCAATACAAGAGTTTGAGAAAGTCAGGTTCAAGTTTAAAGAGATTTTGTTTATATTTATTTAAAATGTATTTATATTAATGTATCTTAATAGATTATTTGTGGTCCAAATGTAAACCATGTTCCAATTTGTGGAGGAATTATAGAACATGGAATTTTTGGGTGCAAGATGTATATTGTGGAATTGTAGATGACGAAAGTTTTGGGTGCAAGATTTATAATAGCGCCAACCCAAGGGTCGGTTGGACTCCCGTAAATCATTGTTGAATGCGGTTTTTTCTCATTAATGCCAATAAGTGAACCTATGTGCTGAGTTGTCGCTAGTAAAAGCATAATGAATGTGCATTAGCAAGGATGGGAATGTGGTGGGCGCTGAAGAGAGCGATAAATGGTTGAAATTTTTGTGAACCTGGGTATAGTGAAGGTTGCCTCCATAAAGTTGGCTAAGTATGGAATTGTAGATCACAGAAGTTTGGAGTGCAAGATGTATATCACAGAACATGGGGAATGAGAGTTCGATTGTGCCAACCCAGGAACCAGTGGCCATAAAATTGGCTAGGTATGAAAATAAACAGTGGTTGGTCGGACTACCGTAAATCGTGTTTGAATAGTGAACATGTGTGCTGAGTTGTCGCTAGTAAAATCATAATGAATGTGCATTGGGAAGGGAGGGAATATGGCAGGGATTGAAGAGAGTGATAAATGGTTTGAAACTTCTGTGAACAACGAGTTCCAGGAGTTCGGGGTCGAATTGTAAATCACGGAAGTGTTGGGTGCAAAATTCATATCACGGAAGTGTTGTGTGCAAGATGTATATCACAGAATAGGGGGCATAAGAATTCAATAGCGCTAAGTCGGGACCCAACAGTGAGATAATTGGCTAAGTGTTGAAAGGGATGATGGTCGGTCGGTCGGGATGATGATGTGATGATATAGATAGAGATGAACTAACCTGGGAACCCGTGACCAATCCAGAAGATCGAGAAAGTCAGGTTCAAGTTTAAAGAGATTTTGTTTATATTTATTTAAAATGTATTCATATTAATGTATCTTAATAGATTATTTGTGGTCCAAATGTAAACCATGTTCGAATTTGTGGAGGAATTGTAGACCATTAAAGTTTTGGGTGCAAGATGAACTGTAGATGATGGAATTTTTGGGTGCAAGATTTATAATAGCGCCAACCCGGGGGTTGGCCGGACTCCCGTAAATCGTTGTTGAATGCGTTTTTTTCTTATTAATGCCAATAAGTGAACCCATGTGCTGAGTTGTCTCTAGTAAAAGCATAATGAATGTGCATTGAGGAGGGAGGGAATGTGGCGGGGATTGAATAGAGCGATAAATGTTTTGAAAGTTTTGTGAACCCGGGTATAGTGAAGCTTGCGAGTTCCAATAGTCTGGGGTCGAATTGTAAATGACAGAAGTGCTGGGTGAAAAATGTGTATCACAGAATTGTTGGGTGCAAAATGTATATCACGGAAGTGTTGGGTGCAAGATGTATATCACGAAACACGGGGCATACGAATTCGATAGCGCTAATTTGGGAGGTCACGGTGAGATAATTGGCCAAGTGTTGAAAGGTACGGTGGTTGGTCGAGCTCATGATGTGAATACATAGATGGAGATGAGGATCTAGAAGTTCGCTAACCGGTGAACCCACGACTAATCCAAGAGCTCGAGAAAGTCAGGTTCAAGTTTAAAGGGATTTTGTTTATATTTATTTAAAATGTATTCATATTAATGTATCTTAATAGATTATTTATAGTCCAAATGTAAACCATGTTTGAATTTAAAGGGTGTTTTGGGCTCGCAAATTTTTCTCAAACCCATAAGCAATAGAGAAAAAAATATATGACTTAACATTTTGTATATGGAAGCACATTCTGAAATATAGGAAGTTGCAATATATGCACAATATAAAACAGGAACATGTACAGGGAAATGAGTTAATTTTAAGAAGAAATACAAAATTCAAATAACAACACCAAACATTGAAGATCACCATAGAATAACCTCAAATATTTATATTCAGATAAACTGGGTCACAAAATACATTTGAGAATATTTCCCAAAATAATTGTCTTGGAATTTGTAAAAAAATATATAGTTCAGTACATATTCTATGAAATAAAAATGAGTTTGTCAGAATGACTGGGATTGGGACTGCCTCAGACTATAAATGAAATATGTACATGAATGAATTTTGTAGAAAGAAGAAAGTCGGCGATGGAAAACAACAAGACCTGGCAAGAAGAAAGAGAAAATTGTCAGCCCACGGTTAAAGTTTTGTTAGAGTATCTGGATGAAGAAAAAAGAATTTGATCAGTATCAACTTACTATGATGGTGTCCCATGCCTTTTCATTTGATCGTTGATGTCCATTTATGGCTTTCCTCGGCTTTGACCTTCATTGGTAATATGGTCAACAACCTTTTTGAACCATTCTTCGATGTAGCTCCTCATGGGTGCCACATTGATTTCATGATGGATTTTTATATTGAAGAATTCATTTTCCAAGTCCCTTAGTTCAATAGAGAGATTGCGCAATGCTTCTTTAATATCTTGGTTTTTAATCGAATAACCAACTAGCCTTTTTTTCACGTCATCTTCACCTTATTCAAGAATGCCATAATTTTTTTCAAATGACAGTCTTTTATAGATATGAACTTGATCATCAAATGCTTGCTTGGTTAAAAACAATGAGTTGAATATCAATTTCAGGTCTTGGAATTCATTGGTGTTGCCAACTAGATCTATCTCAGTTAGTTTCTTGAATAGTTTGTCTCTTCTAGATATGTCCTTGCTACATGCTTGAATGATACCATTCAGGTTTTTTACCTTTTATTTATAGCATGCGTTTAGCTGGTCTATTTGATCCGGGGAAGGGAGATCCTCCTGTCTTCTTCTGAATTCCGTCATACCAGTAATTTTAACTCCAAATGGTAAAACTGCATCGAGGTAGAAACCTTGCTTGTTCTTGAGATATGCTTGCATATACTCACGAAAATCATGCGCTCTTGTTCCAAAAGAGACCATATTCTTTGACATATCCCAAGATTTTGTTAATAATTCCATTCTTCTATTTATATTCTTTTCCACATAGCCTCGGGCCGATGTGAGAAGGCTTGTTGATCCTTTTAACTTTTCCACAGGTTTGGTGGGCACGATCATTTCCAAAGGAGTAGCAAATAGTGGAAGAGGCATTAGAGTTGCCTCCAATTATTTGATTCACTCCTTTAACATTACGTTTTCCGTTTCAAGGCTACTAATAGAGTTGTCTAGAGCATCTCCAGTTGTTCGGTGTATCTGGGAGATCTGGGAAGGGAGCATGTTGCGTAGGTTGATATCTGAATGAGATTTCCCTTTCTTATTCTTTACATATCTCTTTTCAATAACCATTTTTTTGGATTCGCTGTCAAAAACAAAGCTCTGAAATTCAAAAGACTCTTCTTCGTCCAATGTATCAGTGCCAATTATTTCCATCCTAGGATTATGTGGATTAGTGATCTCTAGCTGGTCGTTGTCAGGGAACATTATTTCAATGTCAATTTCTAGTTCCATATCTTCGAGGGAGAGATCGTGGATATCAATTTCTCCCCTTGGTCCCTTCTGTTCTTGGACTATTGTTTTTTCGTTTTTTGTTCGCGGGAAGTTTGTGAGAACTTTCAATTTTACTGGAGGGAGGATTCTTATCTCCTCCTTCACATGAAGAACTATATGTGACTTTCTTACTTGGGTAGGCTATTGGAATAATTCTTCGAGATGCTGTGGTCTTGGGTGTGGCAGTCGGGGATTGGGCACTTTTTTCACCCGGGATTTTTCGTTTGTGCTTGTAACAATCATTGGTACTGGAACCGAGTTCATTCAGGATAGTGTAAGTGAAAGAACTATTGATTTGGCCCGCGAAACTGTCAATCTTGTTCATATTATTGACCATGAAATCCCCGACTTTCCAAGGTAGAGAGATGAATTGACTTTTTCTTTTTTCATGGGAAAAATGCAATCAGTAGATGTATTGCCTTGCTATTCCAACAAAAAACATTGCACCAGATATGTGACATGGAAGGAAGCAAGGATTTTGTTTGGACCCAATAATCCTTATAACATTATAGTTCTCCATTTATTCTAGTGTGCCCTTCCTATCCAGGAAGTTGGTCACCTGGTCAGATAGCCGGGGAAAATACTTTCCAAATATCAATGCTTTAAAAACTGAAACAAAATCATTAAAGACTTGATAAAAAATGTTGGGAAGCATCGTGTCTCCATAATATCTGGTACGAGAAGGTTACTGGGTCAAATTCACAGTTGAACTTCTTACACATAGACAGTCCAGGGAATGGACATCAATTCGCCACCACGAAAATTAAATAAGATGACATAACTAATTTCTTCTTCCTTGTGTATTGCAACAAATGGGAAGAAATTTCAATGGAAATTAACTTGCCCCAATGGAAGATACCTTGTTCCTTGACCGTAAAATATAAAATATGCAGAATTATCTGAGAGATGATGGCTTCACTTTCCTGTCCCATTATCCTCGTGAAAATCCATGCAATTTTCCGGAAAGGGTTTTTAAATGCACTAACCTGTAATATGGTCATGTCCTAGGGAGCGACCATTGGGTTCTCTAAGAACTTCAACAAGAGGTCCAATTCATTATCATGCTTCTTTAAGAACTTTCTGCAATTCGCGCCTTTGAAAGTAGGCGTTGGGTCGAGAAGTATTAACATATTTTGAAATACTTGAGGCGATAGGGAGACTTGGGAATGGTTTACCAACTCGATAATCCGCTGGTTTGGAATATATTTCTCGGTGCAACACGTGACCAACTCCTTAAAGTAAAAAAAATCGGGGACACAATTTGCTCTTGCAATTCCAGATGTTGAGATAACTTTCTTCTGGGAAGAAGGGGGCGAGTAGTAGTCATAAGCTCTGGACCACTGAAAACTCTGGTCCTCACGCCCAGAAATATTCAGGGTATCTCCACAGAAATGTTGTCAAGTTTCAGCCATACGGTGATGAGAACGTTCCTTTCCTCCTCATAGTATTTAAAATGAATGTTGCAACATCATAATATAATCTCCAGTAAATCTTGATTCAATGTGTTTTAATGGGATATGTCCTCGACCTTTTCCCCTTTTAATGCCAATATTTTCGATGTGTCGGGTGAGTTATCACTAATAAAGGAATAATTAATGTGCATTGGGAAGCATGCGAAGGTGGAGGGGATGGAAGAGAGCACAATCTGCTTCAAAAATTTTGTGGACCTGGAAGCCCGGGAACTAGCGAATCTGTGACAACAGGAGCTGAAGAATCGACTAAGTATGGAAAGGGGGGGTACAATGCCTTCAAAAAGTTAAAGTAAATAACAATTTTTCCAAGCTCAAGATCCACACACATAAAAAAGAAAAAAAAGAAAAATCAGATACCATAATATTGACCTCTGCCAATTTGATAATAGGGAGGTTTAGTTGATGGATCCAAATATGGCTTACTTCAGATGACTGGGGTGCATGTGGGGTTCCTGTGAGAAAATCTAATGTTTTGATGAAGATTTGTTTATATTTCTACATGTGGCAGTAATTGTGTGATAATATTTAGAATGAACACTGCAGGATCGTAATATAATCTCCCGTAAATCTTTGTTTAATGCATTTTAATGGGAGATGTCGTCTATCTTTTTTCTCATTAATTCCAATCTTTTCAAAGCTAATAAAAGTGTAAACAATTTTCATTGGGAAAGTGTGAGAAGATGGTAGGGAAATCGAGAAAGTATGAAAAGGCGGGGTGGTCAGACGGATGCGGACAAACTCATCGTAGGTAGAGTGAAGCTTGCGAGTTCGAGGAGTCTGGGGTCGAATTGTAGATAACATAAGTTTTTGGTGCAAGATGTGTATGATAGAACAATGGCATGTGAGTTCGATAACGCGAATCTGGGAACTGGTGGGTAGAAGCATTAACTATGGAAAAAACATTGTCAGCTATGTAATATCCCTGGATCTCAACAAAATCAAGTTCAAGTTAGAAGATAATTTGTTTATATTTACTTAAACACTTTTCATATTATTTTATTTTATTACTATTCTTTGTGGCCCAAATGCAAACCATTCTCAAATTCGAAGGGTGGATCAACATTTTCACATGCAATCATACTCTCAAATATGTGAACCTGTAATATATGCACAATAATAAAGAGGGGCATCATGTCAACACCTTTGTAGATGACAATGGGCTAGCACAATATTGCATTCTTGCTATGATGATGCCTTAAAAAAACTAAAATAACCAATATTTGTTTGTGAATTCAACATTGACAGAAATAAACTAATAAGATTCCATAATATTTTCCCATTAATGCATTTTAATGGGAGATGTCCTTGAGCTTTCCACTTATTAATGCCAATCTTTTCGAACATTTGTGGTGAGGTGTCACTAGTAAACACATAATTAATGTGCATTGGGAAGGGGCAAAGGTGGTGGGGATGGAGGGGAGTTGAACATGCATTGATACGTTTTTGAACCTAGGAGTCCGTGAACTCGCGAAGATTTGAAGAAATGACTAAGTATGGAAAGGCAGGGTGGTTAGACAAAGTCATCATAGGTAGAGCCAGGCTTGCGAATTCAAGTAGTTCATGGTCGAATTGTAGATCACCCAAGTTTTGGGTGCAAGATGTATACTCCAAACACAGGGCATGAGAGTTCTATAATGCCTACCCGGGAACCCGCAACCATAAAATTAGATACGTAAGGAAACGAAAGGCAGTCGGTCAGACTCATGATGTCAAGATATAGATGGATATAGAATTTGTGAGTCTGCCACCCGGGAACCCGCGAGCATAGAAATGCGACTAAGTATAGAAGAGGAAAAATAAAGGGAGCAAAGAACTTTATGTTTCACACAAGAACATTTTTTCTGATAATTATCAAGCGATAGAAACACATCGACTATGGGGCATGAGAGTTCAATAGGGCCTAGCCGAGAATTGACAAGCATAAAATTGGCTAAGTATGGAAATGAACAATGGTCGATCAGACTCGTGATGTGAATATATAGATGGATATAGAATTTATGAGTCCGAAACCCCGGGAACCCACGAGCATAGACATGCGACTAGGTATAGAAGCAGAAACAGATAATAGAGGGGATGAAGAAAAGGGAAAAACCGACAAGTACAGAAGAGGAAAAACAAAGGGAGTAAAGAAATTTATGCGTCACACAACAACACTTGGTCTTAAGTATGGAAAGGCGGGGAATTTAGATGGAGTTATCGTAGGCAGAGCGAGGCTTGAGAGTTCTAGGATTTTGGGGTCGAATTGTAGATAACCAGAGTTTTGGGTGCAAGACGTATACCCGAACACAGGGCATGGGAGTTCTATAGTGCCTACACGGGAACCCACAACCATAAAATTGGCTAAGTATGGAAACAAACGACGATCGATCAGACGCGTGATGTGAAGATATAAAAGGATATAGAATTTCTCACTTCGCCACCTCGGGAACCCATGAGCATAAATATGAAACCAAGTATAGAACCAAAAATGGATAATACATTGAAAGACGAAAAGGGAAGAATGGTTAAGTATATAATAGGAAAAATAAAGAGAGAAAAGAACTGTATGCATCACACAACAACACTTAGTTTGATAATTATTAAGCTATAGAAACACATCAACTATGGGAAAAACATTTTCAGCCATGGAATATAGCTGGAGCTCAAAAAACCCTGTTTCAAGATAAAATAGATGTTGTTTATATCTATCTCAACAAGTAATAGACAAAATATATGACTTGGCACATTTATATGCAAGCATTTAGATAGAGTCATCGTAGGTAGAGTGAGGCTTGGGAGTTCAAGTCTGCGGTCGAATTGTAGATCACCGAAGTTTTGGGTGCAATATGTATACTGTGAACACGGGGCATGAGATTTTGATGGCGGCTACACAGGAACCCACATCCATAAAATTGGCTAAGTATGAAAACGAACGACGTTCGGTCATACTCGTGATGTAAATATATAGAGGGACATATAATTTCTCACTCCGCCATCCCGGGAACCCACGAGCATAGACATGGGAGTAAGTATGGAACCAGAAACATATAATAGAGGGGAGGAAGAAAAGGGAAAATGGGTAAGTATAGAAGAAGAAAAATAAAGAGAGAAAATAATTGTATGCCTCACACAACAACACTTAGTGTGATAATTTCAAGTGATAGAAACACATCAACTATGGGAAAAACATTCTCAGCCATGGAATATAGTTGGAGCTCAACAAACCCTGGTCAAAGTTAAAAGAGATGTTGTTTATATCTATGTCAACAAGCAATAGACAAAATGTATGACCTGACATTATTACATGCAAGCATATTCTAAAATATGACAAGCTCCAATATATGCACAAATTGGACAACGTATGCAGATCAGAGTTTTTTTAATCATACCTCTTAGTCTCTGGACCTTGTACTATGATGGAGGTTTCACTTCTACTTGTCGATAGTTCTTGTGAACTAAAAAACATGTGGTGTAAATGACATAAACATTTTTACCATGGCATAGCAGCATAAATAACTACAGATATTTGTTTCGTAAACATATCAAGAGCGTAATCTATGAATCCTTACCTTCGACATTGTCGTTGTTCTGATGTTTGCGACGGTTCACTGCCCATTTCCATGTCACTTCTGAGACAGTGGCTATGAACATGCGTATATTGTTCATACTCATTATAGATGTGTATTAGGCATACACATTGTATTTGTTGTGGCACAACTGGAGTCATACCTTTTGCAAGATTGTACTCCAGCTTTATCATATGTGGCACATAAGGCTCCATCCTTGTGTGCAATTACTATGTTCTTGTTTCAATGTAACAATACAGAGAATATAATGGACATGAAAGCAAGCTGCTAGGTAGGAACACATGAAAAAAATATGGAGTACAAATTTATTTATTTCAAGATAGGGACACAAAAAATACAATTGACATGAAGATAAGTTAATATATAGGAAGATATGGAGTATCCAAGGAAAAAAAAACCAGAAGAATTGCAAACCAGTGGAACAAGTATAGACAGAGTAAATGAAAAAAAATTGGATATGGAATATGGGTAGAAGTATGCACCTTTGCATGGATTCTTCTACATTTATGGTTAAGAGTTCTTTGTCTTGTCTAGTTTTTCTGTTTGTTTCAATGAAAAAAAATACAAAACAAAATGGACATGAACATAAGTTGACATGTAAGAAAAAAACAAGGAATATGTAGATACAGTAAATAAAATAGAATAAAAGGAATAGAGTAACAAATAGTGTTAGAAGAATATACCATTTTTTTTTTGTTCATCCATGTTTGTGTATATATAAAAATTTGTGTAAATTTTTTTGTGTCCAAAATCAATTACAAACCAGGAAAACTAAGAAGTTGGATAACTTGGTTTTCTGCAACAAGCTAGACAGATATGCTTTGAAACATAGAAATATGAGTTTGCAATATGTTTGATGTATATCTCATAATTCAAGTGCAATACCAATTGTATCATGATCATACCAGTATGTGTACAAACTAGGGAAAACTAAGAAGTTGAATAACTTGGTTTTCTGCAACAAGCTAGACAGATATGCTTTGAAACATAGAAATATGATTTTGCAATATGTTTGATGTATATCTCATAATTCAAGTGCAATACCAATTGTATTGTGATCATACCAATATGTGTCTAATATAAAGACGTTGTATTGAGAAATGGACACATTCGACCATACATGGTCAATAAGTGCATTTTGTACATGGTTTATGTTGTTCAAAAGAAAGCAAAGATTGTATTTGCACATGTAGTTTTCCAATTCTTTTGTTCTGGCATTATTTTGTAGCATGTCAATATTGAAGTCTCCTACAATGACATTGGTTCCATTCATATGCAAATGGTCTAATGCATTGGAAAGAACATTTAGTATGTTGGAGAATGTTGCATGCGGAGCAACATAGAGATTCAATATTGCAATTTATGATTCATGAATAAATACTTTTGCAAGCACCATCTCAACATTTTTTTCTTCGAAATGTATATGCTCCAAAATTGTTACATGTTTTTTCACTAATATCATCACCCCATGTGTAATGCAACTCGATATGCAATTGTGATTTGGAAATTGCTTGTTTTGCATGCATAATGTCATGTATGTTTCCTACAAGCACAAAATATCGGATCGCATTGTGTCATAGTCATTGAGTATATCATCCATGTGTGCATGTAGGTTGCGTGTGTTAAGTGACAAAATTGATATAGATGAGTTTGTTTGTATGGATTGGTAATCATACTGTAGATGCCACTTTGCAATAGTTCTAAGGCGCTGCATATCAATATCAACTTTGTGTTTGGATTTGAATTATCTTTTGTAAGAGGACTTAGTAAATACAAGGAGTCTATACTTCTAACACGAGATAGTGTTGTGTATACAACTCCATGTATTTGAATTCTAGCAGGGTCAAATGAAACACTATCAAGTGTTAGTCCTTACGATCTGTGGACTGTACGTGCACATGCAAGTTTAATTGGAATTTGTTTTCGAATATTTAGTCAACCTGTCTTTGCCTATGTCGATACTGGTTTTGATACTTGCAAGATAAGTGTCCAATCGCTTGCAGTGTTTGAATTATATAGATAAGCCAACTTGTTTACTTGTTGATGGCCTATATGCGATTCATGGAACTTAATCTAGAGGACAACAAGTTTTTCTGTTTTGGTATAGCCTTTGAGTATTCCATCTGCACCATTGACCAAGCCATCCTGTGAATCATAGTTACAGCCATATATTTCAACCAACATGTCTAATTTCAGGACAAGTTGCAAAGGCAAAGTGGTTGTATGTTCATGACGTGGCACATTTCCATGGTCTTCTTCTTCGAGGTCAATTGAATTGATGATGATATCATCACCAAGAATGATCGATAGCATGTACCTTTTATGCATTGCAACACCCCTACTCGTGTAGAACAAGTAAGGGAAGGTTGGGTCTATTGGTGCAGGTCGCATGCACCTTGAATTGATATATGTTCAGTCATCATGTGTTTGGTTGTTTGGCCGCATTCTATTCAGAATGGCAATAAATGTTTCATATGTCTAGCACATTGTAGCATGTAATTCAAAACATTTTATATTGTCTTTCCAGAATTCATGCATCATTGTTTGAATGTTGACCGTAGGTTGTTCAAATATCAAAGAATCTTGGATGGGTTGTGTCTGATAAAGATCCCCAAAGAATATCATGTCAATGTCTCCAAAGTATTTCGTGTGCACATGTTTTATGTTTCTTAGTCGGTTGTTAATGGAAAACAAGAAGTGACTTCCAATAAAATATTCCTCATCTATGAAGACAAGTTGCAGTTCGTCATAAATCTTAGACAAGGTATCTAACATTTCCTTGTTGAGTGGAAGAAACTGTGACTTGTTAAAAGACATAAAAAATGCAGAGTGCATTGTTCTTCTGCCTGCATTATATGCAACTTTTCATGTGTATGAAACTATTATCCCCTTTGGTTTCATAGGATCAGAGGAATTGTTTGAATCATAGATTCATATAAGCATTTGGAATAGTGCTTTCACTGTGAATGTCTTGCCTGTTCCCGCTCCGCCTGTAAGGAACAAGTGCATAGGAGTGTGCATCTTCAAGCATTTTTTAAGCACAATGTCCTTTAGAATTGTTTGTTGTTCTCGATTCAAAAGGCGTATGATTATGTGGTATTCATTATTTTCAATAAGGAAAGGATGTTTTGTGACTTGAAAACCCAGATTGGTACATTTTTCAATGCTACCTACTCAAGGACAAGGAAAATCTGCTTGCAAGTCATAGGACTCGCAAAGAGTTCTAGTTGTTTTATTGTTTGTGAATGTCTCATCAAGATTGTCAGGGTTTTCTAGTTCATTACTTGCACTTTATAGATCACCCCATGTTGGATTAACATTGTATGTAAATCTAGATTCATTGGTTTGTACTGTAGTCTCAGAGGCAATATACGCATCTTCCCATGTAGGGAAGTTATTTTTAATGTGTTTTCATTTTCATCGAACAAAACATATAACAATAGTTTTTCTCTACAATAGTTTTCATAGTCAGTAGTTTGTTGTATTTGACAAAGCGTATTACAAAGGGTTTTTTTCTTTTTGATATGGGTGCACCATTTTTTTTGTAATGCGATACGAACTCTACTAAGCAGATATGCTTAATAGGAGATGGACGTTGGAGGTGATAATCAATAATAGAGAAACATAGCATGTCCTCTGAATTGTCAGGCTCTTGTTCTAGCAAAGACAGTGGTTTAAGCACAAATGTGCATTTTTCAAGTGGAGATTTGTTTATGAAGACACATTTCCTTGAACTACAATTGAGGGGCACAGAAAGTGCAATGTGGAATTCTTTTTGAGCAGACATTTGTTGAAGATTAAGTAATGTATTTCCAAGCGTACATATCATTTGCATAGCATCGATATGACTTCTTTCATGTTCTTTGCGTATTATTCTGAATTCACTTGTCATAGATTTGTCATATATGAGGTACAGTACGATGTTGCAGCATATGCATTGAGGACATACTGTGCATCTGTATATGCATTCCACATAAATAGCATGTCCTTGGAGAAAATGTTGTTCCAAATATTGGAAAGTTTTCGTTTAAAGAAAATTGTTGGTTGTTTAAGCGTACATTGTATGGCTTGGATGTACTCATCTTCTGTTAGATTTATCTTTGTCAAGAAGTCATTGAAGATCATTAAGTCATCAAAGTCTCGTTGTTCTAGAAATGCGAACAAGGATTTAGATTTCTCAATGACAAAATTGTCCTCTAAACTAAGTGGCTCTATGATTCTTGTTGTTCTCATTGGCAACACATGGAAGTTGTATATGCAATGTGAGTTTTTTCATTTTTTACAACTTTTTGTATGATAATGTCTATGAACTTTGACAAGTTCCGGATCCAAATGATCTGTGTTTCATGTTATGTATTTTTCCAAAAATTGCTCGATATGTGAGTTGTTGTCAGTTCCATAGACCGATGCACCCTCTATCCACAACAGTGTGTGGTCATGCTCACTCCCCCTATTCTGGAACTCAGTCACAAAAAAGTAGTCCGATATTTTTCCGAAAAACGTTTCATCATGGCATATCAATTGTCTCAAAGCATATATTCTATGTCTATAGTAGCGAGTACATGTCACTGGGTCTTTTCTTATGAGGTAGTCAATATCATCATTTTCTAGTGTATCGGTTTTTTTTTCGTTTCCTGTTCCTATGCAATTCAGACATCGTAGCCACCAATAGATCCCATCGATGCTTTGCACTTGTGAATGTGATGAAAAATGTTGGTGGTCCCAATTGTCAGATCATTGGAAAACTAGTTTTCTTGTGTTGCTGCAAATAGTCAAGAGAGATGTGAATGTTTTTGAAATCTATGTATCCAATATCATATTTCATGATTTTTTCTAGGTTTGCTTTGTACTTGACATCTTTGGCCAACAACTTTCTTCCTTTTAGATGGCCTTTTCTTATTTGCACCCACATGCAAGACAACACTTGCTCAATTATTATGCACATTATTTTGAAAAAATAAATTGTTATGTGATAGGAGAAGTCGCCGCTTGAATGTAGCAGCTCCCATTGAACTATTTTATGGTAATTCTATCATTCCGTAATGTCACTGGGACACGGATCTCCATAGAACATTGTTGGGAAGTTCATTTCCTCGGCAAATTTGTCCTTGAATATTCCAAGTGGATGTTTCCCCTCAGCAGGTGCAATTTAGACAATCTTGTCTTGCAAGTCACAAATGCGTTGTGAGTCAGTGAATCCATGTATCAATGTTTCAACAGGTGTTTCATTCTCTGATTTATCGTTTGTATCAAATTCACTATCAATTTAGAGAGTCTGTGCAGAGATGTCATCCCCTTCTCCAAGAACATTGTTCCAGTTCTCATTTATACAAATGTTCTCTGCTTTGTACAGGGCCCTAGAACATAATTCTTTTAATGATTTCATGACAACATGCACACACACTTTACCTTTCTGGTATGCATTCTTGTATTGCAAGCGTCTTTTGAGAGCCACATCAATTGTCATTGTATCGCTAATGAATTGTGGCAAGGCTTTTTGCACAACATCTAGTTGGACATGCACATTAATAATTGATCCTGTTAAACCCATTTGGGGTAGTTTATAGCCCCAGGGTCTGATTTGTGCAAATGAAATTCACAGAGACACAAGTGTCTCTTAAAGTTTTGTAAGTGCACTTACATATGGTAGTGGTGTATTACATCTTATGTGTTCATGCGTTGCAAAGTGTGGCAGTTTTGCATTTTCAGCGACTGTTTGCATGAAAGACACATATTGCCACTGGAAAACGTTTTATCATTTAGTGTCAAGCGGAGGTATTCTGCTTCCAAATCAGGCATGAAATACGTAGTATTTTTTGCGAATTTCAATTGATCGCAAATTTCACATACAATGGAAGGAGTGTCTTTGATTTGTTTCATATAGATCTATTTTGCATCTTTCTTCCATAGGGAAGTATGCGTAGAACGTGTTTGCTGGTTTTCATTGGTAGTAGTGCATGGTGTTGTCTCTAGCCCACGAAATGTGATTTTTTCCTCTCTTTCAGTGCCATGACCATTGTGGGATATGTGACCGTACCTGTTTCTCTCACGTATATGTTTTTTCAATATGTGGTATGTTAACTTATGCTTTCCACTGGAAACTAGTTTCACTTGTTGACAAGCCATGCTAGAGGTGGAATTGACATTTCTTATGAGCATTGCATCCTCACCGTCTCGATGATGCAAACTTTTATGTTCTTTATCATTCGACATGTGATGTTTGTGCTCAACAAAAAAGAGAAATTGCGATTGTGTTGTGCACGAACAATTTTTTTAGGTTGTGATATGTCAGTTTCTATCTATAAAGAAGCGTAGTAATGTATTTTTTTCTGTCACGGATGAACGTTTTCAAGTTGTGATAACTTAGTCTACGTTTTTTGTTCAAGGTCTAGATGACCTCATGAAAATTGGGATGAGCTGCATTCTGATTAAATAGCATGCGATGCTTATGCAAATTCGATGTGGCTTGGGTGGCATTGACACTGGACCCTGAACTGGTAGTATTTCCTATACCACCAATGTATTTTTTTCTCTCACGTATGACCTTTTTCAAGTTATGATAAGTTAGTCTACATTTTTTGTTTAAGCCCTGTATGACCTCATCACAACTGGGATGAGTTTCAATCTCATTAAATAGCATGTGACACGTATGCAGATTCAATACAGTTTGGGTGGCATGGTTAGTGGACCTTGAACTAGTAGTATTTCTCATCAAAGGCTAATAATGGATATGTGGCGTATCATTTTTCAATGAGACAATGTCAATTGTTCGATCACAGTTTGAATCAATACAACAGGAATGGACAGTGCCATCTGACAGGGCCGACCAGACCTGGATATTTACTCTGGATATGATATATAGCCATTGCAAACAAAATCTGTCACCCTCTACATTTTCTTTTTCATATGACAGTGCCGTGTTTACAAGGTATTGTTGTCAACTTCCAATTGTCGACATATTTTCTAGGAGATATGGTGAAAGGTGTTGATGCAAGTATCTAAAAGCCTGTTGGTTTCCACCTATAATTGCATTGCAAAAAGATTGTACAGTGTAAAGCTGCAACGACTGCACATTGAACTCTGTTTATACCAAATAGAAAATTACATTGAACATACTATCTCCACAACTAGATGTAACAATTGTCGCTATCTGCAAGCCATGGCAGTGTATACGATGGATAATTCGTTTTCATTGCGATTTAAGGTCTTTGAAAATGAGGGACAAGTAAATATGAGGTCCTCCAATATTTCATATGGATAATTTTATATAGAGCAGTGGTTCATAATGACCATTGACAGGATTAACATCATGGAACAAGATGCAATATGGATCACTAGATGTATTTTTGTTGAATAGTAGATATATTGTTTTTCTTGTCAATGAACATATTCCAATTGATATATTCAACCACTTGGAAATCCACCGTATAAAAAATGTATCTCACAAAATTCCCCTCTCATGTGCATTCAGAATTGCAGATGTAGACAGCCACATCTTTGAAAAATACGTAGTGACATCATGTATTCCATGCAACTACCAAAGAAAATCAGATGCCAATTCGTATTGATATGACTCCAATGCCTCAACGCCGCCATTTTTTAAACAACCCAATAAATAATCAATCAATCCATTACGCAGGTCGGTCGAGGAATAACAGAAATGAAATAGAACCTAAAATGCATCGAAAAGGAAATCTCCTACAGTATACGAGAATGCATCCAATCTAAAAAGGTCATTTCTATTCAATACCTGGTCAATGATGTCATGTACAATGGAGTCTGTATCTATTTCATAGGACTCAACATCTACTAATTGTTTCATCTTTTAAGCTGTGATTTTCAAGATGTTTCTTAGCTATATTCAGTTTATATGCAATCAGAGAAAAATAAATAAATAGAAAACTATAACTGCGGAATTGCATACCAATTCCACTATGTATTCTTCTATCTTCTTCTTGTCAAATTCAATCCCCCCAGTCGCCACAACATATGACAAGCAAGCAAACATACAGTGAACAATGAATCAAATAGAAGAGACAATGCAAATGAAATAACACTATAAATTTTCTAAGCACAAAGACCAAGTATTCAAGGTATATCATTTTTGAACCTATTCTTGGTGTGCATCCTACAAGTTTTTCAGTGGCAGAAGATGCTTTGAAAGACATAAAGGACAAAACAAAGGCAATAGGTGGACATAGTTTTTTATTTAGAGAATAAAAGAATTCCCTGTCACAAGACCCTGGCAGATGCTTGCCTCCTGTGACAACTCCAAATTCCTTTTCTAAACCCCTTTG
This sequence comes from Picea engelmannii, assembly GCA_009831015.1. Classification (NCBI taxonomy): domain Eukaryota; kingdom Viridiplantae; phylum Streptophyta; class Pinopsida; order Pinales; family Pinaceae; genus Picea; species Picea engelmannii. The sequence continues at coordinate 59,244 of ML797902.1, forward strand.
CATTGTTATTTTCGAAACAACTATGGCACGATAGCTAGGACATGGAATTTGACATATGTTACTAGAAGGGAATAACCTGGAAAAAATGCACCAAACACATGGTTTCCAGGAACAAAAAATAAGAGGAGAACATTTGGTTTTATTTTTTATATTTCATTGTAGTTGTGACAGATTTGGGTTCTGTGTCTAGCATCGACATTCAAAGAGGAACAAGAATTTTTCACCAAATGAGGAGAACATTGGGAAAAATGCACCAAATGTATCATTTTCAGGAGCAGAAAAAATGAGGAGTTTTCTTTTTTATATGTCACTATGGCTGCAACAAAGGTGGGTTATGTATAGAACATTGATGTTCAAGAACAAGGAAAATATTATGGTCGTAACATCCACACAAAAAGATGATCTACAACAGGATTTTGAGCCAGGGATTCCTAGTATTGAAAATTCTTGCTTGCAAGCTGCAAATAGCAAGAAACAAACAAGGAATAACAAAGAAACCATGGTAAAGAAACTTACTCGTGAACGAGGGATGACATAAGTGCAACTCCAAACCTTGCAAACTGAAACAATAGGTCCAACTGCAGATGTAGGACCCCAACCTTGGAAAGTTGAAGAACAACAAACCAGTGAACAAGCACAAAGAAGTCCAACTGCAGTTGCAAGACCTCAAATTTGCAAAGTTGAATCAAACAACAACAAGAAACATCTAATGAACCAACGAACAAGAATCAACCAATCAACCAATAATCTCGGTGAAGAACAATATTTCCCAAATTCACTGCAGACAACATTGTATCAAAAAATCGGAGGAAACTATACTGTAACATGCATGTAGAGTAAAAATTTAAGGTTGTGAGGCATGTTAGGTAAACACTTAAGGCTTTCAGAATCGTCAAAGGGCATCGCACTGTGAAAACATTTAAGAAAGAATGCAGTGTGGCATGCCTGTTTACGTACACAATAATGAAAATGCCTCTCCAAGTACGCAACAATAAAGAAAAATAAAACATAATAATAATAATAATAATAATAATAATAACGATAATAACGATAGTTTGAACAATGGAGACTATGCTAAAATAATTTACTTAGAGGAAAAAGTTACATGAAAATTGACTATCCATGCTCAAAACTTTGGATATCTAAACATTTCAATATGAATAGTACAGATTCAAAAACATTGTAGATGTTAAAAACTTTGGTTATGCCAACATATAAATCATTGGGAATAGCGAAGCTGACAATAAGACCTCAAATCTATTATCCAATGAGATCATGACATATATGGGTTTTTTTATTATATAAAAATAATGTTTTTAGTTCTATAGTTCAAACAATAGAAATTATGCAAAAATTTGTAGTCAAATGACAAACTAATATAAAGTCAACGAATTATCGATCACTATAAGCTTTGGATATCTAAACATTTCAGTATGAATAGTACAAATTCAAAAATACCGTAGATGATAAAAAAAATTGGATATGCCAACATATAAATCATTAAGAATAGAGAAGCTCGCAATAAGACCTCAAATCTATTATCCAAATGAGATCATGACATATATGGGTTTTTTTATTATATAAAAAATAATGTTTTTAGTTCTGTAGTTCGAACAATTGAAATTATGGAAAAATTTGTAGTCAAACGACAAACTAATATAAAGTCAACGAATTATCGATCGTTATAGTCCCTCTACGCTTTCGGCATGGACTAATAATGAATATAATGAAAAACTATGTAAGTTAACTATGAGTGTTATGAATATACATTCTTTTGCGTTGTTTTATTGATTTTAGAAAAGTTATTTTAGAAATTTTTTATATAGTGTTTATGATTAACTTTTGGAATAGGTTAGAAGAGTTAAAAGTTCATTTTAAATTAATAGATGATGGGGTGAATTTGTATGAGAAAATTATTATCAAGTTTATTAACATTGAGGGCTCGTTGGAAGAAATTAATTTAATATAAGAGTTAAGCAATGTTGTCCCTTGTCGCCTACCCTTTTTAGCATATATATTGACAAGTTAGAGCATTGATTGGAAGAAGTAGGTTGTGTAGATTTGACTCTTGCAAGTATAGTCATCATCCTTCTTTTTTATGCCGATGATATTGTTCTTATGGAAATGAGTCCCTATGATCTAAAAAAGCAACTAAAAGTCCTCCAAGATATCTTCTCTAGTACGGCTATGACTGTTAATACTAGAATAAAATGAAGGTTATGATAATTAAATCCAAAAATATCACATATTCTAATTTCTTGTATGACAACAACAACTTGGAGGAAGTCTCTTCATACAAATATCTCAAAATCAATATTCATCACGAGTTCAACTAAAACTATAGCATTGAGAAAAGGATAAATGGAGGGTGGAAATCTTATTATGAACATGAAAAAATTGTAAATTAGTGGACCTTTGGCTATGGGATAAGAATAAACTCATCTTTGAGACTCTCCTCACTTCTATTATCTTGTGAAGTTTGGGTCTACAATATCTCTAGAGAATCATGGAGAAAGATAGAGAAAATCCAAAAGTATTTTACAACTTCTAATCTCAAAATTAAAAGCAATACAACCTATCCTATCTTCCTTATAGAAGCCAATCTCCCCCCTATTGAGAGAAAAACTATGACTAGGTACCTAATGTACAAGAACAAGATAAATAACATGGAAGACAAGAGACTTCCTAAGAATGCTTCAAATTCTAGTCAAAACCACCCGCATCTCAAGTGGGGGTGGCATAAAGATGTCAAGTCTTGGCTAAATCATTGGGGCATAAAGGAAGAGGTCACTCCATGGAATAATGACAATATTAAAAATATTATTGCATCTAAATTTAAGGAGAAATTGGGGTTCCATAAAGAATTAGAGGATAACAAAATAAATTAAGATGTTATAGGGAGGTGATCAACCATAATCTAGAAGATCAAAAGTAACCAACATAAAAAAGAAAATCAACATTGTTAAAATAAGAACAAACTCTCATGAGCTCCATCGTAAAACATGGTGTTGAATAATTCTCAAAACCTAAGAATTTGTCATCTTTATGAAACTAAGAGGGTTGAAGCTGAAAATCACTCTCTCTTAAAATGTCCAAAGTACACCCACATTAAATTACAATTTCAAAATATTTCTTATAATATTGATCTTCCTAATCTTTTAACTCATCAAAACTATGATGATGTAAAAACACTTCTCTCAAAGCATTTCAAACAAAATAAACCAAATTTTGTTTAAATCAATATTAACCATTAAAATCATCAACAAAAACAAAACTATGTAGGTTAACTTAAAAAACAAACTCATGTTATGGTGAGACATAAACACTATAAATAAAACAAAGATTCTAAAACCAATGTTGAGTCCTTGCCGTAAGGTTGTATAGGGAGAGTCCATAAAGGGAAATTATGGTAAAGAGT
>ML797902.1:63876-84513 GCA_009831015.1 Picea engelmannii
TATCATAATTCAACCAATATCTTAAGACATATTATAATACTAATAAAATAATAATAAAAAAAAAAACTTAATCAACATAAAGTTTATTTTAAAAGACAAAGTTTAAGTCTAAATTATTAATGTGAATATCCACTTATAATCAATACCTCACGAACATAGATGAACAAATAAAAAGTGAAAAAAAACATGAGAAGAAATTTGACTCGATAAAATTCAAGAGCCCTAAATCTAAAGCGAGTACAAGAACAACAAATAAACATGTATTTCAAATATGAAACCAACCAATTAACCCAATATTAAACTTAATTAGTATTACTCTTCTTAACATTTCTTACACAACAACACTACATACAACTATATGTACACATGCCGTTACACGCTCGTAAAACTATAATCAATAAATTTGTTAATGTCTCTCACAAACAAATTTCATTCTTTTGAAGAATCAAATGAATAAACGATTTTTGAGCTGAGATTTGAAATAAACATAACTTTGTGAGTTTAATCACACGCCGAACTGCTAAATACATGGTTTCGCATATCCATAGTAGCGACATACATTCACATGAAAAGGCACTTCCATCAAATTAATACAATAATTGTTTGAGATTTTTTCTATTTATTAATGTGCATGTATGGATCGCTACAATTGTACCAACAATTGGATAAGTAGTGATTGGTAAAGGAAAATAATTTCTTCCTCACCTTTTGCATGATAAGATGTCGATGTAACTATGATAAGATGTCCATGCAACTATGCAATGTAGTAGTAATTAGGTGATTTTAGAGAAAAAAATTCACATTGACTAGAATTTTAATAATCATTTAAACATCTAAAACAATAAATCTAAAACAATTTATAATGGACAAAACTAATAAAACAAATTTTTATTGAAAAAATTAATCAAACAAATTTCCAATCTATATAAAACTTCAATCATGATATAACTATGACCATATTTAGAAATTTAACTAAAATAAATTTAAATTTATGATGGGATTTTCTCCACGTGTAACTACAAAGTCTCTTCAAGTTTCCCTCCTTTTTTATGTATATAATTTTTAATGTTTAAAATTTGAAATTATAAAAACTTTTTATTTATTTTTAATTACTATTTTTAATATTGTAACTAAATAATGTCTAAATCTAACAACCACTCATTCTTAATTTCCCTTTTTAATGTATATAATTTTTAATGTTTAAAATTTGAACTTATAAAAACTTTTTATTTCATTTTTAATTACTATTTTTAATATTGTGACTAAATAATGTCTAAATCTAACAACTACTCATTTTTAACAATTGTTACTCACAATTCATATGACCAAAATCATTAAACACGAAATCCTTAAATAATAAATAACATAACTCATAATACCTACAATATAACCCGAATTATTAAACACAAAACTCTTAAATAATAAATAACATAGCTCATAATACCTACAATCTAGTATATCCCTTGCAATTCTTAACCCCTAACTTGTTTAACACCTACACATTAACATATATACCCTAACTCTTATAGTCCCTAACTCATATAGCCTATAATCCATGTCACCACTAACATTATCAATGATATGTCTTAATTCCTTACCCCTACCATTATATAATAATACTAGACATATATAACCTCTAGCCTCTATATCATGTGTAAACATATTATATGTAAAGAGAGGACACTTTTTGAATCACTAATCTAGGATGTTCTTATAGCCACCACCAAGGTTTGCTCTTCATAATAACTTGGGAGATGCACTACTCGCAAGAAGGCCATTGATTCCACTAGTGGTCTTTAAGTAGTGTTGAGTAGTTAGGTGGTTTTTTTGTAGTGTAAGCAACATCCCACCTCTTGATATGTGCTGGATTCTCACCACTATTATATTAATGAAGCATATTAAAAATGAAGTGATTTTAACCATTCCATTTCCATGTGTGGGTTCTCTCACAAGTAATTTTCAACCAAATGCTCAAACCCTCAATTGTTTATGCAAAATAACTAACATTTTCCCATACCATGATGCACAAGCATAATCATCCAAAATCAATGAGAACATAAACACAACTCACTCATAATACATTCAATCACACAATGCAACAACAATTCAAAATCTTGATCTCCCAAATCATAGGGACAAATTCATTCATGATTTGTGGTTTGATGTGAAATTCAAGAGAAAAGTGTCCCTTACAGGCATTTGGTTTCCTTGGTCCCTTATATGAGTGTTTCCTACACACCCACACGAAAGTTTTTAGTGTCGTGACGTATTAAAAATAATGTTAATACAACTACATAAATAATCAATGGGGGTCCAAAGTAAATAATCAATGGGAGTCCAAAAACGGGTGTGACATCTCCTCCCTCCCCCCATAGGACAATCCTTCTCCTCAAAATTAATTGATCAAGTGGAGATAATGTCTCAAAAATTTGGGGATCATCTCAAGTAGTATCCTCTATGCTATATTGGTTCCACTAGACGATATATTATTCTATGGTGTGATTTTTCAATGGAAGGAGTTAGTTTTCCATAATATAGCTTGGTTCCAAACATTATGGGACCCTTTACCTTCACAACACATCAATCCAAAACCTGTGAAATATATTTTACATACTTTCTCAAAAAAAAAAAGTGATTTAAACATTATGAATATGTTATCCCTTGAAATGTTCCAGGATTTTATTGGAACAATGTCGAGGCACCCCAGGGGGAAAGACTCAGGATGAATCTTAAGGCTAGATTTGTAGTAAGGTAATTATGCAACTATTTGGGAAGTTTTTCCCTCTCTCTCTCTCTCTCTCTCTCTCTCTCTCTCTCTCTCTCTCTTCTGAAATTATAGGTCATTAAACAATCTCAGTTCAGATGAAAAATTCTCTCAACTATCAGAGGCATGTGTCTATGAGTGTTTGAAAAAATCAATATTTAAAAGAAGAATGAAGTGATGGATTGGAAGAAAAGAAAGAAAAACATAAAGGAACTACTGAGAATGAATCCTATAGCTTATGGAAAGAGAACAATGTGTTGATAAATTAAGAATTCAACATCTCTAACAAATGTATACAGGTCATTAAAACATGCTTCAAACGACTAACATTTCAATACACTAAAATTCAAGGAGGTACCCTCTGCATATCATTCAAAAGAATAAAGAAAATGACAAGAAATGGTCATACATTCAGAGGAAATCACTTATTTCTCATTACTAGACATCATACAGTAATATTGAACATGAAGAATGGTCTGTTGTCTAAGATTTTATAAATCAAATTTTATACAAGAAAGAAAAAATGGGAGGAGATGCTTTACAAGAACACAAACACATTAGAAGAATTATAGATTGAAAACTTAAATGCATGGGATGAATATATGGCTACCTACCGCATTTATCAATTGACTGTGCTTAAGGTTTCTGGTCAAACAAATATGGTTATAAGAAACTCTTCAATTCCCTAAAGTGTCAACCTTGATAATGGGTGCTTTTGTTCTCTTTTATTCCTCCCACTCATTCCCTAAACTACTTCTTGAAACTATTTCCAACTTCTTGAAATGGTTTACCTCTTTTTTATTCTTGAATGATTTCCAGCTTCTTGATTTTTGAGTGGTTTTTCTATAGTAAAAATTGCACAAACTACTCTCACATGTTGGATTTCTATTATGCATGAGATCATGGAGAAACTGGAGATTTGCGAGCCAAAATATCATTTCCATATTTCGCCTTAAAATGCCTGCAATCATTTTTTTTGGTGGCTAGATGCTTGAAATAAATATTTGTAGAAGTGTGAAACTCAACATTCGTTGGATCAGAATTGGAAATCAATATCGACCATTGATCTTTAAAACAAAAACTTTACATCGTCGAAAGACAACCCTAATGCTTGGTGTATCATTGATTGAGGCGTCGACAATCGAGAAATAAATGTGATCAAATTTGAGCCATCCATCTTGCAGTGAATATGATCCTCCCATATCAAACCTGATTGAATTTGGGACATTGATATACGAGTCGATGAGCCTGAAAAGCCTTGATATTTAAAGTTGAAACTGAACCGTTAATCTGGAACTCGATCTGATTTGGGCCACTAATCACACTAGACCTACCCTTTCTTTAACGATGTCATCATCGGAGTGACTGGGGATAATTTACGTTGGGCAATGTATGCCGCACTTCACCAATTACAATGTCCATGATGATCTCCACCATTCATATTCCACTTAAACCAGGAGAGTCGTTGATCTAGGTTCGACCAAAAGCCAGAAATGACTAAGTCCTTGGTGGTCATGCTAACTTCACCTTGGACATGTGACAATTTTCTATTGGCCCATGGTTGTACTGATGTGGAAGGGGGGATAGGACACATGTCACCCATATTTGGTATTTTTACCTATGTATGTGGTGGGTTCCACGTGTCCACGTCGCAGCCTCTGGTTGGCTCTAACAGTGCTCTACTGACGGGATGACATGACACTCGACCAAGATGTTTCGAGGCCTGATAAAAGATCTGGACCATTGATCAGTCACGCTTGAAAGAGGTTTGAGAGAAAACCTGGACCGTTGATAGATCTCACTTGAAAAGGGCTCGAGAGTAGATATGGGCCATCCATCAGAGGAGCCCATCGGAGGGGTATGGGTCTCATATTCAAACGTGACTCCGAAAAGGGGACTCCAAGATCACATCTAAACCCTCAATCTATTAATGCAAGGGGAAGTCCGACGACATATGAGGGCCATCGATCTAGCTCAACTAAGAGCAAGAAATCAACTAAGGAATTAACATTATCCCACTGAAGTCATCCTGGACACGTGATGCCTTTTCACTAGTTCGCACTAGCACTGATGTAGAAGATAGATGGGACACATGTCACCCAATTTTAATATTCTTTGGGGTGACTTTGGTGGGTTTCACATGTCCAGGTGGCATCTTCAGATTGGTTCTGACATGGCCTCATTGGTATGCCATGTTGTCATCTCCTCTAGATTTCACCGACGACAACGTCGTCATTAGCACTATGGAAACTTGCATCAAGTGTTTATATTTTCATTTTCTCGACAACAACCCTCGACCTAATCTCTACCATTAATCTATCGCTAACATGAGGAGAGTCGTTGATCTGGCTCACCCAAAATCCAGAAACGGGTAAGGAAAATCCTATCATGATGATGTCATTATGAACACGTGATGAATTTCTATTTTTCCATGATGGTGTTGAGGTGGTAGGGAAGTGGGACACGTGCCACCCAACTTTGAAATATTTACCTGTGCTTCAGGTGGGCTTCCCTTGTCCATGTGGAAGGAAGTGATTGTCTTTGGCAGTGCCCATTGGCATGTCGAGTTGTCAACTCATCATTTTCTTATCTTTTGTCATTGCCAATGATGTCCTTGTCGACACTTTGTAATTTGAGAAAAAGGGGGGAAAGTCCAATGAATTTTCCTGATGATGACATCGTGGGCCCCTCCAATATTTAATTGGAGCCCCATGTCTGTTTGATCTATCGATTTTTTGAAATGTTGACACTTGGTTCTTAAGCCATGATCTCATCAAAATCTCATGGGATGTTAGTGCTTAAGTTCTTTTGGACTATGACAAGCCCCTTTGGACTGCACCAAGCCCCTTTGCATTGTGACAAGCCTTAAGAGATTAATTTTTTCCTTATGCAGACAAGGGTGTGTATTTTCTTGTTGTTTCTTAAATCTTCCTTAGGAAAATTTGACTGTGAGCTACAAAGAAGCTCTTGAAACTCGACTTTATGACTTCAACTTTCTATACACCAGCCTTATAACCATGATAAACCATCATACGAGGTTAGGAAATAATATGATACTAAGATAATACTAGTCAATGTAGGAGGTAAAACTAATCAATATGAGTTATGGTCGATTCTTTCAATATAATTATCAAAACAAATTCCATATATAGGTGGTAATTTACTAGTTTTCCATATTTAATTAATCTCTTGTGAGGTTTAATTTTGATGAAAGGTTTCTCTCCCACATTGAATTCCCATATTATTCTAGGTAGGTCTACATATTTCTTCTAATGATCGGTGGCTTCCTTCAACTTTTTTTCTAATTAAGATCACTTACTCTTCCATTTATTTAAGCAATTATGGACCTATGATCACTCGGTCTTCAAGGTTGTTCCCATTGAGTAGTTCCCTATAGTTTATACCATAAAGTTCTTTGAAGGGTACCATACCACTACAATATTATAAACTATTGTTGTATGCAAATGAGTCAAAATATGTGCTAATTGGCATTTGTTAGAACTTGAAAATACACCTTTACATTAAAAGGGATCAGATTTTTATTTTATTTTTATTTTTAATCATATTTACCTATTCGTATATTTAATGCATAAACTATCTATTGGAAGAAATTTTCCTCCCCAAATAATAGGCTTTATTATAGTAATGTAAACTCCATTTCCCATTGATAGTAGCACTAACCATATGTCATCCTTGACAGGTGAATTAAACTCCTTGCTATAACAACGTGGATGTTATCTACTCGTACAATTAATATGTCAAACTAGGGGTCTGTACACTTGGGAGATGTCATACATTGTTTGTCTAGGATGGAAATATTTTCTTTGTATTTGGTTCCTAAATGCTCTAAATAAATAAGTAACTTCTAAACTCTGTTTAATTCTTATTTATGCATAAATCAAAGAAATCACACACTTTCATGAAAGACTTTATTCCATTCTTTGTATTTTGATCTACATAACTCATGAATGTTGGATGAAAAACAAATTATTCATTGCAATCAATCCCTTCGTCATATAGCTTGTGCGTTCAAGATTAAATAATAAATATAAGGAACTAAGTTAAGCTACTAGTTTCTATAACATAAAATAACTATAATTGAAAGTATTAACTCCAAATTAATTAATCAATGAAACTAATATACTCAAGTACTTTTACATATAAACAAATCCATGTCTCTATGGAACAAAGACCTAAATTAAATTCACCAATGCAAGAACTTCAATGGAATTTTGTTTTTCAATCAAGAGAGAGTTTCATACATCAAAATAACTTTCTTCATTGTCCCACTAGTCCCCAATAAATGATGAATATTCATTTTTATAGCTGCAGATTACAAAATAGAGCATTGATAAATGTGCTTGAGAATTGAAGATTCTCAATCCATTCTAAAAAATTAAACATTGATTCCTAAGCTAGCAAAGGACAATTAACTGTCTTGTGGGATTCAAGGTAGAAAATGAACAAATATGTTTTTCAAACTATTGAATGCACAATTGTAATTAAATAACAATTATATGGTTTGAACTGCATTACTTTAATTGTATTTGTGTTGCAATGAGTCTTTACATGGTTGATATTAACCATAACTAGAACACAGGGACTTAAACTGATATCCTTCAACACATAGGTTTGCAACATCAGATTGCATGTATATCTATAGACTTATATTCACAACACCTTGTACTGCATGAAAAAGAGTGATACTTAGATCCATAGAAATGCTCCTATAGTGAAATTACATAAAATACACCTATAGTGATCCATAGCATAGAGATGTAGTGATCCATAACATAGACCTAAAATGGGTTTGTAGAAACGGTCCTAAGGTATGTTCTATAACAATGATATACAACAAATCCCACTTGATTTATGATTCAACATAGATAAATACATATTAATCTATCCTCAATCTATGATTTAACTATAAATCAAATGAAACATTCATAATTTATGACAAATATTTCCTTGATCCTTGATTCCATGGTTTGGGTATCAAAAGAGTATAAAAAGGTATAAGATAAAAGGAAATAATGAATGTGAAATAAAAACGGTGGTTAAAATATATGGTAAAAATAAGGTTCATCATCTCCCTTGAGTTGAAAGTGTTTCATGTCCCTGTGCAACTTAGTCATTTGAACCTAAGCTAGAGGAGACATGATAAGAGTATATTTCATGAATATTGTTCTAGCTGTAAGAACCATGACTTGTTTCTCCTAGCTCTCAATAACCTCATTTTTTGAAAACGACTTCCCAAAATTCTTCTTCCTCTATAGGTTCCCAATCAAGACAATATCTATATTTTTGTGATGGAAACTAAATGAAAGAATAGTGAAAGTATAAGCCAATCCATCACCTACCATGTTGCTTTAAATAGGTGATGTAACAGTTACATTTGAGCACGGTAAATTTAAGATTGGGATAACACAAAGGTTCCCTTTCCTTTTGTTATGTAGTCAAGCAGTCCCATCTAGTTTGGGAGGCTAGTAAGGCCTCTACCCAAATGTATAATTTCTTTTCAACACATGAGGGAAGAGAATAACGTTGGGTTTTGTGGATATGAGGAAGGAAACAAATTTGTTTTAGAAAATTATCATGCACCTAAAGTACTTGGTGTGGGATAAAATATTGTCCCCTCACCCATAATTTTGTTTATGCTTCATCATGCTCAATTTGGGAAAGAGAAATTCTCCATCTCTATTGATCATTGAGAAAGAAAGAAAAATGTCATAGTTGGATATCCCCCAAAAAAGGGTTTGGGTTCCAACTTCTGTCATGACTGAAGAGGAATCCATATTGATGTAGTTCATAAATGAGGTTTTGGTCTTCTTCACTACTACTGGCATAAGTTTCCAAGAATGTTTTAGGATTTAAAATGTGATAAGGCCTACCTATAATCAAATACATCATTTGAGACAAGATCATTTGTTCCTTTAAGAGAACTGCATATACTAGATATGGGCACCTGCAAGCCACGATTGCATGAGCCAAAGTGCATAGTTGTTGTTTCTCTTTCTGTAGCATTTGCACCAATTTTTGTTTTTTTTACTTTCCATTTAGTCATCCCATAAGTCTTGTCATATTTAGTTTTTTCTCCATATAAAATATGGCCCATCATTCCCTCATATTATAAATGGTCTTCCTATGATCTTGTAATGAGATCATCCTTGAATCAAAAGACTCAACAATTCTCTTCCACTTGGTGAACTCAAATTGTAATAAAGTCATATTTGCATTGTCGAGGGAAACCCTTACATTCCCTAAGGTCACTGTCACTAGCCTGGAAAATGCTAGTTCATCCATATAGAAATGAATATCCCTAAGACCAGGGATAATTTTAAGGATGGAAATTTATCTCAGAATGTAGATACCTTGGCAAATCTTACTAGTCCTTAATATGCAAACTATAAAATATTTGGTGATATTTTTGTAAAAATATTCAAATTTCTAAGGATTTCATATATTTTCTATAAAATTTAGGCTATTTTTAAGGTAAAACAATTTTACTCTATTGAATTTGGGTGAATCACTTTTAGAAAAAATAGAAATTGGCATATCTGTTTTTTGGAAAAATCATGGAAAATTAGCCCATGGGCGATATAAAGCCCCTCAAATTTTCCATGCCTAGGACTATCCTTCACTTCCATGGTTAGTTTTGTAGTAGTGATGAATTATTTTCATAACTTTGTAGTAGTGGTAGTTAAATTGATTCCTAAATAATCATTGAGGTAGAATGCTTCAGTAGCAAGAGTAGCCATAGAAATGTCAAAGTTAACAGGCTCTATAGTTTTTGGTAAATCATGAGGAACATCACCTTCACATAGAGTGGAATGTGGGTTTTCAATTTCTTCAATGGCATATGCTAGAATGTTCAAATTGCATATATCTTTGAATTTCCTTATTTTTTCCTTAACAAAAATCAATCTTCAATAGAAACCATTGTTTACCCTACATAACTTTCAATTCACCATTAATGAATCATAATAAGAGGGTTTGTATTGGAAAAATGGCTTACTAAATTGATGATTTAACCTCTTAACTATTTTGAGAGGTTGGATAGCTTAAGTAGCTTCATCTTCTACATCCAAAGTGCCAGAGACCTAGCCTCTCTAACCCCTCATGTAGGTAGAATAATATATTTTCCATGTACTAAAGGATGACATTAGTTAATAAGGCCTATTTAATAATGTGAAAAAGTCTATTGTAAGAACACTTTATACTACTACATGGACCAAAATCATCCCATTCTACATGGACCGGTCAGAGAATTCACAATCATCCCATTCTACATGGACTAGTTTGACAATTCACAATGATCCCATTCTACATGGACCAATCTGACAGTTCACAATCATCCCATTCATTACTACTACATGGACTACAGAAGCAAGAGAGTTTTCTCGTCCATATTTCAACTATTGAATTTTTTTATGTTCTAACTGAATGGAATCCATGAGTGCTCTGGATTGTTTTGCATTCATACCACTATGATCGATCTACATCAACCACCTCCCAAAAATATCTATGTACATGTGTTTTCTTCTATGATTGGTCTTCATGGGTTCATGTTCCCTCTCTCATTACTGAAGAACACCATTCAACAAAAGATTTCGTATGTCGAATAAGGGAAGTAGTTGTGAACTTCAGTTCTTTCCTATGTAACACTCTTTTTATGCATGCACCTACTCCATCATGCTCCCCTTTCCCGTGCTTGAAATCAAAATAGTTCCAAATGTGTGGTACCTTTAGTTTTTTGTGCAACATACACAACCATTTAAATACACAAACATTTTTTAACTGGCCTGCATAACCCTCTGACCAAATCCAATGTTGATCCATCTGTGTGTTCTTCTCCTTAAGGTGATTGTAGAACAACCTAAAACAATGTTGTACATAGGATAAGTCATGGCACCAATCATCTCTTATGTAGAAGTGACACTCTTTCAATATAACTCTTTTTTGTTCATTACTATCTAGTCCATTCTTGTATGCAATATGGACCATTATGGTGACCTTCTCTGAGTGATAATATTGTCTTTGAATCTCATTTTGCGGTTGAAGGGTTTAGTTCTCAACAAAATCAACCATTGATAACATAGTACCAACATAAAATGTATCTCTGCATATTCCAAAATTCTCATCCTTCCATCGAGCCACATGGACATGATGAACATAATGTTGTGCCTTTTCGACAAATTCCTTCATGAAGTCACAAAATCGTACTTGGGAAGTAACCAACTGTATATTTTTTCTTTCTTTTCCTCCATCAATATCATATGTGACATATTTAAATATTTACAAGGTAACCTCCTTCCTCCCTAGCTCATACTCATCGCTTACATGGATGCACTTTCTCAATAATTTCATTCCACTGCACCTAGGTCATGTGCCATCTAAGCATGTTTTTTGATAAAATGTAAATCCCTCTGGCCTTGTACACAAGATGTCATGAATAAAGTCTCTAGATGATGACGACGACAATATAATTGAGCATTTCTGGAAAAGGGTGTTATGCAAAACATGATATATATATGTGTGTGTGTGTCATAATAATAATAACCATACTCAATGTGATATCTACAACAACATGTGTTACGAATTGTGTTTATTCAAACATACCAAGGCTTACATTTATGGAAATATCTTTGGCCCAATCTAAGTGAACTATGTACTATTCTAAATCTCTCATACAATTTTGTCTGTGTAATGTCAAGAAAGTGTTTAATATGGGGTTCACAGTCCCTATATCCCCTTCTCAATTTTACTACATATTTTTGGTTGGAAGAAGGCCTAGTGTTCTCATGCCAGAAATATTGAACTAGTCCCTTAACAACTCCAATTAACTTCATGTCAGAACGACATAGCCTACTAGTGAAGTCCCACAAATCTATTGGGCCACCCGTGTCGAGGTTATCTCGTCTATGAGAATACTTTTTAAGGGTTTTGAAATTGCATTTCAAGAGGTGAGAGGTTTGTTGTAGAAAACAATGTTTTCTTGTGATCTTTCTAATAATTGATTGTGACAAGACACATCGAGCTGCATTTTGGTCTTTAGAATGATATTTCTTACCAATTATTTGAAAAAAATCTACAAGGTTTCTAACAATATCATGATTTTTTTCTACACTTTTGACTGTTTTAATTCCTAAAATTCTCCTAACAGTAGTCAAACTTCTATATTTTAACAAAGCTAAAAATAATTGATATTTAGCAGCATTGGTTTTTGGTTCAAAATATTATTTAATGATTTTATAAGAGTGATAACGAATAGTACGGTTAGGTAACTTACCTTCAAGTGATGGTAGACCACTTTCATAGACCTGAATGCATTTAGGATTTCTTCGTGGCACAATGCTCAATTTAGGTAAGGACAATGCACCCCTATTCTGGCACTCTTGACCTCTCTATTGTGGAGTTACCAATGTTGTTGTTCTTTCCCCTTCAATCATTGGTGGATCAACTCTGGGAAGAGAGTGGACATGGGATTGACTAGTTTCTGGAACATTTGAATGTCCAAAAAGAGATTTTACCACAAGAACTTCTTCACCACAATGTTGTACACCAATTTCTTCTCTAATTTCATCCATTGTATAATGAACTTCAAGTAAATACTCCATCATCTAGTCATCCACAACAAGTTGTCTTGAAGAGATACATGATGGATTTATCTCTAATGTGTTGGAGTTACTTCGCACACACCTAAGTTTTCTTTTTCCCAAGGTTTTTCCTTGTTTATTAGTCATAATTAGTCATTATCTAGTCTCCTATAGTTTAGGGGAGAATATTCCACCTGGAGAATATTCTCTTTTAGTTGACACTTCAGTTTGACCAGTTGAGTTGAGTTTAGATGATGCATTGGTTTTTTCACCATGCAACATTGGGATCATCACCATGACAATTCAACCTTTCCTTGGTATCATCACCATAGTGGTGCATTAGCCTTGATTCCCTAAGTTAACTCCTCACTACTCTCTGTTTAGTCAGTTAACTGAAGACTAGTTGACTAGTTAACTCAACTAGGTGGCAGTTCATTCCTGTAACTACCTAAGAGACTAGACTAGGTGGAATTTCACTCTCGTAATTGTTGGTGTGTGTCCAAATCACTCTATACCACCACTATGGCGCATTGGTTATCCTCAATTAGAAATCATTGAGTTATACAGAGTATATCATGTGTAAATTATTCATTATTCACAACAGTTAATGCAAATTCTTCCATTCTTTCTCTCCTTCTTCTTCCTTCTCCAATTCTCTCTGCAAATGTGTTTATTATTGTTTAGATTGATCTATTATGTTCAGGTTCAACACATTTACATGGTATCAGAGTCGACGGACTGCTAAGAAAAAGCTACACCAAATGTTTTTGCAGGTACAAAAGATTGAAGACAACGAAAAGATGGAATTCCAAAAAGAATTCATTCTTACACCTTACAACTATTTTGCATGGAAGTAGAAAATATCCATACACATTTGATCCAGAGGGTTGTACAAGTTAACCATGAATACATATACAGAGCTGACATTAGCCATAAAAAAATCCAAGTACATAAATCGCATGGATGAGGCACTCAGAACAATTTGCAGTCTTATTTCTCCCGATCTCCTTTTTCACATATCTTCCTGTAAGACTCCCAATGAAGCCTGTAAAAACTTGGAATGGATCTTTGGAAAATAGGATGAGATGAGGGGACACATGCTGGAGGTGGAGTTGTTCACATTGGATCCAAAAGGATTCGACAATATCCAAGATTTCTTTACAAAATTCAAGGATTTACTGTCGCAACTCAAATCTTGCGGGGTTGATAAATCGGTGGAGGAGAAACAAATGGTTCTCACCATTCTCTCCAAGATTGGTCCTGAATTCTCTATATTCATATCCACATTCCATATTTTCAGATTCGCCTCTAGAGCCAACTGGAAGATGCCTTCTCTTGAGGAATTTATCGAATCCCTGACACAAGAGAAAACCAAGCTCCTCAACATGGGCACAATCAAAGGCCCAAGGGAGCATGCACTCACTGTGCATGATGGAAGCCACAAATATCAGAAATCTAAAGATAAAGATAAATGAAAATCTCATGCACATCTAAATAAGGAAGGGTACACAAAACCCTTCACCGATGCCTCTGGATCTAAAGGGGAAAAGGGAAGAAAAGGGGAGAAATGAACGTACTCTCACAAAGGATTCCATTCAAAATCCGCATGCATGCAATAAAAAATAGATCTGTTGTCTCAAATACTTCAGAAAAACAACCTTGGAGATCACATCCCTGAGGGTGCCAAGAAGAAGAAGAAGCCAAAAGATCTGAATTCCAAGAAAGGCAATTCTAGCCATGCCTTGATTGCCATCAACTCCTCTCTCGATGCTTGGATCGTTGATTCGGGAGAATCACATCACATGGATGCCTCAAAAGAAGTATTTTATTCTTTAGATGCATGCAAAGGTCCTCCTATTCTGATGGGGGACAAGTCTTCTATCGAAGTCATGGGCAAAGGAAGGATTGAACTCACCAACGGAAGCTTCGAGAATGTGTTGCATGTTCCCAAGCTTTATGTCAACCTTCTCTCTATGTATTAGATGAAGAATTCTAGCACCAAAAATAAAGTCATATTCACACCAAATTCTGTGGACATCTACAACATGCAAACCAAATCCAGGGTTGCTATTGGTGAGGTAAATCATCAGTCTAGATTGTATACTTTTTCTGAATTCATTGAACCTGATTCTGCTTTACTGCTTACTCATGATGATGAAAGTAGTAGCCTATGGCACAAAAGGTTTAGACATTTGAATTTCAGATACATGCAATAGATTAGAAAGAACAAATTAGTTGATGGTCTACTAGACATCCATTTCTCCAAGGGAGTATGTGAGGGATGTGTTCTCAGAAAACACCCTCAAGAGAAATTCGACAAAGGAAAGTCTCAGCGAGCTTCCGCACCTTTAGATCTGATCCACAGTGACCTCGTGGGTCCTTTTCCGCATCTATCAACCATCAAAGCGAGGTTTGTTCTCATTTTTGTTGACGATTTCTCACGTTTTACATGGATCTACTTTCTCAGGCAAAAATTTGAGGTCTTTCAACACCTAAAAGATTTCAAAGCCTTGGTTGAGACACAGTCCATAATGAATATCAAAGTCCTTCGAACTGATAATGGAGGAGAGTATGTAAATCATGATATCCATAATATTTTCCATGAGGCAGGGATTCAGTTGCAGCATACAGTTCCTTACACTTCGCAGCAAAACAGAGTTCCTGAGCGGAAAAACCGATCTCTAAAGGAGATGGCATCTTGCATGCTGCATGCAAATTCACTACCATAGAGACTATGGGCCGAAGCACTTAACTGTGCAAAATACATCGAAAATAGATCTCCTCATAGATCTGTCAAGGATAAGACCCCCTACGAGGCTTGGAGTGGCCTCAAATCAGAAGTGACCCACTTTCGCATTTTTGGTTCATGTGCATGGGCCTAGATTCCCTCTGAAAAGAGGAAGGCACTTGATCCATAGAGAACTGAGTGCATTTTTGTTGGATACCCTGACAGTGTGAAGGGATATCGTCTTATTGATCTTTCCTCGGACCGGCTCATCATTGAGTGTAGTGTCCAATTCGAGGAAAGTGTCTTGCATGTACCTCATAAGACGCATGCAGACACCTTCACTCTTCCACCTATCTGAGATGATGATCATGCACATGAAAAATCTTCTTCAGAAAAGAGTTTTGATTCAGAGGACTCAAATGATTTAGATTCAGAGTTAGTACAGTCATATGCAGAGTCAAAGCATCCAGATGTAGTTGCAGAGACAGAGCAGAGGCCCAAGTGGGCACAGACTACTCTTTAGGATGCAGGGGATCTCGTTGGTGATACAACCAATACTAGGAGGACTCGATCTGATTTCAAGGAGCCTCCTGTTTCACTCACTGCCACTGAACCATTGCTCTCTAGGAATTTTTTCTTGGTTCAGTCTTTTGATCCATAGTCTTATGGAGAGGTTACTGGAAATCCCTTTTGGGAATCCACCATGCAGGAGGAGTACAACTCCCTTATCGAGAACCATACTTGGGATCTGGTTCCCCTTCCTTCTTGGAGGAAACTTGTCAGATGCATATGGGTCTATAGGACCAAGAGCACAACGAATGGACAGATCGATAGATACAAAGCCAGGCTTGTTGCCAAAGGATTTCAATAGGTTCATGGTATTGACTATGATGAGACCTTCGCTCCAGTAGTGAATATGGATTCCATACGATTGGCACTTGCCATTACGGAATCCAAGGGATGGGAAGTCCATCATATGGACGTGAAGAATTCATTTCTTCATGGTGATCTCTTTGAGGAGATCTACATGGAGCAACCTTGGGGATTTATGTAGGACTCATCTTTGGTCTGTTGACTGAAGAAGTCACTTTATGGCCTCAAGCACACTCCGAGGGCATGGTATTCCAAGATGGATTCCTACCTGTTGTCATAGAACTTTGTACGTTGTAAATCAGACCCGAATGTCTACATGCTTAGGACAGCTGATTCACTTCTACTTTTAGTTCAGTATATCGATGATTTGTTGATCACCGGGTGCTCGACTTTAGCGATTTCTACAGTCAAGAGGATTCTACATGACAGGTTTTTGATGATGGACATGGGTTCACTACACTTCTTCCTTGGACTCGAGATCAGTCAGGATGCATCAGGCATCAAATTGTCTCAAGCCAAGTATGCACGAGATCTCCTTGAGAGATTTCACGTGACAGACTGCAAGTCTTCTTCGACTCCTTTCATATCAGAAGTCAAACTTGAGGATGGTGAGGAGACTCCACTGGTTGACAACACACTGTATAGACAGCTTTTGGGGAGCTTTTTGTATCTCACACACTCCATACTATACCTCTCCTATGCAGTTGGCACAAAAGAAGAAGCCAGAAGATCCGAATTCCAAGAAAGGCAATTCTAGCCATGCCTTGATTTCCATCAACTCCTCTCTCGATGCTTGGATCGTTGATTTGGGAGCATCACATCACATGGCTACGTCAAAAGAAGTATATTATTCTTTGGATGCATGCAAAGCTCCTCCTATTCTGATGGGGGACAACTCTTCTATCGAAGTCATGGGAAAAGGAAGGATTGAACTCACCAACGGAAGCTTCAAGAATGTGTTGCATGTTCCCAAGCTTTCTGTCAACCTTCTCTCTGTGTATCAGATGAAGAATTATAGCACCGGAAATAAAGTCATATTCACACCAAATTTCGTGGACATCTACGACATGCAAACCAACTCTAGGGTTGCTATTGGTGAGGTAAATCATCAGTCTAGATTGTATATTTTTTCTGAATTCATTGAACCTGATTCTGCTTTACTGCTTACTCATGATGATGAAAGTAGTAGCCTATGGCACAAAAGGTTTAGACATTTGAATTTCAGATACATGCAATAGCTTAGCAAGAACAAATTAGTTTATGGTCTACCAAACATCCATTTCTCCAAGGGAGTATGTGAGGGATGTGTTCTCGGAAAACACCCTCAAGAGAAATTCAACAAAGGAAAGTCTGAGCGAGCTTCCGCACCTTTAGATCTAATCCACAGTGACCTCGTGTGTCCTTTTCCACATCGATCGACCAACAAAGAGAGGTTTATTCTCATTTTTGTTGACGATTTCTCACGTTTTACATGGATCTACTTTCTCAGGCAAAAATCTGAGGTCTTTCAACACCGCAAAGATTTCAAAGCCTTGGTTGAGAAACAGTCCAGAATGAATATCAAATTCCTTCGAACTGATAATGGAGGAGAGTATGTAAATCATGATATCCATAATATTTTCCATGAGGCAGAGATTCAGTTGCACCATACAGTTCCTTACACTCCACAGCAAAACGGAGTTGCTGAGCGGAAAAACCGATCTCTAAAGGAGATGGCATCTTGCATGTTGCATGCAAATTCACTACCATAGAGACTATGGACCGAAGCACTTAACTATGCAATATACATCCAAAATAGATCTCCTCATAGATCTGTCAAGGATAAGACTCCCTACAAGGCTTGGAGTGGCCTCAAACTGGAAGTGACCCACTTTCGCATTTTTGGTTCATGTGCATGGGCCCAGATTCTCTCTGAAAAGAGGAAGGCACTTGATCCATAGAGAACTGAGTGCAGTTTTGTTGGATACCCCGACGATGTGAAGGGATATCGTCTTATTGATCTTTCCTCTGACCAGCTCATCATTGAGTGTAGTGTCCAATTCGAGGAAAGTGTCTTGCATGTACCTCAGAAGACGCATGCAGACACCTTCACTCTTCCACCTATCTGAGATGATGATCATGCACATGAAAAATCTTCTTCAGATGAGAGTTTTGATTCAGAGGACTCAGATGATTCAGATTCAGAGTCAGCACAGTCATATGCAGATTCAAAGCGTCCAGATGCAGTTGCAGAGCCAGAGCAGAGGCCCAATTGGGCACAGACTACTCTTCAGGATGCAGGGGATCTCATTGGTGATACAGCCGATACTAGGAGGACTCGATCTGATTTCAAGGAGCCTCATGTTTCACTCACTTCCACTGAACCATTTCTCTGTAGAAATTTTTTCTTGGTTCAGTCTTCTGATCCACAATATTATGGCGAGGTTACTGGAAATCCATTTTGGGAATCCGCCATGCAGGAGGAGTACAACTCCCTCATTGAGAACCATACTTGGGATTTGGTTCCCCTTCCTTCTTGGAGAAAACTTGTTAGATTCATATGGGTCTACAGGACCAAGAACGCAACGGATGGACAAATCAACAGATACAAATCCAGGCTTGTCGCCAAAGGATTTCAATAGGTTCATGGTATTAACTATGATGAGACCTTTTCTCCAGTAGCGAAGATGGATTCCATACGATTGACACTTTCCATTACGGAAGCCAAGGGATGGGAAGTCCATCAGATGGACGTGAAGAATTCATTTCTTCATGGTGATCTCTTTGAGGAGATCTACATGGAGCAGCCTCGGGGATTTATTCAGGATTCATCTTTGGTCTGTCGACTAAAGAAGTCACTTTATGGCCTCAAGCACACTCCGAGGGCATGGTATTCCAAGATGGATTCCTACCTGTTGTCACAGAACTTTGTACGTTGTAAATCAGACCCGAATGTTTACATGCTTAGGACGACTGATTCACTTCTACTTTTAGTTCGGTATGTCGATGATTTGTTGATCACCGGGTGCTCGACTTCAACGATTTCTGTAGTTAAGAGGATTCTACATGACAGGTTTTTGATGATGGACATGGGTCAGCTATACTTCTTCCTTGGACTCGAGATCAATCAGGATGCATCAGGCATCAAATTGTCTCAAGCCAAGTATGCACGAGATCTCCTTGAGAGATTTCACGTGACAGACTGCAAGTCTTCTTTGACTCCTTTCCTATCAAGAGTCAAACTTGAGGATGGTGAGGAGACTCCACTGGTTGACAACACACTGTACATATAGCTAGTGGGGAGCTTGTTGTATCTCACACACTCCATACCGTACCTCTCCTATGCAGTTGGCATAGTTTCCAGGTTCATGCAGAAGTTGCATGAGCTACATTGGAAAGATACAAAGCATATCCTTCAATACGTACAGGGCACCATCACCTTTTGGATTCATTATGTAGTAGACTCTACATTAGATCTCATTGGGTTTACTGATTACGACTGGGCTAGCAATAGCATTGATCATAAGTCCACATCTGGTTACTCACTCAGTCTTGGTTCCGGGCCTATCTGTTGGTCGATCAAGAAGTAAGTTGTCATTGCTCTATCTTCAGCCAAGGCAGAGTACAAAGGGTTAGTTAACATAACCATTCAGGCTATGTAGATACAACATTTTCTCACTGAGTTGGGCATTTAGTTTCATCGACCGATCATCATCTGGTGTGAAAACCAGAGCACTCTAAAGTTCTGCAGAGATCTAGTTTAGAGGCAGCGGACAAAGCACATCGAGATCCAAATTCACTACATCTGGGACTTAGTACACGAGGGGATCATCGACTTATAGTTATGTCCTTCAGTAGAACAAATGACAGACGTCTTCACCAAGACCTTCACTGAGAATAAATTCCATTCTCTGCGAAGTCGTCTTGGAGTGAAGGACACAGTTGCCTAGCAACTGNGGTTTTCCCATGAGGTTTTCCCTCTTTCCTCACTTTATTTTTAGTGTATATTTTGTACTTGGGTACCTAACATGGCCTCATTGCCATGACCCAATCTTTATTTTCACCATAGTGATGTTCAGGGGGGGTGTTGGAGTTACTTCACACACACCTAAGATTTCTTTTTCCTAAGGTTTTTCCTTGTTTATTAGTCATAATTAGTCATTATCCAGTATCCTATAATTTAGGGGAGAATATTCCACCTAGAGAATATTCTCTTTCAGTTGACACTTTAGTTTGACTAGTTGAGTTAAGTTTAGATGTTGCATTGGTTTTGTCATCATGCAACATTGGGATCATCACCATGATAATTCAAAATTTCCTTGGTATCATCACCAGAGTGGAAAATTAGCCTTGATTCCCTAAGTTAACTCCTCACTACTCTCTTTTCAGTCAGTTAACTGAAGACTAGTTGACTAGTTAACTCAACTAGGTGGCGGTTCACTCCCGTAACTGCCTAAGAGACTAGACTAGGTGGCAGTTCACTCACGTAACTGCTGGTGTGTGTCCAGATCACTTTAGACCACCACTATGGTGCATTGGTTATCCTCAAGTCGAACTCATTGAGTTATATAGAGTATATCATGTGTAAATTATTCATTATTCACAATGCTTAATGAGAATTCTTCCATTCTTTTTCTCCTTCTCCAATTCTCTCTGCAAATGTGTGTAATATTGTTTAGCTAGATCCATTCTGTGCA
>ML797902.1:97460-115676 GCA_009831015.1 Picea engelmannii
CTAGTTTCTCAGGCTACAACCTGAGGGAAGCTCCAACTCCCCAATTCTCTAGCTACAACCAGAAGGAGGCTACAACCCCCTATGTTCTTCGGCTACAACCGGAAGGTGGCTACAACCACTTGTCCTTACCCCATCCAACCACCCTAAAGTAGAAGTAGAATGATGGAACCACTATCACACTATCACTGTGAGATATACCGCTGTAAACATGTACCAATAAACCTGAACCATGCATCAACTTGTACCTCAACCTATAATCAACATGTACCATAAACAAGTGCACCAACCTGTACCAAACAATCTGTAATCAACTTGTACCATAAAAAAGTGCAAACAACCATGTACCAAGTATGTACCAATCATGCATCAAGTACTCATCAACTATAACTCATCAATATGTACCAGCATCATCAACTATACACCTCATGTATGTGCCAACTCATCAACTACTTATCTCAACCATGTACCCAATTTGTCCCTCAACCAAAATCCCTTATCAATTTAATCATACAAATATGATTTGTAACTCTGTAATAGACCTGGTGTATATGATCACATACCTACAAACCTTCCTTAAATTTAACAACAAGAGACTAGCATTTTCATCAAACGTTTCTTTAGTCTCACAAGACTAGTTTTGGATTAGTCAACAACCCTAACTTGAAATAATCATAACTTTGTACCTATAATGAATAAAGCTTTGAAACTAATACAAAATGTTCATCAATGTGTTTTATGCAATTCCCCCAGGTTTCACTTCTTGGAACCTCTCAGAAAAGGCGTTATGGAAAAAATGGCACACCTTGCCAAATTTTGGCTTATTCTATAGAGTGACCTTGTAGAGCATGTCCCACACGCAATATTTGTTGAATTTATCTGAAACTGTTACAAAGAATACTAGATAATGTACTCTAACCAAAACATTTGGTCTTACTAAATTTGGATCTATTATGAATAAGTTATGACGTTTTTACCCGAAACACTTGTTTTTGACTAGTTTCACGACTAGCCACAAACCCTATTTTCCACGGAGTGTAACTCCAAAACTACAATGATCCACAAGATGATTTTTTTACCACAGATACTTGAATATGTTTCCTCAATGTAATATCAATTTCATGATATGAATCATTCTAGAAAACAATTTATTGTGAAAATGGTGAGATGACCTAAAAAAAATATACCTTAGAAAGCATCATCAAAAGAATTTATCCTTCCTTGAATTCTGGCCTTCTTTTCTTCACTTTCATCAAAACATCAGCTTAGATATCCTTTTGTTACCTCAAACACTTATAGTTATTCAATATGCTCAAGTGTGTCTTAAACTAGAGAGCCTTTCCTCTTATTTATACTCTCCAAGTAGCTTCCTTAAAAACATCTTCTAGGTCACTTTGCCCACTTTCCTTATTTTAGGGTTAGCTCACTTCTAATTTCTCCACTAAATTTATTATTGAATTAATTTATTTTATATTCACTTTGAATTATAGCACACTCATAACTTCACTTTATTATTTACCTTTTAAAATATATTAAGCCACTTTGACTACTTTGACCTTTTGTGACTTCTAGATGAGTTATGTGACATTACACATACCACCAGAAATGGAATGACATGTACTATCCATATAGAATAGTATTACCTGAAAATATATCAAAACTCATACTGTTATCAATCAAATCAACTTGGGTCCATTACCCAAACCTGGTTTCTCCAACTTCTCATGGCCATAACTCTTTAACCGTGAGGAGTTATGTGACGTTTCACATACCACTGGAAATGGCATGAAAAACACTATCCATCTAGGATAGTTTCACTGAAAAATTCACTAGCGTTCATGTCATTTTTCCACAAATGAGCATGGGTTATCTAACCATACTTCTAGGATAACTCAGTCCACAAAGCGTCTTCCCATGAGGGATTTCACAATAAGGGGACCACTTTGGAGTTCATCCATTTCTACTTATTATCAACCATGACAAGACAATAATGAGTCATCTTTACATCAAACAATCTTGGGTCCATTACCCAACATTTGTGTTACGAGTCTTTCTTCAAGTGTTGAAATCAATGACAATCAACCTTAATAAACAATATCCCCCTTTGGCATTGATGGAAACACTCTGAAGCAATATTGAAATCATATCACTCATTCTCCCCCTGGAACCATGCCTATGTCCTCTATATTTGATAAATCTGGTCCCCCTAGAACCATGCCTCTATCCTCTGCATCTGATAAATCTTTGCCCCTTTGTCATCAATGGAAAAGGTATATTTTCATCCAGTGTTTCTCCCCTTGATTGAATTTTCCTCTTATGGTGCTTCCTCGTGTAAATCTAAGACATATAAGATAAGCATTCAAAAAACATTCATTTTGGAGTAGAAATAACTCCAAGTCTCTGGCGAAGATATTTAAAGGATTCCCGTGGAAGTGGTTTTTTGAAGATGTCTTCCACTTGATCTTTTATGCCCACATACTCAACTATGATGTTCTTTTTTGCAACCTGCTCCTGTAAAAAGTGATACTTTATTGGAATGTGATTCATCTTGGAGTGCATCACCGGGTTCTTCAAGATACTAATGGCACTTGTATTATCACAATAGATTCGAATGGGATCATCATATTCAACCTGTATATCTGTCAGAATTTTTTCATCCAAAGAACCTGTGTACAACATGATGTTGCTGCAATATACTCATCCTTAGTTGTAGATAAAGATATTGATGATTGTTTCCTACTTAGCCATGATACTAAACACTCACCCAAGTAGAATGTTGCTCCACTAGTGCTTCGTTGGTCATTAATACAACCTGCCCAATCTGCATCTGTGTAGGGAATAAGTGATAGATCCTTTCCTTTTGGATACCATAATCCAAACTCTTATTTTCCTTTGAGATATCTGAAAATCCTCTTCACTGCTAACAAATGTGACTCCTTTGGTGCTTCTTGAAATTGTGCCACTTGTCCAACTACTTGCATTACATCTGGTCTGGATGTCATCACATATAGTAGGCTGCCAATCAT
Source organism: Picea engelmannii (assembly GCA_009831015.1). Lineage (NCBI taxonomy): Eukaryota > Viridiplantae > Streptophyta > Pinopsida > Pinales > Pinaceae > Picea > Picea engelmannii. The sequence continues at coordinate 100,484 of ML797902.1, forward strand.
TGACCTGTATTTCCTTTTATCTATAGACTTCAAATCATCATCTTTGCTCAACTTGCAATTGGTTTGCATCGGAGTGATAACTAGTTTTCAATATTCCATTCCGAACATCTTTAGCATTTCTCCGATATACTTGGTTTCAGAAATACAGATTCCTCGGTTTCTTTGACGTATTTGAAGTCCCAAAAAGAAGGATAGTTCTCCAAGTAACGAAATTTCAAATTCATTATGCATATATTTTGCAAATTTATGGCTTAACCTGTCATCATCACAACCAAAAAAAATATCATCAACATAAACTTCAATTAATAAAATATTACCTTCACTTACCTTGATGTAGAGGTTGTTGTTTGCACTTCCTCTTCTGAACCCTGCTTGTTGTAGATAGTTATCCAGTCTAGAGTACCATGCTCTAGGATCCTGTTTTAGACCATACAAGGCCTTCTTTAATTTACACACATAATGTGGGTTATCTGACAATTGAAATCCTTTTGGTTGTTCAATGTAGACTTCTTATTCAAGTTCCCCATTCAGAAAAGATGATTTTACGTCCATCTGATATACTTTAACATTTTTGGAGCATGCATAGGCTAAAATCAATTGGATTGCTTCCATTCTAGAAACTGGGGAAAATGTCTCTTCAAAGTCGATTCCTTCAATCTGTGCATATCCTTTACATACCAATTTATCTTTGTTCCTTGTAACTTGTCCATCTTCATTTAATTTATTCCTGAAAACCCATTTTGTGTCGATCATATTCTTATTCTTTGGTCTTGGAACCAGTTCCCAAGTGTCATTTTTCTCTATTTGATCCAATTCTTCATTCATGGCCTTATTCCAAAATTCATCCTTGTTGGCTTCTTCAAAACAATTTGGTTCAATTGTAGATAAGAGTGTTAGGTGTGCTTGTTCTGGTGAATGGATTTTTCTTCTAGTCTCAACTCCTGCATCTTTGTTTCCAATAATCTGATCTGAAGGATGATTCTTCTGTACTCATTTGCTAGGTGTATTTGCAGATACTTGTTGAACTTGCTCTTCTGTTTCTGTCAGATTCTCTTCATATTCCTCTTCTACTTCATATTTTGCTTCTTCTTCTTCAAAAAGTTGTTCCATTGATTTGTTTTCTTCTTGCTTTGATTCTGGTCTTCCTGTTTCATCAATTGTTACGTTGATGTTTTCCACAACTTTGTTCAATATTATATTGTAGCACTTGTATTCTTTCCTTGTACTTGAGTAACCAACAAGTACTCCTTTGTCCACATGAGAGTCAAACTTTCCCATTCTACCATATTCTCTTTTGATGTAGCATTTTTTTCCAAAAACTCTGAAGTGCTTCACATTTGTTGGTCTTCCTTTCCATAGCTCATATGGAGTTTTATCAGTGTTGTTTCTGAGCATTGCTTTGTTTTGAATGTGAATTTTTGTATGCACTGCCTGTGTCCAAAATATATTTGTCAATTTGGAATCCATTAGCATTGTTCGAGCCATTTCCTGTACTGTCATGTTCTTTCTTTCAATAACTCCATTCTGTTGATGTGTCCTAGAAACAAATATTTTCCTTTTTATTCCATGACTACTGCAGTATTCCATAAATTCCTTTGAAGTGAACTCTCCTCCATTATCAGATCTCAAGCATTTGATTCTTGAATACATCTCATTTTCAACCATTTCCTTGTAGATCTTGAAGTTTTCAAAAGCTTCTAACTTGTTCTTGAGAAAGCAAAATGCAGTCATTATTGTATAATCATCAACTAATAACATAAAGTATTTCTCACCTTTTAAGCCCTTTGTTGTAGGTGTTCCAACTAGATCAGTATGCATAATTTCCAGTGGTATTGTTGTTGAATATTCCTTTGATTTGAACTTGGTCTTTGTTTTCTTTCCTTGTTGACAATGCTTGCATAAAGTGTTGGTTGGTTTCGTGATCTGGGGAATTTCTCTGACCGCTTCGCTTTTGCTGAATTTGACGAGGTTATCAAAATGCATGTGCCCCATTATTCTGTGCCATATCCAACTTTAATCTTCCTTTCCTAGACAACAGTTTTCATTTCCAATTTCAGTTAACACATATATGTTGTTTGAAGTTATTGCAGCTGTACCGACCAATTTCCCTGAACCTTCTCTTCTTATCTCACACTTTTGTGAATCGAAAGTAACTTTATGACCTTGGTCAGACATTTGAATCACACTTAGAAGATTATGTTTCATATCTTCTACCAGTAGAACATTTTGTGCCCTTTTATTCTTGTTCCCAATTCGGACTGTGCCTTCACCAGTGATTTTGGCTGAATTATCATTTCCGAAGGAGACTGATTCATTTCTTTCCTTTCACAATGTAAGAAATTTGTCTCTATCACCTATCATGTGTTTTGAACACCCACTGTCAACATACCAACCGTGTTTCTTCTGCTTAGCTTATAGAGCGAATGTGCATTCTTCATTACTATACTGATCTTTCTTTCTTATCCATGTCATTTTCTAAGGTTCTTATCTATGACTGTTGTTATTCTGTTGAGGTTCTTTAGGAGGGACTATCATTCTGCAATTTTTGGCCACATGTCTAAAATTGTTACATTTATAACATTCTACTTCAGTGCTCAAAGATTCAAACTTATTGTAACTTCTTCTTTGTGTTTCACTAGGTCTTATCGAGTAACCCCTTTGTGTATGACTCTCAAAGTTGTTATTGTTCCTATTGTTAGCTCTTCAATTCACAACTTTATGTCCCAAATTATTACATGCATAACATAAACCAAAAAATATAGTTTGATACCTGGGAGTTGAAGATCTTCTGAAAAAAAGTGCTCTTATGAATCATTCTTCTTCTTGAGGCTTATCTGTCTATTTTTTATTCTGAAATCTGAATCTTCTCGGTGGAGGAGTGTCCCTGTAATCTTCCTTGTACATCTTCCTATCCGCTTTGATTGTTTCTACATAGTTTTTTCGATTTGTTTCTTGCTCTATTGTTTTGGAGCTTGATCCCTTTTCTGTTTGATTGTATCCAAGTCCAGACTTGTCAAGATGAGATTTTTGACTGTTGATAATGTCATCCAGAACTTTTGAGCTATTCTGCATATTTTTCTTTTTAATATCCTTTCTTAGTGTGACAATCTCTGCTTCCATGTTTCCAATGATATTGTCCGTTTCTTCTAGTTGTTCTTTGAGTTCTTCTTCAATTCTTTTATCTTCTTCTATTTGAACCTTCAATCTTGTGATCATTTGTTCTAGTTCTCGAGTGTCATTTTTATTGTCTAGTTCTTCTCGTAGTTTCTTATTTTTCTTCTTTTCTCTTCTGATAAATTCTATGGCACACATTAATTCTTCTCGATAGTCAAATTCTTCCTCTTCTATTTCGTCTTCGACTTCTTCATATCCTTCTTAGGCTTCTTCATATTCTTCTTCGGAGTCTTCTTTGTCATAATCTTTTACTACCATGAATAAAACTCTTCCTATCTCACTATCACTAATTTCATCTTCATATGATGATGAGTTGTCTTCTTTTATGCATAAGCTTTTCTTGAAATATTTATTTGTAGTTCTTTTGCCTTTATATGTGTGTTTGCCTGTTGAGTAACCTTCATCATTTATCTTTTTATTATGAGAAAATTTGTTATCAAAATAACCAATACCATCACAATTAAAACAAATTAAAGGAATCTTACCTCTATACCTACCATTGGTTCCCTTGCTCAGTCTTTTGACGAAGTTGGCCACTTCTTAATCATGTTCTGAGACGTCGATGTTGCTGCTATATTCTTCTTGTTCATTTTTCTTTTTCTTTGATCTTTTGGATGACTTGAAGGCTGCTTCTTTTACATATGGATTTTCCTGTTCAATTCTCATTTCATATGCTATGAAGATTCCATGTAATTTGTCCATTCTTATTGAGTTTAGATCTGATCTTTCTTCTAGATCTGATATCTTAGGGTTGAATCTCATAGGAAGAGATATTAGTACATTTTGAACAATTACATATTCTTCGATTTATTCTCCCAATCCTATGATTGCATTCACTATTTCGTCAACTCTTAAGAAGTAGGCTACAATATTCTCATCTTCCTTTATTTTTAGTTGTTAAAACTAACCTCTGTAAGTTTGAAGTTTTGTTGTGTTGACTTTTGTATCTCCTTCATAAATATTTCGAAGCTTGTCCCAAATCTCTTTGGCGGATTTACAATGTGCAACTTTGGTGAATACTGTTTCACTAAGACCATTCAAAATTTCATTTGTATATTTGGAATTATTCTGACCAATTTTCACTTCTTTGTTATTTGTTAGTGGAACTATTGGTACTGTGTATCCATCTACAATTGATTTCCAAATTTCAAACCCCTGTGCTTGTAAATATGTCGTCATCCTTATGCTCCAAAAAGAATACTTTTGTCCATCAAAGTGTGGTATTCCATTTTTATATGAGTTGGTACTCTCCATGATCTACATTTCAGTGGTTAAACTGATTTCTGAAGGAACCTGCTCTGATACCAATTGTTGGATTACTGAGAGTGGGGTGAATCAGTAATAGCGTAATTATAATCATTTTTCTCCAAATAATCCAAGTGTTATATCAATGTCAAATTATGATCTAATAATGAGCAATAAGAAATGAACAATCACACACATACACAGTACACTAGTGTTTTACATGGAAACCCAAATCGGGAGAATATCACATAATGATTTATCTTATATGTCTTGAAGAATTACATTCATTGGAAGCACCAACTTCCTTTCTTTTCCAGCTGCAACTGGAAGGAGGCTCTAACCCATTATTTTATCAGGCTACAACCTGAGGGAAGAACCAAATCCCCAATTCTCTAGCTACAAACAGAAGGAGGCTACAACCCCCTATGTTCTCCAGCTACAATCGAAAGGTGGCTACAACCCCCTGTCCTTGCCTCATCCAACCGCCCTGAAGTAGAAGTAGAATGGTGGAACCACTGTCACACTATTACTGTGAGATATACTGATGTAAACATGTACCAATAAACCCGAACCATGCATTAACCTGTACCTCAACCTGTACCATAAACAAGTGCATCAACCATGCACCAACCTATACCAAACAATCTGTAATCAACCTGCACCATAAACAAGTGCAACCAACCATGTACCAAGTATGTACCAATCATGTGTCAAGTAATCATCAACTATGACTCATCAATATGTACCAACATCATCAACTATACACCTCATGTATGTGCCAACTCATCAACTACTTGTCTCAGCCATGTACCCAACTTGTACCTCAACCAAAAGCCCTCATCAATTTCATCATACAAATATGATTTTTAAATCTGTAATAGACCTGGTGTATATGATCACATACTTGCAAATCTTCCTTAACTTTAACAACAAGAGTCTGGCATTTTCATCAAAAGTTTCTTTAGTCTCACAAGACTAGTTTTGGATTAGTCAACAACCCTAACTTGAAATAATCATAACTTTATACATGTAATGAATAAATATATGAAACTGATATACAATGTTCTTCAGTGTGTTTTATGCAATTCCTCCAGGTTTCACTACTTGTAACCTCTCATAAAAGGATTTATGGAAAAAATGGCACACCTTGTTGAATTCTGGCTTATTCTAGAGAACGACCTTGTAGAGCGTGCTCCGCACGGAATATTTGTTAAATTAATCTGAAAATGTTACAAAGCATACTAAAGAATGTACTCTAACCAACACATTTGGTCTTACAGAATTTGGATCTGTTATGAATAATTTATGATGTTTTTACTCGAAACACCTGTGTTTGACTAGTTTCAAGACTAGCCACAAACCCTATTTTCCACGAAGTGTAAATCCAAAAATACAATGACCAACAAGATGATTTTTTTACCAAATATACTTCGATATGTTTCCTCAATGGAATATCAATTTCACGATCTGATTCATTCTATAAAAAACGTTATTGCGAAATTGGTGAGATGACCGGAAAAAAAACATACCTTAGAAAGCATCATCAAAAGAATTTATCCTTCCTTGAATTCTAGGCTTCTTTTCTTCACTTTCCTTAGAAATTAGGCTTAGATATCTTTTGGTTACCTCAGACACCTATAGGTATTCAATATTCTCAAGTGTGTCTTAAATGAGAGAGCCTTGCCTCTTATTTATACTCTCCAAGTAGCTTCCTTAAAAACATCTTCTAAGTCACTTTGCCCACTTTCCTTATTTTAGGGTTAACCCACTTCTAATTTCTCCACTAAATTTATTATTGAATTAATTTATTTTGTATTTACTTTGAATTATAGTACATTCATCACTTCAATTTATTATTTACCTTTTAAAATCTCTTAAACCACTTTGACTACTTTGACCATTTGGGGCTTCTAGATGACATATGAGGGTCCTCCAACTTCGTAAGGCCGTAACTCTCAAACCGTGAAGAGTTATGTGACGTTCCACATACCACCAGAAATGGAATGACATGTACTATCCATATAGAATATTATTAACTTAAAGTATATCAAAACTCATACCATTATCCATCAAACAAACTTGGGTCCATTACCCAAACCTGGGTTCTCCAACTTCTCATGGTCATAACTCTCTAATCGTGAGGATTTATGTGACGTTCAACATACCACCGGAAATGGCATGACAAGAAATATCCATCTAGGATAATTCCACTGAAAAATTCACTAGAATTCATCTCATTATTCCAAAAATAAGCATGGGTTCTCTAACCATACTTCTAGGATAACTCAATCCGCAAAGCATCTTCCCGTGAGGGCTTTCACCATAAGGGGACCACTTTGGAGTTCATCCATTTCTACTTATTATCAACCATGACAAGACAATAACAATTCATCTTTACATTAAACAATCTTGGGTCCATTACCCAAACTTTGTGCTACGAGGCTTTCTTCAACGGTTGACATCAATGATAACCAACCTTAATCAACAACATATGAGTTGGCCAAACTCTGGTATGGTGTTCTCCATCTAGATCAAGAACGTTTCCAATGGTGGCAATGGAGAAAAATTGCCCATCAAGGGTATGTTTCTTGGACACACTTTGTGGCAGAGCTTTATGAATTCTTTGACATTGACACCAACCATTTAGGCCGTTTAACAAAGTTGAAACAATATGGCACAATGGAAGACTTTATAGCCTCTTTTGAGCAACTGGATTTTCATACAAAGGGCATGTTTGATGGTTTTTTCCAAGAATGTTTTATCAGTGGCCTCAAGGATGTTATTCGTGTCGATGTCCTCATGGCTCGGCCTCAGAGTTGGGTGGAGGCTACTAAAAGAGATAAGGAAATACAACAAGTTGTCTCTTCTCAAAACTGGAAACCATCCTTTATTCCTCACACTAAAATAGTAAATCCCACTCCTCCTTCTACTCCACTAAAGATCCAAAAATTCACCCAGGATGAAATGGTTGAACGCCAACTCAAAGGCCTTTTTTATAATTGTGATGACAAATATTTTTCGGGACACAAGTGTAAGGAACAAAATATTTTTATGGCCATCTTAGAGGATGTTTCGGAAGAGGATGTTGAATATCCCCTTGTGTCTGTGTCACCTGAACCCACTGACATAACCCCTCCCTCAGACCCTCCCGAAGTAGAACCGGTCATTTCCCTAAATGATCTCACTGGATTCTCTGCTCCCCAAACCCTCAAGCTAATTGGTTACATCAAGCATAGAAAGGTCATCATTTTTTTTATAGTGGAAGCAACCATAATTTTATTCATTGCCGCATTGCCCAAGAAACTAATTGTTATATCTGTGCAGTCAATAATTTCCAAATCATGATTGCCAATGGCGGGTCCATGAAATGTGGAGGGCGTTGTGAAAATGTGCATCTCCAAATTGGTGACTACCATCTGAAATATCATATGTTTTCTATCGACATGGGTGGTTGTGAAATTGTGTTGGGTGCAGACTGGCTAAGGAATTTGGGTCCCATTCTCATGGATTTTAAGGAATTAACCATGAAATTCTATGAGGAGGGATAAAAATATAAGTTCCAAGGCATCACCATTGGTTCCCCTGAGATCATTAGTTCCCATCGCATGGAAAAGATGCTTAAAAAGGTCATTCTAGCATTATTTCCCAAATCCATGCCATAAAAACAACTGAGACACCCTCTGTGCCGCATGACCTCCAATCCATCCTCTATAAACATCAAGTGGTTTTTTCCACTCCCAAGGGACTTCCTCCTTCCCGTGGTGTTCATGATCATTCCATTCCTCTTGTCACAGGAATCCTTCCTCCCAATATCTGTCCCTATCGTCACCCCTTTTCCCAAAAAAATTAAATTGAGAAAATGGTTCAAGAACTGCTTAATGTAGGTGTTATCCAACCTAGTACGAGTCCCTACTCTTCTCTTGTGGTCATGGTCCTTAAGAAATAAGGTTCTTGGCGCATGTGTCCTGACTTCCACGCCCTCAAAAAACTCACCATTAAAGAAATATTTCCCATTCCTGTCATTGGTGACCTCTTGGATGAATTGAGTGGCGCCCAGTTCTTTACTAAACTTGATATTCATTCTGGCTACCACTAGATCTGTATTAAAAAGGAAGACATTCCTAAGACTTCCTTTAGAAATCATGAGGACCACTATGAGTTTTTGGTTATTCCCTTTGGCTTGTGTAATACTCCCTCCACTTTCTAAATCCTCATGAATCATGTCTTCCATCCTTTTGTCCGTCATTTTGTCTTAGTTTTTTTTTTATGATATCCTCATCTATAGAAAAACTTGGATAGACCATGTTGCTCATGTGGATCAATTTCTCCATCTACTCTCTCAGCACCAAATTTTCTTGAAACAATATAAATGTGATTTTGGCGCCTTAGAAGTTGATTACTTGGGTCATCTTGTTGACAAGGACGTCGTCGGGTGGATCCTAAAAATATTGAAGCTATGCAAGATTGGCCTCACCCAAAGACTCTCAAAAGCTTGTGTGGATTTCTGGGCTTAACAGGTTATTATCGCAAGTTTGTTAAGAATTATGGAAATATTGTGGCACCTCTCACTACACTCCTTAAAAAGAATTCTTTCACTTGGACTCCAGCAGCTACTCAGGATTTTCAAACCTTGAATATGGCCAAGTGCACCACTCAAGTCCTGGCACTTCCTAATTTCACAAAGACCTTTGTCCTGGAATGTGATTCTTCAGGGAAAGTAATTGGTGTTTTCCTTATGTAAGAGGGTCGGCCTTTTCCCTTTACCAACAAATAATTGTCTAAGCGAAATTTGGACAAATCAATCTATGAAAAGGAAATGTTGTCTATTCTGCATGTCATTGATCTTTGGTGCCCTTATCTATTGGGGAAATGCTTCCAAATTAAGACAGATCATGAAAGCCTTAAGCATTTTCTAGAACAACACATTTCCTCCCTAGAGCAACAAAAATGGGTGACTAAGCTCTTTGGATATGATTATGAGATCATTTACAAGAAAGGCAAAGACAATGTGGTTGCAGATGCACTTTCCTGTAAATATGAAGATAAAGGGTCCCTTTTTTCTCTCTCCTTCATTGTACCAGATTGGCTCCAAGTCGTTCACTAGGAATGGCTACATGATCCCAAAAGTTCGCATCTGATACAACAATTGCAGTCCAATTCTCCAGTTTCCCCAGGGTACTCTTGGCTCCATGATGAGATTCGATACAGATGACGTTTGTATTTAAGTAAACAGTCAAAACTTAAATCCACGATACTTTCTGAGCTTCAGGATACACCCACAGCTGGGCACTCCGGATTTACCAAACCCTATGATAGGCTCAAACGTTCTTTTTTTCTGGGATGGTATGAAGCAGGACGTTTGTAATTTGTGGCTGAATGTGATGTGTGTCAACGAAACAAGGGAGAAACAGTCAAATCTCCTGGCACACTACAACAGCTTCTGATTCCACCTGCTATTTGGTGGGATATCTCTATGGATTTTATTATATGCTTACCTAAATCAAGCAATAAATTAGTCATCATGGTGGTATTTGATCTCTTTTCCAAGTATGCTCATTTATGTTCTCTTCAACACCCATTTACAACATCCATTGTGGCTCAATTTTTCATGGATCAGGTCTTCAAGCTTCATGTCATGTCACATTCTGTTGTTTCTAATCACGAGCCAACTTTCACCAACAATTTTTGGCAAGAACTGTTCAAGCTGCAAGGCACCCAATTTCATCTCAGCACAACTTATCATCCCCAGACTGATGGTCAAACTGAAGTGGTCAAAAAGTGTTTGGAAACATATTTGAGGTGTTTTTCCTCGAAAAATATAAATCAGTGGGCTCAATGGTTACCACTAGCTGAATGGTGGTACAATACTTCATAACATACAACTACCTGCATGACTCCTTTTGAAGCAGTATATGGAAAAAATCCACCTTCAGTTCTCTCATATTTACTAGGTGTCTTGAATCTCCAGGCGGTTGACCAAATGCTTACAGTTCCAGAGCATATTCTTCATACCCTCAAAGAGAATTTGGTCATGGCCCATAATCACATGAAACAACAAGAAGATCAAGGTTTCTCTGAACATCACTTTGTACAAGGGGATCAGGTGTTTCTTCGACTACAACCTTACAAGAAAAATTCCCTTACGGTTGACCATTGTCATAAATTGGCGCCCAAATTTTATGGTCCTTATACCATTCTCAAGCGTGTGGGACAGGTGGCCTATCAGTTAGCTTTTCCCATTCATTCTAAGCTACATCCTATTTTTCATGTTTCATGCATAAAGAAGGTGATTGGAACTAAGTGTCAAACTCAAACCAACCTTCTGGAGTTGGACAAAGAAGGGTCCATTTGGCTACAGCCACAAGTAGTTTTGGACCAGCATGAGCGTCGCTTGCATCAGTGAACCATCAAGTAAGTGTTAGTCCAGTGGAAATATACAACCCCAACAGATGCCACTTGGGAACCAACTACCATTTTGCAACAATTTCCACATATCAAGTCTTAAGGACAATGTTGTTTTTAAGGGGGAGGACATGTTAGGGATCTAACCCCTCACGTAGGTATAATAATATATTATGATGTAATAAAGGTCAATATTAATAAGGCCTAGAAATAAAGAAGAATAAGTCGAATGTAAGAAGATCTAATATAAGCTTCCGCTTCTAGAAGGATCTTCATCTATATGATTCTTTTGATAGACATATTTAGTATAAATAGGAGTTGAGGGTATGAGAAATTTTGTTTTGGATATTATTGTAATAGAGCTCTACTTTGCTGGAGGTTGCCCCCTCAAAGAGGCAAGTGAACATTTCTCTCAGTAATCAAAGTGATCTTTCCGGTGTTATTCTGGTTTCATTTTGGTATTATTGTGGTGTTGTTCTGGTTATATTGTTGTTCATCTTCCATTTCTATCATTTTATTTATGTTCTGCATACTTTTTACATATGGAATATTACAGTGTGAGAGGGGTGTTGATGATTAAAATCACAACGAGGATTTATCCCGTAATGTATTGTTAAAGCCTATTATTTAAACTATGCTAATGATATATAATACTAGTAGGTGGGACCCCCTTGTAGACTGGAGGATCAGAGATAGTCTTATCACACATTTTATGTTGTTGTTTCGATGTTGCTTACAGGGTTCTACATTATTGATGATGAAATATTGGTTTTGTTTGCAACATAATGACAGATGGATAATGCATTTGATGTGTTGATTATGTTATTCTAAGCTTTGAAATTCCACGTTATGAATGGATTATATTTACTATTATTTCATTTTCTATTGTCGCCATGATTCATTACATGTCAACACCTACACAAGACACATGTTACTAACAAAAAGAAACAAGAGAATGCAAAGAGACTTGTGAACAAAAATCCAAGAAGAGGGAACTATACTATACTATGCTATGCTATACTATGTGCAAATAAAATAAAAAGGAATTAGTGTTATTCCTAACTAGCAATGTTAGTGGCTATACGATTATATTGAGTTATATTGGGTGCATTTGATATATGTTATATTATGGTTTTGGAAATGGTTAATATGGATTGGGGTGGCACAATGGGAAAGCAATATGTGTAAGTTTCAATGCATGGAATTAATGGCATGGTTTTGGCTCGCTGTCGTTTACTACGAAATTGAATGAAATGGAGGATGGAAGCGACGTACAGTAAATGCACGCCACTCCATACTTCTCCCATTGGGGCGTCACCTTAGCATGGTTACTTTTCATTTTTTTTTTTTGTGGTTAATCTCCGAGATTCACACGTAGAGGGAACTCCTCAACCAACTCACATTTTTAAAGCCATTGGTTACAGGCATGGTTATTTTCTCCCATCCATGAATTTGCTTTGTGTATGAAATGAATGTTGGCTCAGTAATGTGTTGGTCTATGTTTTATTGAGATTGGTAACTGTGTAAACATGTGGTGTTTTCTCTCGAATGACTATGTGTGTTATTCATTGCAAATGTAAAAATCAAGGGTTGAAGTTGTGATTTCATTGATTGTTCTGTGTGGTGGAAACTGTGATGGCTCTATGTTGTCTTTATGGGTATTTTTTCGGAGGGTTTCACTATGTTTATCCTTGTTGGTCACCTCCTCACAGTTAATGGTAACTACAGCCGATTTTATTTGGTGCTATGGGGTTCTTGTATATGTTTCAAACCACCTTTTGTTCACTGTATATATTTTTCACCTAGTCGTGGGCTTATTTTGCGGTATCGACATCAACAGAGTTGGTTATGGGGTGGCCATTATGCCAATAATTATGCTTTAGGGTTGTTGGTAGTACCTAGGCTCTGCATTTCCATTAGCATTGTTCAACTATTGGAAAAAATGTGAGGTTTATGCCTCTACGTGTTCTTTGTGTTGGTTACTGTTTAGTGAGAAATCTATGCTCCTCTTCATCATGGCCTACCCTACCTGGTGTTCAATTGCCACCCATTTTTACAAATCTAAGGGTTATAGGGATTGTGGTTCCACCGTGCTTGTCTCAAAGGTTCTCACCTACTATTGATATGCTCGAACTCTAGTCTCCCCGTGTTTGGTGACCGAGAGAAACCTTGATTATTTCTTATGTTCATTGGTTATAGAGCCCGATTTTGATAAACTCAACTAGTCACACTCTTGTCGGGTATCTCATTGACAGTCATAAGTTGGTTGAGTAGTATTGACAATGACTTTGATTATTGTCTCGTCTCTTTTTGATCAGGTTGTTGGAGAGTTGTAATTAAAAATGATAATTGGTATACAGTCGTTGGCTCCCTTTCATGTGACAGTTGAATCGATAACCCAACTCATTTATTTTATTTTATTGGTTGATTGAGAGTAAACGATAATGTACAGTCACAAAGATGCCTCTTTTCTTTATGCGTTAGTCTGTGTGTTCCTACAACATGGTATAAATTGAAGGTTGTGGTTGTTGTGTGTTTAATTTATCCCGATCGGGATTATTGCAAGTTGGAGAGTTGATGACTGTGACTTGGTTGTTTACCGTGTATGATTTATGGAGACATCGTGCATCGTTTTGTTTTATTGCACCATCATAGATGAAGCACGGGGTTTTGGTAGTATGGTTTCATTAAAAATTTAATGGTTAATATTCTCAAAGGAATGGAATCGGGCATGTTTTAAAAGAGTCTGTGCAATTCAAGAAATACCTGTGTCTATATTTGAATTGAGAAATTACAATTATGGGAAATGGTTGATGTTTTTATATGATGAACATAGTTGAAGCAATATGATTGTGTGTTCCTTGGATTTTGTTTTAAATATAAAAGGGAAGGAAATGAAAAGAAACAAAATTCTATTAACATGAAGTTTGAAAGTCTTTGTGATTCTAAGTATGATGATACACTGTGTTAAAAAAAAAGGTTGAATATTTAAATGTGGGACAGTGAACAAGTGTTAATACAGAATAATTATTTAATTGGTCACAATAATTGTTTAATTGGCGTTGGATCGTTTGCATTAAATACATAATTGTTTTATGGATTACTTAATTGATTTTACAAACAATATTCATTTTTTTCCTTACCATTATTTCACTTTTCACACATTACAATTCCCCTCGCCTTCCCATATTCACTATCCACTCCCTGTTCCTAAAATTTAATTATAGTTAAGATAAATTATGTATTATGACAGTTAAAGGATCGTAGGGATGAATTACAATGATATATTATTTTGGTTTACGATATAGTTGATTGTTTGATGTTTGTGAGCATTAATCATGATCTTTTGCCCCTCATTTTAACATTTTTCTCTCAATACAACCCCTCACATATTTCATAACCCTTGTTCACCCACTTCTCATTGACAACTATTAAACGATTTGTATGGATTGGATTGCATGAGTTTGATATGTTGTTGAGCCAAATTTTATTTCATATTTAAAAGAGTTGGCATGTATGGTTGTTAAAGAAACTATTTGCTAATCATTAATGCATACATGAATGAGCTTTTTCAGCAGAGGTAGCCATGTTCGAGGTAACCGAGGAAGAGGAAATTGGAACAGGGGCCCTAGAAGACCAATATTCTCTATACACTTAGATGAAAACTCGCAAGAGTTAGGCCAGCTATTTCAAGCTGGATTTTTTAACTGGATTGGGCAAGGAGTAGTCCAACCGAGGCCTGAAAGGCCTCCCTTCCAAGCCTCATAGGTCCCTAGTATCCCAGTGCCTCCTCATGTCTCACTGCAATCTAAAGTCCCTAAAAATAATGGATGGAAGGATATTGTCCACCCAACAGTCTCCCAACATCGTGGCTTGCCTGACGTATCTCTACCTGCCCCTCCACCTGTTAATCAAATTTCCCAAGATGCCCCTGTCCGCTCACTATTACAGTCTTCCCATGGAAGAAAAAGGTTAAAACCCGAGGCCCACCATGCTCTTGACAAAGGAAAATCCATTGTTTCCCACTCCTCACCCTCAAATGACTCTGCCAAATCCATGTCCTCTCAAATTCATTTGAGAGATGATTGATCTCATGTGATCAATGAGATTAGGCCTAAAGGCTCCACACAACCTAAGGCAAATTCAGAGAGATCAAAAGGTGACAACAACAACAAGGGAAAGATTGCCTCCCAGAGTGGAAAATATGGATTTTAAGTATTTTTATTTATTGATTTTTGAGAACAATTGACTTATGAAATTTTGGACAACACACTATTTTTTGGATATATGGGTAATATATTTTTGGAAATAATTTCAATTATCATTGATATAAATTGTCAAAATATGAAAGTGATGATGGGAGTCATGAGGA
>ML797902.1:121667-136700 GCA_009831015.1 Picea engelmannii
GATATTGAGTCTTTGACTATTTTATTTCTTAATGACTGTACCTATTGCAAGGCAGCCCAATATTGAGCCCAGTCTTCAATATTAGACCAACATTGCTTTGAATTTGTTTAACACCATTTTAGACATTGCTAATACTCGAGTTGAGCTTAATCATTCTTGGGAAGCAATTGAACGAGACATTAGTGCCCAAGAACATTGGGAAGCAATTGAACGAGACATTAGTGCCCAAGAACGTTTGGAAGCTAGACGTAGACAACCTAGAAATCAGCAATAACCTTCTTTTTCCTTTAGTTGTGTCCTTCCTTTCATGTCCTTGGACTCTCGTGTTTCTAGGAGAAGAAGAGGCTCATCACCTGGAATTAATCCTATTGCTGAAATAGGAAGAAGGAATGTTATGTTATCAACCCAACAAAGTACTCTAAGGAGAACCTTGTCTGATTCATCTAGTTCATCTTTTTCTCCCTTACCTATCATCCACAAGATGACATCTAGTGGTGGCTCTAGTGGCACTGGAAGTGCTTCCTCCTCTCAGTATTCAACTTCGTCAGTGATTGGTAGCTTATATAGCCACCATGTCCTGTCCAATCGACCACAAATCCCACCAAAATCATAAAAAAGTATGGGCTTTTTCAATTTGAAGAAGACGCCACAACCACACCATGGCATGTTTCCTCTCCTCTTCACCTAGCACCTGCTACTCGTCCACTTCCTAAATTCAAGGAGCATCCTCCCAGGTTTTCAGGAAATAACATTGTCTCTACAAATGAACACCTGGTGGCATTTTCTAATGCCTATCACAACATAGGGGCCAATGACAACGATACTTGCATGCGCTTATTTGTCAATTCCTTGGAAGGAAAGGTTGCAGCCGATTTATTTGACCTTCCTTCTAAGATTTTGTGTGCTTGGGAAGAGTTAGTCTATTGGTTCAAATCCACTTATGGGAAATCTAAAATCCCAGCTGAGCAGTCACATGAGTACAATAACATCGCCTATAACAATGGTGAGACCATCAAGTCCTTCAACTTGCGTTTCACTAAGTTATGCAATCAAATCCCTGAACTCATTCGACCTCAAAACCAAGTTGATTTAATGCATTATTATAATTCATTAGCTTCCCCCTATCATCATAGGGTTGAGGACAAATCCATTGATAACCTTGGTTCCGCTCTGCATACTTTTTTAGAGTATGAACAAAAACTTGAAAGAACATGTGTTCCTCAGGGAGAATCAGTTAAACAGATAGACATGTCCTCCCTCTTACAGCTTGTACAAGACATGAATAATCGTATGATAGCGTATGAGATAAAGGGAAATGTCTCCCCTCTCACCCCTGGAGCTTCATCCTCTTTTGCACCACCCTTTAGAAGTCCAATTGAAAATAATTTATAGCCTAAAGTTATCATGCCTCGAAGTTGGTGTAAGTTTTGCGAGGAACATCACGAGGAAATCACATGTGAGGTAAGGAAGAGCACCAAAGATAAGATCTTTGGTAAAAGACTAGAAACTACCATTGTTGTCCTAGATTTTGCAGAGACAGAAGATGTCATGATCATCAATACTAGGAACAAATCCTACACTACCAAAGGTAAATATGATCCTCCTCGCAATTCTTCTAGCCCGAGCTCATCCTCACCAACTGCTACTGATCAGGTTCCTAAGGTTTATGACAGTCAAGGAATTACCTCTCCTCTCCCCTCTTCCAAATACAATATCCTAAATCAGTTCGCCAACATCAAAGAAGATGCAACCCTTCTGGACATGGTTGTCGTCCCTGAACAACAGAGGCATATAAAACAATTCATGGAAGGAAAAGATCCCATTGTAGCCAACCTCTCTAAAGAGGTAAATGGAGAGGATTCATCTGTAAATAAAGTAGGTGTACATAACTTTAGATATCCTGTAAAAAATCCCCCTTTTTATATTTCTGTAAAAATTATGGATAAGATCTCCCATTGTTGCCTCATTTATGGCAGTTCGGGCCCAAGTGTAATGTCGAAGATTATTATGGAATAGCTAGGCTTGTCTTGTACAAATGAAAATGCCAGAAGCATGCTCTCTTATAATAGTCTACAACAAACGACCATAGGTGAGATTAAATATGTGACCTTAGTTTTGTGCGCACACCTTAAAATAAGGACAACCCTTAGTATTCAGGTAATTGATATGCCAATGAGAAATTACTCAATCATATTGGGAAGAGATTGGCAAGCTTTGACGGGTGGATACCTCTCACTCGATGGGACACATTTATCCATTCCTCGGAATGGTAAAAACATTATAGTCTTTAGAGAGGGAAGGATTTCACCTTACATAGAGAGTGTCCCACAATCTAATGTGAACTATATCGAAGAGGACCTAGGGGTGTATTCCATATTTGTTGTGGAGCATAAGATTCCCTTCGAAAAAATCAATTTAGATGATGGTATGTGGCACATGCACTTTGATGGTTCATGCTCTAGTGAAGGTAACAGAGCTAGCATAATCTTGTACTCTCCTGTGGGGAAAATTCATAACTTTTCTTACAGGTTGGAGTTTGCTTGCACGAATAATGTCACTGAATTCAAAGCCTTATTATTAGACATTGAAAACAACTATAATCTTGGTTGTGGCCACCTTTAAGTTTTTGGAGATTCTTATCTTGTTGTGAACCTTGTACGTAAGATATACTCCCCTAGCAATAAGTTGATGAAAGGATACACCCAAACTATTTGGGCACTTATCTTGAACCTATTATCTTTCAACATTACTCATGTTCAAAGGGAATTGAACTCAATGGATAATCGGTTAGCTATTTTTGCAGCCTCTCCTAATCGGAAACTTCTACCACACAGAACTGATTGTACTTTTCAATCTCTATATAATCCACATATCCCTGACAATATATAATCTTGGCAGGTCTTCACTAGCGATGAGAGCATCTATGATTTCATTCAAAATGAGCCTTATAAGACAAAGGAAATTATATCCATAGAAGATAAGAATATTCCTGTTGTAACCTAGGTCTGCATCCCCTTCCTCTCCTCTCTTTCTTCCTATGCCTTCATCAATTTTTCCTTTTTTTGGTGGTTAAGTCAGTTTCCCACTACTGAGTGTCTTGAACCTTATTCATTTTTTAGTCTTCGTGCATTTTTGTTTCTATTTTTATGAAAGGATAAAATACATGTCATATTTGTTTCAGAATTCTTGTCATCATGTGCACCATTGATTGAGCTCACCGTAGGTTTACCAAGCCTTTTTCTATGCACAGGAAATGTCTGTGCACACGACGCAACAATCCAGAGAAGCAAATTTCGAGCTCAGACCGTGGGAATAGACAGGTTCCTTTTCGACGACAGAGATCCATCAGGTAAAATAGATCAATGGCTCTAGTCCATTCGGGTTCCAGAAACGTGCAGGTTTTAATATCAAGTAAGAAGTACTAGGTTCCCAAAGAGCCGAAGAGTGAAAGTCCTGAGAACCTGACACGTCACTTTGGAGATTTTCCTTCAGGATATTTCAAGCATAACATTCATAAACTCCTGAAGCCCAGATTTTCGAAGAAAATATGGACCATTCATTCATCACAACACGCGGCAGAAGATCATTCACTTCAGAGATTTTCCTCCGGGAGATTTTTTATGTTTCACATTTGAAACTCCCAAAACCCGGATTTTCAAAGAAAATCTGGATCGTTCATTCATCACGATACACAACAGTAGATTATTCACTTCGAGGATTTGCCTCCTGAGTTTTTTCATGATTTACATTTGAAACTCCTAAAGCCCAAATTGTTGAATCACATGGCACACTCATCAGTACTAACACATGGCGCACTCATCAGTCATGACACATGGAATTCATCCCAGGTCATTTGGTTGTGACATTTGTCCATTTCCATGTGACATGTGTCACCCTTCTTTCCATTACACATCAGCATTCGTGATATCATATTATGCGAGGCCACCATGTCACTTTGAATATTTTTCTCCGGGAGATTTTTCATGTTCCACATTTGAAACTCCCGAAGCCCAGATATCTGAAGAAAATCTCGACCGTTCATTGGTCACGACACATGGCGACAGATCATTCACTTCAGAGATTTTTCTCCAGGATATTTTTCATGTTTCACATTTAAAACACCCGAAGCCCGAAAATCCAAAGTGAATCTGGACCATTGATCCTAGGTCAATGTGAACCGTCGATCCTTGCAGCAGGTAAATATCACTTGAATCATAGATCGTCGTCAGATCGACGATCATATTTCCTTGCGGGGATGTAAAATTATCGAGCATTAATTTTCCTAAGAGGTCCCACAATTGGAACCATGGTATTGTTGGAAGGATACGTGGAAGCTTGTGGTGGATTGCGGGCCCAAAGGCGGTCTGGATCCAAACCACCCTCAACAACTCCCATAATCACGTGCTTGAATGTTATTAATACTGCCTCCTCTCACATTTCGCCACCTATTCTCCACTCACTTCCCAACCTATCTACCCCTCCTCTCCCTACATGCCACATGTATCCTTCACTACACGTTGCCAACTCCATACTCTCAATACCTCCATTGTATTCACACCTCCTCTCACTTTGACATCTGTCTTCACATGTCATCTACCCTCGCATCCATTCAGCTCGTCTCTCGATTGGATTCTCACCTCCACGTCTCCCCTCATGCCCGATGGGCCGACAACCATTCCAACGAAGCTATTTCATAGGTACAGATGGCATCTGACAGGGTCAATATAAAATGCGCTTGGATTCTGAAATCTTAGACATAGACAAAGAGTTAAGTCTCAATCACAGGTCTACGCAGATTAGTCTCAGAAACACTTCAGCAAACTTTTCTCATGCAACTAGTTATCTCCAGTGGCCTCCAATAGCTCGCAGACATGTCGTCGGTAAACACATATCTGATCTTTGTCACTCTGAGGCCTATTTTGGGCCACTCAGTTCCTCCAGCACATGCATCAGTTATGTCGCAGAGATAGTAGTAGTTATTTGATTAAGTCCAACATTTTCCTAGATTAGATGAAAGAGTGGTCTTTTGTGTGTGATAAGAACACTCTTGTTGATTAAGTCCATTGTCTTAGTAAAGTTAATTATTTGATTTACGAATAGTTCCCTAAATTTAGGACTCAGTACCCTAAGGATGAGAGCCTTTACAACTCTTTTAAATATTTAGTTTTTGGATATTGTAAAGGTCGGATGTTTTAGGAAAGAATAGCAATACAACAGATTGGTTGGACCCATTTTATGCATGGATTAAATCTCTCTACCTGGTGAACATACTCTTGATGACAGTGTTTTGTTCAACTCTTCATGTGTTTTCATTCGTATATTGAATACAACTTTTGATTTGTGCAACGTACATTTCATTTCCTTTTAGCTATTGTACGACTTATTTTTATTGATATGCAACCTGCCAAACAACTAATGCTTTGGTGAAGATTTTTTTTATGCAACCTGTCGGAGTTATTGTGTTTTGATACATGTTTGATGTCTTGAAATGATATTTTAAGTATTGAACTTCTTGTAGCAGATTATTCATTGAGTAGTTTGTTTTTTCCCTCTATTTTCTATTATTTCATTGGTCTGTCATTATTGTGCCATCATCCAAGGAGGGCCCTCATCCATATCATTCTGCCTACCCAACCTTTCCTTTTTCTTGATAGAATAACCCTCTGACCAACCAACAAAATATTTGAAAGAAGCAATCATTCTAAACTGATAGGTGGCCTAGCTTTTCCCTTGGTAGTCAAGTGCAGACCTTAGGACCAACATCTTTTGGCATCATTGTCAGGGAACAGAGTAATGAAATATCTTTCCCTAGGAGAATGACAATGATCAGATATGATCTTTGATGGTGAACAAAGACCAGACACATTCATACTACATATCATTCACCTGGCGACTCCATGTTTAAAAAATCTAGTGGCGACTCCACAGTTTTAAGAAGTCATAGTATCATATGGAAGCCATCTTGGCTCGAATGTTTTCTCCTTTAAATTTCTCTGTTGTTCCCAGGTTTCCAAATGTTGCTCCTACTATAGATGAGTGGGGTGATTTTTTGCCAGAATTTAGAGAACATAGAGATGACAACCCTGCTGAGCATTTGTTTTAGTTTCATGAACTCATGCATCAGTGGGGAATACATCATGAGGATGTACTAATGAAGATGTTCATGTACTCATTAGAGGGATATGCTCATGAGTGGTATCGATCCTTGCCCCCTACTAGCATCTCTTCCCTGGAACGGTTCCATGCTGCATTCAGTAAGCATTGTAAAAGTTTTTTTCTAGCTGATTTACTTTTTTAGAACTGTTGTGAAGAATTTGAATCTCATATTCGACAATCACTTATTAGTTCTTCTAGTAGTGAAATTAAAGGGGACTTTTCCGTTGAGGAAGTGGAGGAAGATTCAGTTACATATGAAACTTCTTCTGATCCTTTTATTCAAAAGGATGATGTTGGGAATTACATTAATGATGAAATTGATGATAACAAGGCTTTGGATACATCTTGCATTATTCTAGGTGACACATATAGTCGTTGTTATGATACATCTGTTGTTCTATGTTCTCATAAATATTTGATTAACTATGAGGAAAGTGATGTTGAAGGTAAGGAGCATGTTTTTCCCCTTCCTTATGAAATTGTTGAGCAACAAGAAATCTATAAGTCTGAAGATGACATTCAGGAGCTAGAACAAGGACAAACCAACAATGCAAGAGACATACACATTCATTTCAAACAACAAGATGAGAAGTATCAAGGGTGTTTTTCTTCCCTTTATGGTTGTGAATCACATGAATTTCATGAGTTATTTCAACGAGGACAAGAGCATCTCAGTCTTGTTTATAATACAGATCGCACACAACAACAAATTTTTCCTCTCAACTAGTTGGAGGCTTTTCATGAGTTTCAAGATCTAATAGCGAGATGGATGGATTCTTATTTTTCCAAAATCCCAAAGGTTGAAAGTTTTACCATGATCATCATTTGAAATTGTAAGTACCAAATGCCTGCCAAATTTTTGTCGCGTTTGATATATCCTCTTTGGATTATTCTAAACAGTGACCTGCACATAGTTATGATTCTTAGTCAAATGTTTTCTTGGTTTCATTGGAAGTGGAATTACACATGATTGTGTTCGTTTTCAATTGAATAGAATAGATAGTAGGAGAATAAGCTCATAGTTCGAGCATTTAATTTTTAGTTCACAGATTGTTTTTTAGTATGTTGGTTTTCAGTAGCTTGTTTAAATAAGAGACTCCATATCCCAATGCAGGCACTGGGGTTTAGTTGCATTTTCAAGTTTCAGTAAAGACTCCATATCCCAACACAGGCACTGGGGTGTAGTCTTGGTTTTTAATTCAATAAAATGCATGGATGAGGGACAGTAACAAATACGCAAGGTTGATAGACAAAAATGAGGGTAAGTGATTAAAGGTAAGAGCATTTATCTAATCTCAAGGTACCGATCTACAGTTCTTAACACCTCACAAGGATGGGCTATCCCCATTTGGAGCCAATGTTGTAACCTAGGTCTGCATCCCCTACCTCTCCTCTCTTTCTCCCTACACCTTCATCAATTTTTCCTTTTTTTGGTGGCTAAGCCAGTTTCCCACTACTGAGTGTCTTGTCCCTTATTCATTTTTGAGTCTTTGCGCATTTTTGTTTTTGTTTTTCTGAAAGGATAAAAGACATGTCATATTTGTTTTAGAATTATTGTCATCACGTCCACCATTGATTGAGCTCACCGCAGGTCTACCAAGAACTTTTCTATGCACAGGAAATGTCTGTGCACACGACGCGGCAATCCAGAGCAAAAATTTCAGGCTCAGACTGTGGGAACGAACAGGTTACTTTTCGACGACGAAGAACCATCAGGTCAAATAGATCCACGACTCTTGTCCATTTGAGTTCCATAATCATGTGGGTTTTAGTATCAAGTTCGAAGTACTAAGTTCCCAAAGACTCGAAGCCTTCGAAGAGTTGAAGAACCTAAGTCTTGAGAACCTAACACGTCACTTCAACGATTTTCCTTCAGGAGTTTTTGAGCATAACATTCATAAACTCCTGAACTCCCGAAGCCCAGATTTATGAAGAAAATATGGATTGTTCATTCATCACGACACACAACAATAGATCATTCACTTTGGAGAGTTTCCTCCTAGAGATTTTTTATGTTTCACATTTGAAACTCCCGAAACCTAGATTTATGAAGACAATCTGGACCATTCATTCAACACACCATGCGACAGTAGATCATTCACTTCAGGGATTTTCCTTCGGGAGGTTTTTCAAGCTTCACATTTGAAACTCCCGAAGCCCGAAGTGTCGAAGCACATGGTGCACTCATCAGTCATGACACATGGCATTCATCCCAGGTCATTTGGTTGTGACATTCATCCATTTCCATGTGACACATGCCACCCTTCTTTCCATGACACATTAGCATCCATAACATCATATGACGCCAGGCCACCATGTCACTTCAGAGATTTTTTTCCAGGAGATTTTTCATGTTCCACATTTGAAACTCATGAAACTTGGATATTTGAAGAAAATATGGACCATTCATTGGTCACGACACGTGGTGATAGATCATTCACTTCCAATATTTTTCTCCAGGATATTTTTCATGTTTCACATTTGAATCACCCGAAGCCCAAAAGTCCGAAGTGAATCTGGACCATTGATCCCAAGTCAACGAGAACTATCGATCCTTGCAGCAGGTAAATATCACCTGAATCACAAATCTTCATCAGATCGATGATCACGCTTCCTTGCGGGGATGTAAACTGCTCAAGCGTTAATTTTCCTAAGAGGTCCCACAATTGGAACCATGGTATTGTTGGAAGGATACATGGAAGCTTATGGTGGATTGCGGGCCCAAAGGTGGTCTGGATCCAAACCACCCTCAACAACTCCCACAATCACATGCTTGAATGACATCAATACCACCCCCTCTCGCCTTTCGCCACCTGTTCTCCACTCACTTCCTAACCTATCTACCCCTCCTCTCCCTACGTGCCACCTGTATCCTTAACTACACGTTGCCAACTCCATACTCTCGATACCTCCATCATATTCACACCTCCTCTCACTTTAACATATGTCTTCACACGTCATCTACCCTCGCATCCATTCATCTTGTCTCTCGATTGGATGCTCGCCTCCACATCTCCCCTCGTGCCCTATGGGCCAACAACCATTCCAGCAAAGCTATTTCACAAGTACAGATGGAATCTGATGGGGTCAATATAGAGTGCACTTGGCTGAATCTGAAATCTCATACATAGACAGAGAGTTAAGTCTCAATCACAGGTCTACGTAGATTAGTCTCAGAAACACTTCAACAAACTCTGCTCATGTAGTTGGTTATCTCCAGTGGCCTCCAATAGCTCGCAGACATGTCGTCGGTCAAAACAAAGCTCTGCTCTGTCACTCCAAGGCTTTTTTTCGGCCACTCAGTTCCTCCATCACATGCATTAGTTCTGTCACAAAGATAGTAGTAGTTATTTGATTAAGTCCAAATTTTTCTTAGATTAGATGCAAGAGTGGTATTATGTGTGTGATAAGAACCACTCTTGTTTATTAAGTCTAGTTTCTTAGTAAATTTAATTATTTGATTTATGAATTGTTCCCTAAATTTAGGATTCACTCCCCTAAGGACGTGAGCCTCTGCAACTCTTTTAAATAGTTAGTTTTTGGATATTGTAAAGGTCGGATTTTTTAGGAAAGAATAGCAATACAATAGATTGGTTGGACCCGTTTTATGCATGGATTAAATCTCTTGATGGTGAACATACTCTTGATGACAGTGTTTCATTCAACTCTTCATGTTTTTTCATTCTTATCTTGAATACATTTTTTTATTTTTGCAACGTACATTTAATTTCCTTTCAGCTATTGTACAACTTATTTTTACTGATATGCAACCTGTCAAACAACTAATTCTTTGGTGAAGATTTGTTTTCTGCAACCTGTGGGAGTTATTGTGTTTTGATACATGTTCAATGTATTGAAATGATATTTTAAGTATTGAACTTCTTGCAACATATTATTCATAGAGTATTTTGTTGTTTCCTTCTATTTTCTATTATTTCACTGGTCTGTCATTAGTGTGCCATCATCCAAGGAGGGCCCTCGTCCATATCATTCTGCCTACCCAACCTTTCCTTTGTCTTGATAGAATAACCCTCTGACCAACCAACAAAAGAGTTAGAAGAAGCAATCATTCTAAACTGATAAGTGGCCTAGCTTTACCCTTAGCAGTCAGGTGCAGACCTTCTTAGGTATTCCCTAGCAATGAGAGCATATGTGCTTTCATTCAAAATGAACCTTATAAGCCCAAGAAAATATATCCATAGAATATAACAAGATTCCGAAGGGCTTGAATCCTCTAGAGAGTTCGTTTTCATCGAGTGATGTAGGAAATAAAGAGAAACAAAAAGAAGAGGAGTCGAAAAGGAAGGTGGGTGAAACCATCTCCTTGAACATTGGAACACCCGAGTCTCCAAAGAATGTTAGAATAGGTGCTCGATGTTCTGATGAAGAGAAAATGAAGTTTTCCAATCTGCTTGGCGAATTTCAAGATGTTTTTTCTTAGTCTTATGAGGATCTTCATGGTTTTGATTCTGCTCTTATACAACATTCCATTCCCATCAAGGAAGGAATAAAACTAGTTAGGCAAAAACAAAGACCTATCAACCCTGTACTAGAAGCAACTATTTGAAAGGAGTTGGAAAAACTCTTGAAGGATGGAATCCTCTTTCCGGTCAAGCATTCTGAATGGGTTTCCAATTTGGTTCATGTTCGGAAAGAAACTAGCCAAATCAGATTATGTGTTGATTTTCACACATTAAATCGGGATAGTATAAAATATCACTTTCCTCTCCCTAACATGGAAATGATTTTGTAGCAAGTTGCAGGGTCACAAATGATGTCGTTACTTGACGATTTTTTTGGTTACAATCAAATCAAGGTAAAAAGAGAAAATAAATACAAAACCACCTTTATTAATCATTGGGGTACCTTGAATTACGAACATATGCCTTCTGGCTTATCCGATGCAAGTACCACTTTTAAAATACCTATGCAAATAACTTTCAACGATTTGATCACTAAGATTATTCATGTTTATCTTGATGATCTAATCGTGTACTTTAAAGGGCTATCATTTGTCTCAAAGTTTCAAGAATTATGGTTGGGTCCTTTCAAGATCACTTTTGTCCTGGGTACTAACTCTTACATTCTAAAATATTTATAGGAGTGATTTTTTTCCTACAACACTAAGGGTTCTCACTTAAAATATTACGTGGAACCAACTTAAAAAGTTTTAAAGTTATTTGGATTTTATGTATATTAGTAGTCTGGTTCTACTTCATTTTAACCACTCTTTTTCATTTTTTCTTTTATAGTAGTTTAATTTCTGTTTTCCTTTTAATAGATTTCATGTTGTTTTTGCAATTCTGTCATTTTATTTTTGTTGTTTTAAATTTTGTAGTCCCATTTCTGTCATGAATTTTATTGTTTTTCTTCTTTTAGTTTAATTTTGGTCGAGAATAAGATGTTGGATTAGTTCTTCCATAGTGACACTCCTACAAGGTATTGTTAGTCAATAGCAATCAATCTTACACAATTGTTACAATGTTCCCCCTAAAAGCATAATTGAATTTGTTACCTGCTTTCACTGTTGTCTTATAAAGAAATTGGTTATCTCCCGCTTCTGCTTTCCATTTCTTCATCTATTTGAGAATTAAAAGAACAAGTCCATAAATTTTTCTCCTTGAAGTAAAGAGAAAATTATAGTTGAATGATTATGAATATAGGGATAAACCCCCTCATACTTAACATTTTCAATGAGTTATTCCCAAATTCCCGATCATTTTTCCATTAAATCCACTCACTTCCCCCTGTTGAATAATCATTCTGGTTATACCTTCTTGATTTGTTGTTCTTGGTATGAAAAACCATATGTTTTGAGTTCTTAATATTTTGGAAATAGATTTCCCTATGGATTCGACAGTTTGTTGATGATTAAAATCGCAACGAGGATTTATCCCACAAAGTATTCCTAAAGCCTATTATTTAAACTATACTAATAATATATAATACTAGTAGATGGGATCCCCTTGTAGACTAGAGGATCAGAGATAATCTTCTCACACATTTTATGTTGTTGTTTTGTTGCTGCTTACAGGGTTCTTCATGATTGATGATGAAATATTGGTTTTGTTTGTGACATAATGACAGATGGATAACGCATTTGATGTGTTAATTCTATTATTCTAAGCTATGAAATTCCATGTTATGAATGGATTATATTTATTTTTATTACATTTTCTATTGTCTCCATGATTCATTACCTGTCAACACATGCACAAGACACATGTTAGTAACAACAAGAAACAAGAGCAATGGAAATAGACTTGTTAAAAAAAATCCAAGAAGAGGGAACTATACTATATTATGCTATGCTATACTATGTGCAAAAAAAATAAAAAGGAATTAGTGTTAGTACTAACTAGCAATGTTAGTGGCTATACAATTATATTGAGTTATATTGGGTGAATTTGATATATGTTATAGTATGGTTTTGGAAATGGTTAATATGGATTGGGGTGGTGCAATGGGAAAGCAATATGTGCAAGTTTTGATGTATGGAATTAATGGCATGGTTTTGGCTGGCTGGCGTGTACTACGAAATTGAATGAAATGGAGGATGGAAGCAACGTGAAGTAAATGAAAGTCAATACATACTTCTCCCATTGGGCCATCACCCTAGCATGGTTATTTTTCATTTGGTTTTGTTGTGGTTAAGCTCCGAGATTCAGGCATAGAGGGAACTGCTCGACCAACTCGCATTTTTAAAGCCATTGGTTACAAGTATGGTTCTTTTTTCCCATCCATGACTTCGCTATGTGTATGAAATGAACATTGGCTCTGTAATGTGTTGGTCTATGTTTTCTTGAGATTGGTAACTGTGTAAATGCATGGTGTTTTCTCTCGAATGACTGTGTGTTATTCGTTGAAAATGGAAAAATCAAGCATTGAGGTTGTGATTTCATTGGTTGTTCTGTGTGGTGGAAACTATGATGGCTCTTTATTGTCTTTGTGGTAATTTTTTTGGAGGGTTTCACTCTGTTTAGCCTTGTTGTCCTCCTCCTCACAATTAATGGTAACCATACCCAGTTGTATTTGGTGCTATGGGGTTGTTTTGTATATTTCGAACCACCTTTTAGTCACTGTATATCTTTTTCACTTGGTCATGGACTTATTTTGCAGTATTGGCATCAACACAGTTGGTTATGGGGTGGCCATTATGCCAAGAACTATGATTTAGGGTTGTTGGTAGTACCTGGGCTCTGCATTTCCAACAACAATGTTCAGATATTGGGAAAAATGTGAGGGTTATGCCTCTGCGCGTTCTTGGTGTTCGTTACTGTCCAGTGAGAAATCTTTGCTCCTCTGCATCGTGGCCTTCCCTACATGGTGTTGAACTGTCACCATTTTTTACAAAGATAAGGGTTATAGGTCTTGTGGTTCCACTGTGCTTGTCTCGAAGGTTCTCGCCTACTGTTGATATGGTCGACCTCTAGTCTCCCTATGTTTGGTGATCAAGCGAACTCTTGATTATTTCTTATGTTCATTGGTTACAAAGCCCGATTTTGATAAACTCAACCAATCACACTCTTGTCGGGTATCTTGTTGACTGTCATAAGTTGGTTGAGTAGTATTGACAGTGGCTTTGATTATTGTCTCGTCTTTGTTTGATTGGTTTTTTGGAGAGTTGTAGTTGGGAATGATAATTGGTATACAATCGTTGCCTCCATTTGTTGTGACAGTTGAATCGATAACCCATCTCGTTTTTACTTTATTTTATTGGTTGCTTGAGAGTAAATGGTAATGTACAGTCACAAAGATGCTTCTTTTCGTTATGCGTTGGTCTGTATGTTCCTACAGCGTGGTATACATTGAATTTGGTGGTTGTTGTGTGTTAATGTATCTTGATCAGGATTATTGCAAGTTGGAGAGTTGATGATTGTGACTTGTTTGTTTACCATGTATGATTTATGGAGACATCGTGCATCATTTTGTTTTATTGCACCATCAGAGATGAAGCATGGGGTTTTGGTAGTATGGTTTCATTGAAAATTTAATGGTTAATATTGTCAAAGGAATGGAATCAGACATGTTTTAAAAGAGTCTGTGCAACTCAGGAAAGACCTGTGTCTATATTTGAATTGAGAAATTACAATTATGGGAAGTGGCTAATGGTTTTGTATGCTGAACAAAGTTGAAGCAATATGACTGTGTGTTCCTTTAATTTTGTTTTAATTATAAAAGGGAAGGAAATGAAAATAAACATAATTCTATTAACAGGAAGTTTGAAAGGCATAGTGATTCTGAGTATGATGATACACTATGTTAATAAAAAGGGTTGAAGATTTAAAGGGGGGACAGTGAACAAGTTTAGCACACAGTAATTGTTTAATTGGTCACAATAATTATTTAATTGGTGTTGGATCATTTTCATTAAATACATAACTATTTTATGGATTACTTAATTGATTTTACGAACAATATTCATTTTTTTCCCTACCATTATTTCACTTTTCGCACATTACAATTCCCCTCTCCTTCCCATATTCATTATCCACTCCATGTTCCTAAAATTTAGTTATAGTTAAGATAAATTATGTATTATGAGAGTTAAAGGATCGCAAGGATGAATTACAATGATATATTCTTTTGGTTTACGATACAGTTGATTTTTTAATTTCTGTGAGCAGTAATCATGATATTTTCCCCCTCATTTTAACATTTTCCACTCAATACAACCCCTCACATATCCCATAACCCTTGTTCACCCCCTGCTTATTGACAACTATTAAACGATTTGTATGGATTGGATTGCATGAGTCTGATATGTTGCTGAGACAAATTTTATTTCATATTTAAAAGAGTTTTCATGTATGGTTGTTAAAGAAACTATCTGATAATCAATAATGCATACAAGAATGAGATTTTTCAGTAGAGGTA
>ML797902.1:137271-150367 GCA_009831015.1 Picea engelmannii
GATATATGGGTAATATATTTTTGGAAATAATTTCAATTATCATTGATATAAATTGTCAAAATATGAAAGTGATGATGGGAGTCACAAGGAGGGATGTTTTGTTTGATTAACTAGTTGTATTATGATTATTAAAGAACTAAAGGGAATCACAATGGGTCCCACCTACTAGTTATTATTTATTAAAAACCCTTATTATGATTTTATTACTTTTCCCCCTTAACTAAAATGTTGGTTGAGTTTTAGTTTACTTAACTAAAGAAGTAGTTCAACTACGACAACCAATTCTAATTTTCTTAAAGGAAAAAGGAAAAGGAGGAACAAGAGGAGAATAGAAGGAGAAGCATACTAAGGTCTTTTCTTTGAGTTTTTTTTAGATAATTCAATTTTCATTCATTCTTCAATTCACTAGAAGCCTAATTCTCTTTTATGATAGCAGGGTCCTATTGTAGACAACAAGATTCAGGGATGAATTGCATCATTCAGACACTTGTTTTTCAGAGGTGTTGATCTATCCTTGATAGTCTTTGAAGACTTGTATGTTTGTGAATTAAATTTCATGACTGACAAAGGCTATTGTGAAAATTCAAGTGGGAAACAATCTGTGGCAAGTTGATCCAGCTTTTAAAGTTCAATTTTTTACTTTCTGTCAGAAGTCCTTTTGTATGTTTCATCGGGGAAATCTAAGTTTGACTTTGGTCCAAAACTTCCTCAGGAAATTTTGTAAAGAGAATGATTCTTTTGATGATTGGAATGAAATAAACGATTTCTTTATGTCTTATCTGTTTTGATTATTGACTTGGTGTATTTACTTATGTCTCTATATTTATTTCAGCATCTTTTATGTTCAAAAAGTTATATAAATAATGATTTTTTCAACAAGATTTTATTTATAAAAAAACCATCCTAAGCACTTGTAATCAATACTTGTGAATTAGGATACCTCCAAATCTCACACTGACAAGCGCTAGCTCCTTCCTCGCATGTGACCTTGGGTTGTGACCCAGGGCTTAACCTCCTGGCAATTCACAACTTCGGGACCTTCAACCAAGATCAAATCAACGGTCCTCGGCCTCCTCCGAAATCAATGATCAAGATCCACTTCGGGACTCCACGCTTCCGGAGTTTCAAGTCTCCACCTTCGCTTTCTCCCAGAGTACTTACACCCAAAGTACACAATCTACCGATGTGTTTCCTTATGGATCTGACGACCACTATCCAATTCATCTCTTTGGGGTTCGTGAGTTTCAAACTCCCGCGCACTCGTTCCTCTTGGAGTGGTTTCACTCAAAGACGACGGATTTATGCAATGTGTCCTTTTGGATGTTGGACGGTCTCTGGCCTCTTCAGGACTTCAATGAATCCTTGCTCATGTGTGCACGAAGAGACTTAAAACTCATGCACTTTTCCCAGATCCAATGATCTGGAACGCTCACACTCTCTCCTGGATGGATATTAGCTGATGATTTGTGAAACCTTCATAGCTTCACTCCCTTTGAATATTTATCCCTGCTATCTCTCGGACCCTTTGACTCACCAGAGGGCTTACTCTGACACTTAGTCGAACCTCCAATCTGTGCACTTCTTGCAACAGATTCCTATGAAATACTTAACTTCTTGCAAGCGATTGTGCACACCTTGCAGTAGTCTCTTTAGACTCCTTTCAAATGAATGTTTCACACTATCTCTTCTGAGATTTTGATTCAAAAAAGACTTTGTCAATGCACTCTTTGCGGACTATATGCACACCTTGCATGTGTTAGATAATCCAAAATACAATTATCATAGTTTATAAAGTTAGAATAAAATGATTATTAATTTAGAATATTAAATTAATAATCTAGAATATTTGATTAATAAATGTAGACTTTTAGAAATACATTATTGTTGTAAAAGATATGACTCTAGAGAGGTGTCGTATCTTAGGCTCTAAATTAGGAGTATTGTTTTAAGATTGTTAAGATAGCATTTATTGTAAATGGACACTTGTTTATTTAATAAGTGATCCTTATCTTGAGTTTGTTAGGACATTTAGCTTATATATAGCTCATTGCAAGAGTATTGAGTTGTTCAGGTGTAAACTCTTGCAAAGTTTCTTATGTAATTTCTTTTCCTATTTAATAAAATTGTGTGCCTGAGGACACTTCGGCCATTATTGTGGTATCAGAGCTCCTGTAATGCTGCTGAACTGAAGAAGAGATTGTTGATATGAAGAAGAGATCCCAGCGTTACAGACCAAGGAAAGTCGGCGCATATTCTGTCAGTAAATCGGTCAGTTATTGTTTAAATTTTTTTTAAAAAAAGGGAAAAGAAATTGTTTTTATTTTCATTTTTCAGTCATTAGATTTCAGTCACCTATTCCGGCCCTCACATGTCCTGCAACCAGAAGCTCTTCACCGTCAAGCAGTGGCTCTCCATCGATACTGCCCCCTACGATCTCATCATCGTAAATGATCAGTGCTCATATGCCCAGCCCGCTATCTCCCAGTTCTGAAAGCTGCGAGTATTACCTCATATTTCACTGTCCTTCTGCAATCACTGTTAACTCACACTGTTAATTATTATTATGTGAAAGCTGCGAGATCTTTGTATTGCAATACAATTGATATATAAAACGATCTGTCGAATTAAATGATCTGCTGAATTAAACGATCTTCCATTATTGGGCTGAGTTAAACGATCTACCATTGGAACTGATATATAAAACGATCAATCTTCTTCCTATAACTGTCATAAGCAAACTGTTCAACGCATCAACAGGTTTATTGTTAATCCGGTGGTCGAGGTGAATTGAACATTGGTTGAAGTTTTTTTTAATTTACTGGACGTATTTATTTTCTTGTTGGACGTATTTATTTGCTGGACGTATTTATTTTCTTGTTGGACGTATTGATTTAAGTGCCAAGTTCGAGTCTGCTGGGAATCATCGGTGCAAGCATTTCTTCCTTCTATAAACACAACCCCTTCTATAAACGTGTTTCCTTCTATAAACGCAATCATTCATGTGCGTGATTCGCTAATTTGTGGACCGTGGCACCTGTTAGTGACTGTGCTTCTTTATTTCGGCGAAGACATGGTGGATGGGGGAGATGGTGATGGCATTTGTTTTCCGTGTGCAGTTCTGGTAATGAATTCTATAATCTATTGTTAGACTTCTGTCATTCCTGTTAGATTTCTGTCATTATTGTCAATATAGTGCACATACAATTGGATCTTGTCCATATTTCGAACGGAAATTGATGAAATTATCAGTTAAAAGCGGACATCTGGATGGTTTAACGGCCAGAGAGTCTACACTCCATTTAATATTTCTGAAAATTTCCAGTACGCTTGATATGGTCAAATACTTAAAAGACTTGAGCTAACTTACAAGATACTGTAATTTTAGCCAGATCGACTGGATCAGCCACTGCCAGCTTCAACAGAAGGAGTCTCTGTGGCAACACAAATTTCCATTATTGATGCCATATCTTGATGTGCGTGACAAATTTTGACAGGAACGCTTAAAGTTCTCTTTTCAAAGACAATAACTGAAGTAACTCTGACAGTTTTATTTTACATGTGAATTATCTTTTTATCTTATCAAGTTATTCTTTATGTAACTCAAAGTTTTTTTACTTTGAGGGGGGGCAAGATTGTCAGAATTTTGTAAAAGTGTAAAATTTTGAAAGTTCCTTGGAATTTTGACTAGAGCCAAGTACAAAGCTCAATGATTTTTTCCTTGTTTCAATGACTATACGAGGGTCAAGGCCAAGCCTCGATAGATCGTCTTTGGTGTGATGCATCTGGTGTGTTGTTCATCATCATATTTCTTTGCGTGATTATTTTTTTGGTGCGTAAATTCAACACACTACAATGTCCAAATTAATTAATTTATTCCCCGACTCAGATAAACTTGAAGGCACAAAATCTTACAAAACATGGAAACGACTCATTGAAAGCACTCTCATTTACAATGAACTTTGGCGTGATATCTGTAATGAAGATACTAAGCCCACTAAGCCAAGAGATGCAACGACATTAGCAAAATAGGAAGTTAAAAATGCCAAAGCATTAGAACTTATTAAATCTTCAGTTAATGATGAGATGTATGTGCATATTGAAAATACAACTAATGTGTGGTCTGCCTTGAAAGTTTTTAAATATTTATTTGATACTCAACCTGAATCCAAGAAAGTTGATCTTCAGTTAAAGTTGCTTCAACAAAAATTGACTGAAGGAGGTGATGTCCATGAATATATTTCCAGACTTAAAAACATTAAGCAGTAAATATTAAATGCGGGTTTTCAAGCAGTAGATGATAGTTTTATGACTACAATCTTAATAGTTGGATTGTCTTCTTCTTATACACATTTTTTGGAGACTTTACAAGTCACTGGAAAGTTAGACAAGCTTACATTTGATGAACTAAGTGAACTATTATCTCAACACAATAAAACTTTTGGAAAGAAAAAACAAGTTGGCGAAGATGTTTTTTTCTCAGAAGAAAGCACAAGTAAGACTTCAAGTGACAGTTATAGCAACAGAGGAAGAGGAAAATTTGTACAAGGTCATGGACGAGGCCAACATAGAGATACAAATTTTCAAGGCAGAGGCAATACTCAAGGCAGAGGCAACAGTCAAGGAAGAGGGTATTTTCAAGGTAGAGGAAACAATCAAGGCAGAGGATATTTTCACACAAGAGGAAATAGTCAAGGCAGAGGCTCTTTTCAAGGCACCAGTCAAGGTAGAGGACAGACTCCGTCCAGAAATCAAAGCAGGGGCAGAGGACAGAACTTCGACCAGAATTTCGGTAGAGGGAGAGACTTCAGTCAAATTGTTTGCAGAAGGTGTAACAAAGTCAGTCATTATGCAGAAGATTGTCGCACTTCCATTGATAAAATCGCCAAGTTTCATCAAAACACAACACAATTTGCAAATGATCGACAGGATGATGATTCAGAATATGTGTTTACCTCATCTTCAACATTACACATTTCCACTGATTTTCAAAGTGATTATGAAGATGCTTGGATTTTAGATTCAGGAGCATCTCAACACAAGACTTTTAGACGTGACTTCTTTTGGAATTTTCAAGAATGCCATCTTAATTTTGTTTTTCTTGCAGATAATACTAAACATACTCTTTATGGAAGAGGATTTGTTAAAGTTTATTTACCTGATATTGGAGAACGACTAATTTCAAATGTATGGTATGTACCCACTTTCAAAAAGAATTTTTTGTCTTTAGTCACAATTCGACAAGCAGGACATCAGGTAATTATGGAAGATGGCTTGGTGAAGATAAATTAAGTCAAACAAAATATGAAAACAGTGATGACAGGATATGAAGACGAAAAACTGTTAAGGATGAAAGGAACAGTTATTCCAAGATATTCAGACTTTGCAGGTTCAGTAAGTACAGGTATCTCTCCTATCAGATTGTGGCATGTGATATATGGACATCTCAACTTTGATAGTCCGTCTCAACTGCAAAAACAAGGGATGGTTAAGGGACTTCCCACTTTCAAAAGGGACACTTCAAAATGTGAAGCATGCATTTATGGCAAACAGAGTCGGGAAATTTTTTCAACAAGTTCATGGCATGCAAATCGATGGTTGCAACTAGTTCACAACGATGTTTGTGGACCTCTCAAAACTTCTTTCGGTGGTTTTAAATATTTTTTACTTTGTTGATGATTTTAGTAGAATAACGTGGGTTTACTTCTTGAAACAAAAGTCAGAAGTATTCGACAAATTTAAGATTTTTCGACAACTTGTTGAAAATGAAGTTAAAGAAAAGATAGGTACACTCAGAACAGATAATGGCAGAGAATTTACTTCTAATGAATTCAACACTTATTGCACAGACAATGGGATAAGAAGACATCTTACTAATTTCTACACTCCTCAGCAAAATGGAGTTGCAGAAGGAATGAATCGCACTTTGTTAGGGATGGCAAGATCCATTTTAAGTTTTAAAAGGTTAAGTTCTACATATTGGGCAGAAGCAATCCATACAACTATCTACTTAAGAAACAGATCTCCCACTGCTTTTTTGGATGGAATCACACCTTATGAAGCATGGTTTGGTTTCAAACCTCGAGTTAAACATCTTAG
Organism: Picea engelmannii; assembly: GCA_009831015.1. NCBI lineage: Eukaryota > Viridiplantae > Streptophyta > Pinopsida > Pinales > Pinaceae > Picea > Picea engelmannii. The sequence goes on from ML797902.1 coordinate 143,368, forward strand.
AGTTTTTGGATTAGTATGTTATGCCTTAGTTCCTAAAGAAAAACGAACTAAGCTTGACTCAAGAAGCTTGAAATGCACAATGATTGGGTATTCTGATGAGAAGAAAGGGTATCGACTTTTGTCCAATGGAAAATTTATTATGAGCAGGGATGTCATTTTTGATGAAACTGAAAGTAAAAGTGCTGATGAAATTGGCAGTCTTCTTCAAAAGTTAGAAACTAAAGGAAATCAAAGAAAAGGACAAGTTCAAAGTCAACCAAATTCACATAATTGGTATGAACTTGAGTTTCCTTCATCTGAAGTTGTTTCATCCAGTCCAGTTACTTCGACAACATCATCTGGTTCTTCCAGTAGTTCATCTGAATCTCCTAGCAGTGGCAGTTCATCTGACAATGATTCTCCACCTCCAAAATCTTCAACTGATCGACGAACATTAGTTTACATTAATCCAATTTACAATAATGGTAATTCAGATCCCCAAACTAGTGAACATCAACTACCAAAATGGGCAGTTCAACTTTTGAAAGATGTAAGGCCTGATGAGAAAAATAAAATGGGAACAAGGGGATCACACAACAATGACGATAATTTTTCCTTAGTAGCAAATGATTTTACTGAACCATCCACCTACAAAGAAGCAGTCAAACATAAAGAATGGCAGCAGGCTATGGTTGAGGAATATCAAGCAGTAATTGATAACAACACTTGGAAACTTGTTGATTGTCCTACAAGTGTTAAACCCATCGGATGCAAATGGGTTTACATAATTAAATACAACCAACATGGCGAAATTGACAAGTATAAAGCCCGACTCGTGGCTAAAGGTTTCGCGTAGCAGGAAGGCATATCTCAAAGAAGAGAAACAATGGAATCTTATTCCAATGCTTAATAACATAGCTCATCCATTCATGGAAACAAAAAATAACAGGGAACTGCAAACAGTAGCAACACCATGAATTGGATCAATTTTCCTTTGTTATATTTATTTAAATGTAAATGGTTGTAGCTATGATAAAGCAATAACTAAAAATTCAGCAACAACTAAATCACATAAATCTCCTACAAATTTTCAACAGCCTCATTCCTTCATACAACACCTCTATTTATCCTAGAGGGATCCTAGGGTTCCCTCTGACTACTTGTCTTTTGGAAGAAGAAAACTAACTACTACTTAAGTTCTGTTACATTAAAGTCTAGGAGTGAAACTCCTAGATCACTCGTGATCATTCATCTCCCAAGCATTTGATCTTCTTCAGTTTTCAATCAGTTCAAAAAGATTGACAGGAAACTCCAGTGTTTAAGATTCCAAAATAATTCAAAAGGCACGTTATGGCACTGAGCTATCCCTCCATGTGTGCTTGTTGGAGATGCTCCTACATCAGAGGTGGATGTGTAAATGAGGTTCCTGGCCATGGGAGGTGATCAATGTGCATGTGTAAATAGTCAATAAATGACATGAGGATGAAGTGAAGGATTCTCGATAAAAGGAGCAATATTGATGATGTTGGAGCATTGAAACTCCATTTCAAATGAGCCTAGAGATGAGCGGGTATTAAAATCACTTGGCCATCTTGGTCAGATTTGTTCAAGTTTCAAATGAAAAGTTTGAGGTGGAGCACTAAAGGTGTCCAAGTTATAAATGTGGGCCTATATTTCTCTATGGAATCCATGATTTTCTTAGATATTTGTGGTGAAACGAGTACTTGAAGGTCATTCAAGTGTTTCAGAATAGATGATGGAGGCAGGTTCACATCGTTGCAATTTGGAATTTTTTGCAAGGAAGATGGGATCGAAGGGGTGTGCTCAGTAATGTCAAGTTGCAACAAGAGTTGTGGGCAAAAGCAGTCATGTTATCTGGTAAATATGTCACCATCAATTGAAAAAGACTAGAAGATTATGAAATAGGTATGAACAAGTCATCTTGTGATTACTTAAATGTGAAATTTTTGGTTGTGATGCTTATGCTCTTATTAGCGTTCTAAGTAGGACCCAAATCAAACAGGTAGATATTTGTTGGTTATGGTGATGGTGTTAATAAAACAAGTAGATCTTTGTTGGTTATGGTGATGGTGTGAAGGAACACATATTGTGGGATCCTACTGCCCACAAAATCATCATTAACAAAGATGTAGTGTTTGATGAATGTCCTCTCATAAAATCGTAAATATTAAAAGATGAAAGGTACAAAGCATGAACAACATCAGAAGGGTATTTGGAAGGTATTGATTTCCATGAAAATTTTCACTAGGTGTTAATCTTCTTTCTATTCATGTTGTGTTAGCAATATTATGTAGCATCCCCAACTACTTGTTGGGCTATGCCACTTAAAGTTTTTGCACTATGATGATAAATTAATTCATAAAAGTACTCTATAGTTGTACACATTCATATCAAATAATAACATAAAGATACACGCAGTTTACACTCGAAAACCAATGAAATTAATTGCATAAATAATATCACAACACATGAATTAACAAACATAATTGATTCTTATCTTTGTGAAATAACACCAACTTTGTACAGACCTTCTATGTTCCTCCCAACCTTATACCACCCTACTAATGAACTCTCAACAATGGGTCACCCTCGATTTATGGCTTAAACTCCACCTAAGTAAGGGAATCTTAACCTGAGCTAAGGTTTCCTGATCAACAAAAAGCTCAAAATCAAGTGCCAAATCAAACTAACAGACTATAGTCCCTCATTCCCCACATGCATGTTCCACCCTAAGAAGTGTGAACCTTATCTTCTCAACAGTCCCTCGGCTACTACACTTCCCTTCCAGGGCTTCAGCAATAGGCCAGACAAGAATTCTCTAAAATCTATAACTGCAGGTTGGAACTTTGGGAAATAAATTCCCAACAATTCTCTCACCTAAAGAGAATGCTCACGGGCCTGAAAAATCACCTCTTCAATCCTACGGACCTAACAACTCACTTCTTCCCTCTTGTTCCCGAGCTAACCAGAGTAGAGGTACATGTTATAGTTACAATACAATGGGGTATGGATGACAACAATGTGAGTGAGTGAAGGAATGATCATGGAATAATGGAATATACTAAGTCCAAACTATATGTATGCATGTTCCCAAGTTTACACTTTTCATGTTGGGAACTAGCTTGGGTCCACTTGAGCCCCCACTTGTCCTCCTCCTTATAAATTAGGATAAAATACATATCCATACTTTATAATTTAAGTAATATTAAAGGAACATTAATATAATATTCATTTGGGCTTAATCCCCCTAGCTTATCCCATTTTCTAAAATTTTAACCCCCTTTCCCAACCTAGTGGAGTTTATCCCCCCATACTCTTTTACATGGTCGGTTTGCAACAATAATTTGTTTTTCATTAATAATCACATGTGATTACATATTACAATGATGACTCACTAGCCATTTTATCATTTGTCTCTCCATCCTAATAACCACATAGACACGCTGGCCTCAGGATACATATACACAAAGGCACTCTAACCCAAAATATACTGGCTCACCAGCCTATATGTTCATTTACATTTATATGTAAAATTGGGGTTCGGTCTAGGGGTATTACATTCCCCTCCCCTTATTTATGCATTGTATTCGGTGCAATATATACAAATATACAATTAAAACTTTCAAAAGTCTTCAAAAATATGTGGGTACTCTACCTGCATAAAATCCTTCTTCTCTCAAGATTCATCCTCGGGACCATACCAGGTCCATCGGACCTTTACTATCCCTATGGTTCGATTTCAGAGCTTCTTGATCTTTCGATCCAATATGCACACCAGATGCACTTGAAAGTTGCCTTCTTGCTCCACCTGAATCACACTCCAATCAATGACATGATTAGCATCAAGTACATACTATTTAAGAAATGATACATGGAATACATTCTGAATACACATTGATGCAGGTAAGGTAATAAGGTATGCTACAGGCCCAATCCTTTCCAAGATTTCAAATGGCCCACAATAACGAGCTACCATCTTTGAACAATTTCCCAACTTCAAGGAACTTCTCTTGGCCTTTATTTTTAAGAACACATGGTCACCCACTTTAAATTCTCTATGGGTTATGATTTTATCAGCATATTGTTTCTTCATGTCTTGGGCATCCTTTAAATTATGTTTATTTTCATCATTTTCTCTTCCATTTCCATAAGTAATTCTGGCCCAACCACTGCTATGTCCACGAGGTTTTCCCAACTTACCGGTGTGTTTCACTTTTTGACATACAAAGCTTCAAATGGGATCATCTTTAGAGATGTTTGGTACCCATTATTATAAGAAAACTCCATCAGATGCAAATAATCCTCCCATTTGGATGGTTTGTCTATCACATACTTTCTTAGCATTTATTCTATCACCTAATTCACCCTTTCTATTTTCCCATCTGACTCTGGATGATAAGTTGTGCTAAAATGCAAATTTGTTCAAAATCCCTTTAATAATCCTTTTCAAAAAATTGATGTAATTTTGGATCTCTGTCAGACACAATTGTCTTGGGTATTCCATGTAATTGAGTTATTTCTCTCATATAAATATCATCTATGTTAGCTTCCCTGTGAGTGAGTTTTACTAGAATAAAATGGGAAGCTTTAGTGAGTTTATCCACCACTACCATGATGGAATCATGTTGCTTGTTTTTTCTGGGTAGTTTGGTGATGAAATCCATTGTTACAACTTCCCATTTCCACTCTGGAATGGGAAATGGATGTAGCAAACCAATTGGGTGTCTATTCTCAACCTTGACATTTTGGCATTCCAAACACCTGGAAATAAAATCAACAACTTCTTTCTTAATTCCTAGCCAATAATATTGGCTCTTGACAACTGTAACAAATTTCTGGTAACCTGGGTGCCCAACATAAGGCGCATTATGCATTTCTTTTAAAATCATATTTTTCAATTCTTGATAATTTGACAAATAAATTATTCCCCTATACATGATAATGTCAACCTTTTCCAACTTATATTCTTCACATTTCTACTGCAAAATACCTTGTTATGATTTTATCCTTATTTCCATGTACTGCAAATATGATTTTGTAGCCTCTAAAATTCTTCCTTTCAAATTTGATTGGTACATTCTAATGGTTGTAGCATGCATATCATGCACCCTCTTGCTGAGTGCATCAACCACCTTGTTCTCTTTCCCCTTGATATTCTTTATATTAAAGTAATATTCACTAAAAAATTATAACCACCTTCTTTGCCTGACATTTAGAGTTGGTTGTCCAAATAAATATTTCATACCACTATGGTCTATTCTCAATGCAAATTTTTTCCCCATGAGGTAGTGCATGCACTATAGTTTTCAATTCCAAATCATTAATAGCATAGTACATTTCATGCTCCTTTAATTTTCTTGACTCATAGCACATCCCATACCCATTCTGACTAAGGACTCCCCCAAGCCCTTCTTTACATGCACCAGTGCATACAATGAAGACTTCATTTGTATCAACAATCCTTAGTATTGGAGCACTTGTTAATAAAATTTTCAAGTGTTGTAAACTCCTTTCACAATCCAATGTCCACTCAAACTTAACACCTTTCTTTTGCAAGGAAGTGATTGGGTGTGCAATCTTTGAGAATCCTTCAACAAATCTCGTATAGTATCCTTCAAGACCTATCAATGACCTCACCTCAAACACATTCCTTTGTTTTTTCCATCCTTAAATGGCCCTTATGTTTTATGGATCCATTGCTATTCCTTCCTATGAAATGATATGGCCCAAATAATGAATTTGCTTCGGATAGAATGAGCACTTGCTCAATTTTCCATACAACTGATGCTCCCTCAATACCTCTAATACCATACTCAATTGTTTCTCATTCTCTTATTCAACCTTATAATATATATGAATTTCATCGAAGAAGACAATGACAAACTTATCTAAGTAATCCCTGGAAATTCCATTCATTAAACACATGAAGACTACTGGTGCATTTGATCAACCAAATGGTACCACTATGAACTCATAATGGTCATACTTTGTTCTGAAGGAAGTCTTGTTGATGTCTTATTATTTAATTATTATTTGATGATAGTCTAATCTAAGATTAATATTGTAGAATATTTTTGCATCTTTCAGTTGATCAAAGAGGTCATATATCCTTGGAAAAGGGTAATTTTTCTTCACAGTTACCTTGTTCAACTTCCCAAAGTCGATGCAATGTCTCAATGTTCCATCTTTTTTCCTCACAAATAATACTGGGGCACCCCAAGGTGACACACTTGGGCATATATACCCCTTCTTCATAATCTCTTCCACTTTCATTTGTAATTCATTGAGCTCTGGTGTACTCATCCTATAAGGAGTCTTAGATATTGGAGTTTCTCTAGGCATCAGATTGATAGATAAGTAAATATCTCTCTTGGGTGGCAATCCTTGTATTTCCTTGAATACATCTTGAAATTATTTTAGGACTACATAATCTTCAATATTTGGCATATTGTCTTTAAGTGTCTCTTCCATATGTGCTACAAATATTTGACACCCTTTCCTGTAACTCTTCTTCAGTTGAAAGGATGAAATTTCTCTAATGGTTACTTCCCTAGGACTTACCTGTACTATCCTTAAATTCCCTTTCTCATCCAAACAAGTTAATGCCTTATTATAACAGTCTAAGACAACATGATGTTGGTCCAACCAATCCATACAAATTAGGAATTCATAGGAACCTAAAGGTATGATGTTCAAATATTCCCTGGTGATCAATCCATTCATGTCCATTGGGAATGACCTAACCATCTCATTAATTTTCCTTTTATCTCTTATAGCCAGCTACACCAACCAAGATGTTCAAATATTACTTCTTGGAAAATGAAATATTTCCACCATATTGGGATCTAGATAATTATGACTAGCTCCTTAATCAATTAAAATAGAAAAGGTTTGGTTGTTGATCTTACCTTCCACTTCAATCATATGTGACTGAAAATTGCTTGTTATCCAAGGCTGTGTAGATCCTAGGTACATTTATTCCCATGTCCTCCACCGTATC
>ML797903.1:7007-18184 GCA_009831015.1 Picea engelmannii
GAGTACCTTTTTTCTTCTGGGAGTCGCGTCCCCCTTTTGTCGACATCAGCACACTTTTTCGGAAGGGCGACAGTATCTTGATTCTCATTCCCTATGTTAATGAGAGATCTCAGACGACACAGGGGGAAACACCATTACTCCCTATTGTCGTTGGCCCCCATAACATTCGACGCAAACACTCCCTCATGTTATGGTGGGTCTTACTTTGCGACTATTGTAGTTCTTTTTGTCATTTGCCGAAGACCTCTGAACTTGGTAGGGCCATCAATGCCCACATCATCATCACTGCTTATTATAGTGATCATTGCCTGTTATTCAGAGTATGTTCCATTACAGAATTGTCTTATGCCTTTCTCATTTATCGCCCCCGCGGGCGCTGCAGTTGTCTACACCAACACTTCAGTCATCTTTTTTTTCAGAGCTACATTACACGAGCATGGGGCATGCCCGCCTCGTTTGTACACAGTTGTATATTTTTTCATGCACGTCTCTCAGAAGGTCGAGATACGGGTTCCTTTTTCCTCCAAATGACCGTTCTGAAGGGTCCCACTATTGCTTTCCCTTACAACAACAGTCTTAGTAGAAGAAACATTGATGGATTTCGGCTATATGTATGCTCCTAACCTCATCCATCAGGGGGCATCTGTTATCACTGAAATTTCATCTGCACATGGCGACAAGAACTCCACATCATCAAAACAACAATGAATTCATTCATGGCACTAAATTAAGTTCACAGCATTCCAGAAAGGTCAAAAACTATACAAAGTAACCAAAAATTGAAGGGCGCTTTACAGCAGTAAGGTGCGTGCGCGTATGCGCGGGACAAAAACGTGTTGCGCGCGCGTGCGTGCGCCCGACGCGTGACTGTCCACATAAAAAGACGTGCATATGCTAATACGGTGCATTAATTTCTTAAGTCGGCCTCCCGACCACCTGTGGAACGGCCCCCAAGATGATTTGACCCTCAGATCAGGGTCGGCTCTGCAAATTCAGCGAATTTATGGCTTAAGTGAACCCTAAACAGGTCTGTGTTTACACCGGAAGCTGGTTACGTGACCGACTGGAAATTGCTGTAAATAGTTGTGAAGGCTCATTGTTTCAGCAGAGAATTCCCAGCAAAGTTACGCTGTCCAGATTCAGAGCTCAGTCTTTTGACAAGCCATCCATGAGCGGCCTAACTCATAGTTCTTTCACTGTTCATTTCATCTCTACTCATTTTGTAAGGAAAGCACAATCTTGAGAGCCCCGAAGGACCTTCCGCTGGAGGGAGAGGGAACCCTTATCTCTGCCCTCAGCGTGTGCTCTGGTTTCGCTAATAAGATCAAGCCCGAAACCATTGACGACTCCCTTGTCTCATGTTTGATGTTCTTTTTTTGTTTTCGAACTATTATTTGCTTTCAGCTGTTAATTAGATTGTATTAATAAAGGCTCTTCTCTTACTATTTTTCCCAGACTTTTTGGTCCTGATGATGGATCCTGCTATGGATCCGAAACGTCGACGACAAGATGTCATCAACACTGTGGAGATTCCGACTAATTCTGTAGATTGTATTATGTTATGTTTTCTGTTTCCTGTTAACCCCATGCTGCCACAAATGTTCTGCCTTGGTGAACCCAACAAGGCATGCAGAGCGGTCTCCATTTTGCTCACCTGCTGACAGATTGACCGCGAATGAATGTATAATGAATGTATCAAATGAATGTATAATGATGTTTATTTATACCATTTATGTCACTTCCTTTTAACATTAGGGTCGACCTGACACTTTCTTATTTTGTAATTCTTTTCTTTAAATATTTTTAGGGCCTACATGTACTTCCTTCTTCAATTCACTTTGTCATCTTCAAAAAATCATTTCTCCTCAACCATGAGGATCCACGTGATGTGTCACATACCATCGGAAGAAACATGATGTATACTATCCATTCATGGGTGTTGTATATGCATGTGCATTGTCCTTCATGTCCAAATACCTTTATCAATCTTGCGGTCCAAAACCCATGACTAGGGTTGACATCAATGACAATAACCAATTTTCCAACAGAAATCCTAAAGAGTCTTTGTCATAGTATTACCCCTGAAATGTGTCAACATATTTGGGAATTAAGATTATCATTAGGTTTTTTACACCGTCCCTGTTCTTAAAATATCACTTTTAGTGCTTACCCATTCTCTAGATGATTTCTTAACCAAAATCTAAAATCTCTAAAACCATGATAAAACTTCCAAATTTGAAAGAAAAAAAAAATGCTCAAATGTTTACCTATATTGCAATTAACCTCCAGTATCACCTCACTCTCTTTGTCATTGATAAATATATAATTGTATTATTATTTAAAAGTGGCATAAGAGGGTTGGAAGCACTTAAGTGTGGGAAGTGTGTGTAAACCCATCGAGGTATTGAACATGCTCGCTAGCAACAGGTAAATGCAAACATGATACCAAGACAACTTCGTTGGGTTACTAAACAGGCTTGCTGGAAAAGAAGCAATGTCGGGTCAAGAGGTAGCAACTATATGCCTTTAAATAAACTTTTATGGAAGTATACATCATGTGGATACAAATATTGGATGAGATTAAAGAATTTGAGTGGGTTAAATGACATCCCTATCGAGGCTATGGACGTCTGCTGACAGCAATGGCTCTATCAACGGTATTGAAGTCCTTTTATAAACATCGTGACTCTTTGATTAAAACACAAATTAAGGTTATAATCCTCTGTAAAAGAATTCTTTTCTTCTTTTCTGTCATTTTTCAATAAATCTGAGCTAGTCTTAATATTGTGTAATATTAAGGTGGATTTGTTTCAAAGCAGCTTAAAATTATATCCAAGTCTTATTCTTCTTCCCTGCAATGAAATTTTAATAGGTCAGAGATAACTGCTTCACCCAATAAGTTGCCATTTGTTGGCCCCCAACAACCCCCTTCTTTTTCTTTAATCCAAATCTAGGGTCCCTCGAAATTTTACTTGGATTCTTCATTTGTTTCCCTTTGACTTGATTGGATTGGTATTGGTTTTGTTTGTTTCTAGGTTGGTTTGAGTTTATATTTTTTTTTTKGGGGGGGTTTTATTTCTACATAGTTTATATTGGCTTGCTATAAATAATTTATGAGCAACAAAAGATAAGATTTGGAAATGCGTTCAAGAACAAAAAGATGATTGTGTGGGACTTGTTTCAGCCAAATCRTGAGGAATATGAAGAAATGGTTGAAAACCCATCTCCCAAATGGACCCATTTAGCTTACTCACGAGCGTTTGCCCAAACAAATGTACGATTTGAGAGATATTGTTGTCTCTTTACAAGGAAAAGTTCATGTGGTGGAAATTATTAGTGACACCCAGACTGTTCATTCGTTGCATAAATATATGAGAAAGTTCAGATCCCAAGGATGTAAGAAATTCAGAGGAGGATTTTGATCCTTTCTTTTTTTCATATTATTTATTTTGTAAACTTTTTCTTTTCAAATGGAGTAATGGATGGTTGGAATTTTTGGATAATGGACAAGTATTTTCAAAGAAGAATATGAAATTCCAGATTGCTGAATGGATTTTGTCATGTGTATAAAATGGTTTTATTTTCATTATAATATCTTTATATTCCTTGAGTAATTGATTATGCATTGAATTAAATTAGCTTTCGTTTGTTTTATCAATACATGGTTAATTTCTATCATTTATGTATTTTTTTTTTTCAATCTTTAAGAGTCTATTATCCCAAAAATTATTCCTAGACCATATGATGATCATATTTTGTTGAAACTATATGACAAAGCAGTTTACTCTTTGTCTTTCATCCTTTGTAGACTGTGCAATGTTTTTTCATTTTTTTCTCATGTAATTTCTTGATGTGAAATATTATCTGTGTTGAATTAGCTTTCGTCTATTCTGCACATAATATTTTATATCATGATTTTTTTTATGATGTTCATTATCTTTTGGTTTAGTTTATATCTATGACCGATCATCTATTCAAATATTTTGAGTTTACATCTGATGCTAGATAGCTGGTAACACCATTTATGAGAATTGGAATTTCTATCATTTTCAGTTATTGGACATTTCAAGGTCACATGATATATAATTATTTGTCTTTTTGTCATCATACAATCACTCCAGAATTTGTAGTACTTCCTTGAATTTCTTTAGGAAGTATTATACTTGTTTCTGTCAGATGTTTTCACTTGAATCAGGACAAGAGGATCTCACACAAATGCCAAGAGATGATTTTAGTTTATTACTGTTGATTAGCTAGAGGTTAGTTAGTGTATTATTTATTTAATTTGTTGATTTGTGAATGAAGAGTGATTTCATCATTTAAACATCAATCTACTTTGTCTATTTTCCTTATATAATTTACAATCTTTTTCATTCATAGTTCATTTAGAGTACTAGAATAATTTTTTTTGTTTTTAATCTTGTTTAGATCCATTATCTTAAAACAATTATTTTCACAAGGTTTTATGCAAACTTTGTAAACTGTATATAATCATTGTACATTAACACTCATATTTAAAAGAAATTGTAATTAAAGTGTTGACTATTAGAGTAGTATCTTTAGTTAGTTCACATCTTTTAAATTGTTTTAGGATCTTACTTGGCTAATGGAGCCATAAAACCTGTTAGGGTAGATTATACCAAACGTCTTGGGTTAAGTAGACAACCCTAGACTGGATCTTCCCTTCCCTTTGATGATGTGTTATAAACACCCGTCAACAAAACCTTCATGTATATGATATTAGTTTTCTCTTTCATATAAGTATCCATCATGCTTCTATAATCATGAGCTATAAGTAAATACTAACTATCATATCCTTATGCCTACAAACATATTTTCGTCATTTTGCTCCATATACCATACTCTAGAACATTCTGACCATTAAAAATTGGTAATCCATTCGCATTATATTCCATGATCTCCTTCTAATGGTTAAACTATCTCCTCAAGGAAATGGCTCTAATACCAATTGTTGGATTACTAAGAGTGGGGGGGGGGTGGGTTGAATCGGTAATGAGAAATTATACCACTTTTAACCACAATATATATTCTTTATCTTTACCAATGATATTCAACACTTTATCATCAATGTTTCTATTGGCATGTTTACAGGAAGAGTGTGTTTGTCAATGATGTCAAGAAAAAGAACAAAGATGTTGTCATTGATGGAAAGAACAAAAATGATGATGGCATATTGGCAGCAATGATGAGAAACATGAAAGAAATGATGATAGCATCGGGAATGGTAAATTACTATCTACAAGATTAGGAGGACGAGCACAAGGCATAGAGTTGGAGTTTCTAGATAGACAAAGGTTATCATGAAGGCCACAAAGAGCATGTGTAGGATTCCTTAGAATCTGTGAGTTTTTAGAAGGAATCAATATCAGGAGGGATAGAGGCTTGGAAGAGTTCAGAGAAAGGATGAGGGTCGAAGTCACCTCATGGATTTAAGCTCAGAAGGGTTGACGCTAAGTTATTTGGCAAGGATCCATTGATATTCTAGAAGGACAATAGAGATCCCTAGAAAGAAGAGGAATTAATATCCATGGGCCATTAGATCAAATGGAATTGCAAGGAGGATAAGCCCAGGATTCATTAACCATGCCAAAGCTACGAAGGAATACTAGTTGTCCATTGAGGCAGGACACGTTGTGAGAGATCAGCCTTGTTCTGATTTGCAAATTGGGAAATTAGAGATGGGGGAAGCGGAAATGCACGAATTCCGAGTTCGCGAAGGTGATCACAGTTGTTGATTGAGGAATTTCATGGGTCGTCAATCGGACAAGAGATGAAATGAAAATTTGCGAAGTCCTGATTCACGTAGGAGAGATCTAGGTCATCGGATCAGAGAGAGCTCTGGACCATTGATCTAACACGATGGAGTTCAGGAGCTTCGCGAAGGAGAGATATGGACCGTTGGATTGAGGAATGCTATGGACCATTGGATCGAGGAATGCTATTGACTGTTGATCTGACATGCCAAAGTTCTGGAGTTCAGACCTTGAAGAAAGGAAGTTCTCTAACTTTCAACATCGCAAGTCATGAAGTCTCGAAGTGCAGAGAAGATATCTAGACCATTAGATTACTGTGGGTCATGGACCATTGGTCTGGAATGACAAAGATCGGAGTTCATAATTCAATCTCAGTTTTTCTCTAGAAGGAGAGATTTGGACCGTCGGTCTGACGTAAGTGGAGTTAGAGGGTTTGGAGTTTGGGAGAGTTGGGATATATCATAATAGAATATCTGAAGCACGAAGATGCAAAGTGCCTTTTTGGTTAGCATGTGGTTACATCTAGTGGTCACATCAGTGGAAGATGAGGGAAGGAGATAGCGTTTCTAGGCTCCACCTCTGGGGTTCAAGAGTTGGGAGAGTTGGGATGACTCGTAGAATAACTTCCAATATGCAAAGTCACGAAGCACCTTTTTGGTTGGCGTATGGGCAGAGCTAGTGGTTACGTGAAGAGGAGTTTTGTGCCCAATGATAGTTTGCACAGGTATAGCTCACGAGGACCCAATGTAATGTGAACTGTTGATCTCTAGATCTGTCCTCCAACAAGATCTCAATCATTCAAAGCTATGGACACCATATTTTACACATTGAAAAGTAAAAAATCCTCAACATGTATAATCCAACGACAATGATTAAATCATCATTCTGACCGAAGGGTTGTTGTTTGCCTTCATGATTTCTTGATCAGTTATGATTCAATTATAAGAACTAAATCATTGTTCTTCGCATTGGAGATTCGTAGTGTAACGGGTCAGCTGAATGATTATTCTTGGGTGTTGGAGATTCATTGTGTAACTAATTATGAGAGTAGGCATAAAAGAATAATGTGGTGACTGAGTGAGGTTTCCCTTTTGTCCATAAAATGATTTGTACTGCAAGGAATGAAGAGGTCGCAGAATAGAGGGAATTGAGTCTTCTTTGATGGTGAATCATGCGCATAGAAGGAGATCCAAGTACATGTGTGGAATTGCAGAGGGGAGGCGTAGCGCATATAATGGAAATGGTACACATAGCACAAGATGCAGAAGAAAGAGATAGAACAAAGATGCATATCTGAAAGAGGAATATAAATATGAGGTACGCATGAAGAGACAAAGAAGAAGAACAAAAAACATAAGAATATACGAGAAGGAAGACACTGATGCAGGAAGAGCAGAGCAGTGTAGTAGAACATTGATAATATTGGTAAGCCATTGATAAATAATGTATAACTATATTAATTTTAGTAACACAGATTTATAATCAGGGTGGTAGGGTGGTGTTAGGGAGGACTATTGTCCTGAGAGTTTCAAGTGGGTTCTTGAATATAGGGAGTTGTAGCTTACATCTAGTTGCAGCTAGAAAAATCAGGGTGGGAGGGAGGTGCAAGGGAGAACTATTGTATCTGTTATACAGGTTGGTGACTGTGTGACTGGAAGTTTATGCTTCCATCTAGTTGATGCTTCCTTCTAGTGGGTGTTAGAGAATCCAGAGAGTTTGTTCTCTTAGAAAGTTGCATTTTGTACAGGTTGGTGCCTATGTGACTGGAAGTTGGTGTTGGAACAGAAAGGGAGTTGGTGCTTCCTTCTAGTGGGTTCTAGAGAAACTAGAGAGTTGGTTCTCTCAGCAAGTTGTTACTTGTAAAACAAATATGGTAGCCTCAAAAGGAGTGGGTTCTCATAAGAATGATAATGTATAGAAAATAAATACTACTTATCATATCAAGAAGAAGAGGTTTTCTCCCTTTATGGGTTTCCTCAAGAATATTTGTCTTTGTATATTTCATGTGTGTGATTGATGTTGAATACTCTATTTCTTACTTCCCTGCATTATTATGATCATCAATGAGTGTTCTGTAATGAGTTTAAAATGGGAATATTGTTTAAGCACAGTAACAACTGATTCACCCCCCTCCCTCTCAGTTGTCCAACAATTGGTATCGGAGCTAGTTCCCTTTATTTAAGGGTAGATCCTAGAGCTTAAACATGACTATCCATGAATGAAATTTAACTAATAAGGCCCCCCAATTCAATGGAATAATGTTTGCCTCCTGGAAAGTTAGGATGAGAACCTACATAATGGCTTTAGGTGCAGATGTCTGGGATGTGGTAGAGGTGGGTTATGTAAATCTAGTTGTACTAGCTTCTAAGGATGACAAGCTAGAATTTAGCTTCAATGCTAAGGCTATGAATTCTATTCTGAGTGGGCTTATAGAAGCAGAATTCAAAAAAGTTACGCACTTAGAATCTGCCAAAGAAATGTGGGACAAACTCATTAGCAGTTATGAAGGTAATGAGAAGGTAATGGATGCCAAGCTTCAAACCTATAGATTATATTTTGAACAACTAAAGATGAAAGAGGATGAAACTTTTGGGAATTACTTTCTGAGATTTGAAGAACTAGTAAATGCAATGAAAGGGCTTGGTGAAAAAATTGAGGAAGCCTCTTTAGTTCATAAATTTTTTAGATCTTTGACAGATAGGTTCAACCCAAAGGTCTCTTCTATAAAAGAACTTAATGTTCTAAAAGTTCTTCCTTTTGATAAACTTCTAGGAAAGTTGACTACATACAAAATGAGGATAGGTAAAGATAAACCCACTGTTGTAGGAAAATCTCCCTGCGGATAGGTAGATTGTCTCAAAGAGATTGACCCTAACTCTAAGACAGAAAATGCTTAACGTGGACACTGACTTCCTTTCAAATCTATACAAACTAATACATGAGAAGGAAGGAGAATAGAGGTACCTCTTTATCGATGTTTGTCCCTGCACACTCCGAGTTGAGCTCCAATCCTTTGCTCCTCGTTGAGTCCTGTAGACAAACAAGATACAATCACTTCCTACTCTATTGATATTATCTTGAAAACAGATCTATCTATCAATGATAAGTTCATGTAACATCAGACACAAACTAGAAAGAAACATGCCAAGCGTGTCATATTAATGAGAATAACTACAACAGTACTTACAATCGTAGATGCGAATGCGACAGCTTCGTCAAGTCCCCTTCATCTAACCCTTGCTCAAAATATCCACAACCTGGATGACATCAGATTCATTGATCACTCTCCTTTGGTTGACTGTGCGTTTCCTATGAGATCATAGGTTTCATGCTAGCAATTCTTCCCCTCCCTTCTCACCATCACAGAGCTTGCTTATATAGGTTAAGAAGAGCTTAACCTATTGAGTTATATTTAGAACAAGTTGAGGAATTCCCTCCTTGGATCAGGGACCTCTTGATGGAACCAAGAATTCGAATGCAACTACCTTATAAACTTGAGAGATCCTTCCCTTATTCTCCTCGACGGGCCAACTACTTCCTCAGATTAGACAACGCTCCCTCAAAAGGGGCATTAGAGCACTATAGCACTCCCTAGGAAGCTTGAGGGGGCCAACATCACTCCAAATATGGGTAGCACTCCTTCAGAGGGGAATATGGGCATTATAACACTCCCTAAGACCTTATAGGGGAGTGCCAGTGCTCCTAGGGCTGATGTAGGGGAGTGCTCACCCTCAAAACCTTAGTTTAAGAGCTCTTCTCAAGTGATAAGAGTTCCTGGACTTCAGTTAATCAATTTCCTTCCTCCAAATCAAGTGTATGAGATGTATTAAGAGCCTCCTTAGTGTCGTCATTATGGAAGTATGCTTGAACAACATTTGCGACACTTATGAACAACTTGCAAAAGTTGTAAGGAACATGCAACACTTACGACACTTATCGAAGTGAGCAATATTGAGATGTAATAGATTGCCCCCCAAAGTATGAAGTTAGAAGATGTGAACTGATAACTGAAATGATTTGTAGATGTTCAAGAAAGGGTATGGACTCGGAGAACCTGACGGAAGCTGCACACAAACATCCAACAAATATCATGACACATTTCAAAACCCAAGGCAGGCATACCAATGCTTGGGTGATCAAGACTTGCAAGATATGACCGCCATAAAATACATTGCGCATCCATGATTGTATTGATAAGAAGGTATAGCCACCAAAGATATAATGTGGATCTATACTTTGATGACTTGGAATGATCGTAGTCATGAATAATACACAGTGGATCTACGAGATGACAAGGCATAGCCACGACCAATACAAAGTGGATCTATGTAACAGTGTATGTGTCATTTGTCCAATAGAAACTCCTTCGCAACCTAGGAAAAGCATATATCAAAGTGGTTACTCAACCCAGGGTCTTCTTACCGATCCTGATGTGGTATGATTCTAACCATGTGAATAGATGTCCTGATGTCAAACATGGCAGAAACCACTTGATTAGCAGTCAATGGTGTGAACCGTTAACAAATGTGAGGGAGACCACCATTAATGTCAATTATTCCCAAGGTACCCTAGTAATTTCCATCGAATGTGAATAGATGAGCTGAGGTTGAACATATTTGGAATCATCCGATCAGAGGTCAATGATGTAAACCCACTGTCGAATGTGAGGAGGCCTACCATTGAAGCATGTAGGTCCCAAAGTACTAACTGGTTTCTAAGTCTGATTCTCGGATAATGTGTTGAAGTCAACAGGAATAGAATCGTAGAGGGAGGGCCTTTATGTATCCCCCATCAACGACATGAAACGGAGATGGAGATGTAATTGGTAGATCAAATGGACATGGACTGACACAGGTTTTGAGGCAAGATATTTGGGATGGCTGACTCTAGAGGTGGATACTTCACTTGAACACTGAGGCACAACAACAAAACATGACATGGACCAAAACTATGCAGTGGATATTGTGACTTGCGTCAGGTGACCCAAAGGAGTGAAAGGAACTCAAAGGATTGGCTCAGTGCAGAGGTTCAACAGATTATGATGCATGCAAATGACAAAGTGTCATGTTCAAGGGCGACTCTAAGAATTGCTGGATAATGTTCTCAAGAGACTGCTTGGCTTGCTCCTTTCAATTTTTCCCCCATCCAGATAGACAAGTACCTCTTTTTTATTTAATGAGCTCGAGGAGGATAACACATGCTCGATATAACTCACCTTCGGTAAGTTCCTCTTCCTTTGTTTAACGAACTGGAATAAGTAAGGGTTCAGTCCCATATGGGTCTGTTGATGTGTTCTTTAACGAGTCCAAAGACAGAAAACTCGAAGGTTTTTCAGGATTATAGAGTTTGGAAAAACACTTAAAAGAGAACTCTCTCAGTTCCTTTTTCGTACAGTAGTCTAAC
>ML797903.1:24815-44686 GCA_009831015.1 Picea engelmannii
TTGTTTTGCTCGCTGTCAGAGCTACAACTCACCATTTTTCTTTCCATTTGGACCAGGTAGATGTCCATCTCTTCTTATTTCAAACACATGGTTTAACATTCATTTTTATAGAATCATTTGATTTAAAATATGAAGCCCTAAATTGCCCAAAAAGACCAAAATCGGCCTCTTTTAAAAATGATGGAAAAAAGGGGATTCTTTTTGCAAAAACGCTTTAGAGGAGGATGGCCAAGTTGCCAATGCTCCAATGGCTGATTGGATGGGTCGTTTTTGGCAAAGAACCCATGAAAAATCCTTCCATACGCCCACACAGCCACAAAAAAATCGTTTTGATTTTTTAAACATTTTTATTGTTATATGATGAATGTTAAATGGCTAAGGAAGGGCATGGTGATTGTAAAAGAGGGTGTGGTCACTTTAAATGATGTGGGCATTTAGATTTCATGTTTTAACTTGCTTTTTAAAAATTGCCGAAATTGCCAAAACGTTGAAATAATGAATTTCTTTATTCTTTTGTTTTATAGGTAACTTCGGCGACCATGATCGAGTGGAAAGAAAGAGAACATGAGATGGATGACTTAGCCACCTTGCGGAGTCCTCGCACACGGGCCATGTTGCAAGCTTGTGGCTTACTCAAATTCTTCAAGTTGCAAAAAATGAAGAAGGAGATTTTATTGCTTGAGCATATAATCGGCCTATGGGATGTTGCAGAGCAAGGATTCTGGATTGGCACACAACTTTTAACCATTGAGTTAGAAGACGTGTATTTTTTTACTGGCCTCTCAAAAAGAGGGGTCCCCATATCTTTTTCCGAGAAGAGGGCACTACCTGAGCAAGTGGACGTGTATTTGGCACGCCACTGTATCCTAGGAGCAAGACTGGTAGGGGGTAGAATCCCTATCAAAGACATCCGAGAGCTACCCCTCAGATCCATAATGTTTTCCATCATGAGCATGACGGGTAGTACTAGAAAGCATCTGGCATCAAGATCACAGGTGGCTTATGGTGTTCAGTGTTTGGAACCGAGACTGTTCAACTGGAGTGCAGGGTTCCTTCACAATGTGAAGGAACATGTTTCACGGTGCAGGACGGGACAGAAGAAGTTTGGTTATGGCTCATTTCTGGTCTCATTTTTTCTAGAGCGCATCCCTCAGATGCAGCCTTAGATAGCACTGGCAGACCAGTGGATGAACCAAGGATGGAGAGGTGGACTAGTCTGTCTCCAAGGCTAGTAGCAGAGTCAGAGTTCCATTTCACTGGCGATTTCTTTGCCTGGTTGAGATGGCAGTATCTCTGGATAGAGGACTTCCCATATGCTGAGGTGGATTTCCGTGGAAGTATGGATTTGATTTTACCCATGGGGGAAGACTGGGATGTGTCAGGTAATAGAATGAGCCATACCTTGTCTAGTTTTTGTTTTTAAAGTTTTTTGATGTATATATATTTTTTTGGGTATGTAGAAGAGTTTTTAACATATGTATTGTTTTCAATGTGCAGACAAGGGAGCAATGCGCCCAACCAATATACCAATACTAGGACATTGTGGGGGCATTCCGGTTGCAGCAGATCCAACAGTACTAGTGATAGGTCTCCGGGAGGTTGAGAGAAACCTCCAAGGCCTTACGATGGGCATTCCTCCTTTACAGAGGGGAGAAGTGCCTTTACATCTACAGAGGAACACTGTGGGAGTACCAGAGAATATCAATTCTCTACTGAGGTGTGTAGTGTGCACAGTGATGTGTTACTCGTAGCACAATGTAGTGCGAGGAGATTAGAGTCTCTCCGATTATCATATTTTGTATGCCTTGTTAGGCGATGTTGTAGGGGTTTAAAGACCCGGCATTTTTCTCTTCTACATACTTTTTGATGTAATCAAAACATTTCAGTCACGCCATATATATATATATATATATACAGTTTTGAGTTTTTACAGTGCCAATGATTTGTACATGATGATGTATGTGATGTGTTTTAATTTACATGTAATGTACAATTTTTCTTTCCTTAAATATTATATGTTGGCGAGATACTGATGCATGATGTAATTGGCTAACGAATCTGAAACACTATTAAGTTCTCTTGGAATGTGTCTATATTCAATGTAATCGAACATTCGTTCAAGACGGTGAACTTGTAGGTGGAGACGTAGCAGGATAGGACTACAGATAGCGTAGATACGATTGAGTTGATAGATCACGAGTTGGGAGTCTAAGTAGACAACGATACGAGAGATACCTAGGGATGAGGCTTGGGTCAACAATCCAATGACAACATGATATTCTACCATGTTGTTGGTTACTGGTCCTAAGAAGATACCTCCTGAACTCACCACCTCGTCAAATTGGTAAATAACCCATGCTGCCGAAGCAATGTTCCAGGCATGTCGACTAGCACCATTCGAAAACCCAAAAAAGATAGGAAAGGAAGACGTCATCTGCGCATGAAAACACAAGCACAGTCATGAGTGGCAACGGTAAAGACTTGAGCATGAGAAAGAAATAGACACACCAAACTAAAATACAATAATGTACAAAGTACAAATGCTGGGTAATCTAAGCATAGTACCTTTTAAGGTAAAGCCCATTTCAGGGCACCCCCAAGGAAATTCCATCATGATCTACTAATTCATAGGCACCTCTGTGTATCACACGCTTCACGATGTAAGGACCGTGCCACAGAGGTTCTAACTTTCCTGTCCCCAATTTATCGTGAGCTTGGTCATAAAGGAGGACTAAGTCTCCTTCCGCAAAAATCTGATGGTGGATGGATTTGTCGTATTGACTCTTAATTCATTTTTGATGTGCCTCATTAACGAGAGCAGCATCATGACGTGTTTCGTCCATCTTGGATAGATACAAGAATCGTTCTTCTTTAGCAGAAGCATGGGGCAAGAGTTCTACTTTCAGTTTGAGTGATGGAATCTCACACTCGATTGGTAGAACAACTTCAATGCCATATACCAACTGGAAAGGAGTAAATTCAGTTGAGGTTTTCACAGAAGTGTGATAAGTCCAGAGAGCGGAGAAAAGTTGTAAATGACACGATGTTTTGTTTTCCCCTACCATGCATTGGATCATGGTTTTTAGGACTTTGTTGATGGCCTCAACTTGTCTGTTATCCTGAGGGTAGTAAGGGGATGAGTTTTCATGGTGAAAACCCAATTTGACATGTAATTCGCTCATCATCTGGTTCTTGAAGTGTGCACCATGATCAGTGACAATGGCATGTGGTACACTAAAACGAGTTATGATATGGTTGAAAAGAAACAGAGCTGTAGTACGACCATCGTTGAGGAAGGTATGCATAGCTTTAGCCCATTTGGTGAATTAGTCGACGACGACGATGATGTAACCGTGCCCCCCGGCTGAGGTAGGCTTACACTGCATGAAATCGATACCCAACTTGGAAAAGGGGCTGATGGTGATAATGGGGTGCAGCACAGTAGGGTGGGTGCATGCCTTCTTTTTAAAGACTTGGAAGGGTGGGCATTTTTTGACAGCCTCAATGCAATCTTTGAAAATCAAGGGCCAAAAGTAGATGACACATAGGATTTTTTGGGTTGTGGCCATCCCGGAAAGGTGACCGCCACAGGCACTAAGGTGACAATTATTTAAAATGTGTTCAACCTCCTCGTGAATCAGGCATCGTCGAAGGATGGTGTCAATACCATGATGATACAAGGTGTAGCCGATGATGATATAATGATGAGAGTGGTGACAAATGCATCACCGCTCTTCGCGAGAAATGTTGGGCTGAAAATGTTAGGTTTGAAGGTAGAGGAGAATGTCTCCGTACCAAGGATCAGAGGTGCTAATGAGGAAGAGAGATTCATTGGGGAGAGAATATCTAGGTTCAATGTTTTCATCAGCATGAGGGAGAGTACAGATAAGCTCTACAAACACCAGGGATTTTTTGGCTTTGGCCTTTGTAAACTCAATATCGAATTCTTGAAGAATAACGATCCATTTAGAATATTTTCCCCCAAGTACTTGGCGTGTTAAGACATGGTACATAGGGTTGGAGTCTGCGATCACTGTGGTGGTGCATAATAAGATGTAATGGCAAAATCTCTAGACAACGATGACATCTGCCATAGCCAGTTTCTCGACATGTGAATATCGGAGCTTGGGTCCAGATAGACTCTTGCTCAGGTAGTAAATCACATGTTCTTCGCCATTGGGGTCCTCTTGAACTAACACCATCGCAATAGTGGAATCGGAGGCAGCCAAGTAAAAGATATATTCCTTTGTATACTCTGGAGGGTGTAACAAGGGAGCATGGGTCAAGGCGTGCTTGAGGGCATCGAATGACCGTTGGGCAGTGTCATCCTAGAGAAAAGGGGTGTTTTTCTGCAGTAACCACATGAATCCTTTAGTTATCTTGGCGTAGTTGCAGATGAAACGATGAAGGAAGTTTGCTTTGCCTTGCAAACTTTGGAGTTGGGTTAAATTGGTGGGTGGGGGTAAGGCTAGAATGGCCTTAATCTTTAAGGGATCCACCGTGATCCCATCTTTGGAGACAACGAAACCGAGGAGTCGACCAGATTCGACAGCAAAAATGCACTTGTGTGGGTTCAAGCGAATACGGTAGAACCGACATCGAAGAAAAATTTCCCGCAAGTGATCAATGTGATCGGATCGATTGGATGAATGGGTGGGTAAATCGTCGAGGTAAGGCTCTGTGATATGCTTGATATCGTGGAAAGCATACGACATGGCCCGCTGGAAAGTGGCACCAACATTTTTGAGGCCAAATGGTAACTTTCGATAGGAGAAAGTTCCCCATGGGCAGATAAAGGTTGTCTTATGTTGATCAGCAGGTAAGATTTCGATCTGGTTATACCCAGAAAAGCCATCCATGAAAGAGAAGATTATGCTCCCTGTGTAATTATCGATGATTTGGTCAATGAAGGGTGTAGGGTAGTTGTCCTTAGG
Organism: Picea engelmannii; assembly: GCA_009831015.1. NCBI lineage: Eukaryota > Viridiplantae > Streptophyta > Pinopsida > Pinales > Pinaceae > Picea > Picea engelmannii. Next base: position 29,750 of record ML797903.1, read on the forward strand.
ACAAGCTTTGTTGAGATCTCAATAGTCCACACAAACACAGATGGTCCCTTGTTTTTTGGAAACCGGGACAAGGTTAGAGACCCATTTTGTCAAAGGGGCAGGATAGATAAATCCAGATTTTAGAATTTTTTCAACTTTTTCCTTTATAGCTACGATTTTCTTGGGATGAATCGGGCAAAGCTTTTGTCGAACAGGTTTCACGTCAGGGTAAGTTTTGATTTTGTGTACGAAAATTGAAGGTTCGATCCATGGCATCTCCTCGTAGCTCCATGTGAAGACATCGCGGAATTCCTTAAACAAAGCGATGTAAGAGACCACTTCCTCGGGTGTGCAATTAACACCAAGGTTAATGTTTTCCACGACACCTTCTTTGATCGAAATGTCAATAATGATCATAGTAGAGATGTTACCCATATTCTCCTCAGAGAGAGTATCTTGTGTGAGGATAGGAGATTGTGGAGCATTGGTAACATCTGGAGGGAAGACAGAGTGTATGTCTTGGTGAATTTCTTCCAAACGTGGAAGAAAAGAGGATCGATGATGGTTATCATTCCAAGGTAGATCGTCAATGCTAAGCATTTCCATAATAGATTCGTTAGAAGGAAAAATTTGGGAAATGTAGTCAACGGCGGACGACAGGGAATCCAACCATGAGGGCACCGAGTAGGCATCAGGTGCCAATAAATGTGAATTGTTCGAAGAGGGAGAGGAAGATTGAATATCTATGTATGCGGGCTCAGCTAGGATAAGTGGCATAGTGTCACCGAGCACATCGAATTCCAGAGGACTAGGTACAATCCAAGGATCAGATGATTCCAAGGATTGATAAGGCATATTTGAGATCATATTGACGATAGAAATCTGATGCGCCGTAGGTGGAAGTGGTGTAGGGAAAGTACCCATAAGACTAGAATCTTTCAATAAGCCAACACCAATGCTTTCATACGTAACTAGGTGGTCTCCCAAAAAGGGAATGTTGTTGGTAGCAGGGATGTGAGCATCGGGTGTACATAAATCAAGTTGATCGATGGTGACAATTTTACCTTGATGGGAGAATTGTACACATCGAAACACCGATGAGGCGACGACAGTCATAGCGTAGAACCAACTTCTTTCGAGTAGTACGTTGTAATCAAGGGGAGCATCGACCACCTCGACATCAACGGTAATGGTTTTGCCACCCAACTGAACAACTAAGGATTGTAATAATTCGTGAGGATGAAAACCTCGTCCATCGAAAGTGCATAACATCGTAGCGGATTTGTTAAGGGCAGGCGATTTTAAGCCTTTCCAACAAGCTAAGGACATGACACAAGTAGAGGCTCCCTCATCTAGGATAGTTCAGTGGATTTGTTGATTGTGGACAACAACATCGATTTGAAAAACTAGATAGTGGGAGAGTCATGGTTGATGATCATCCAGATTAAACGTGAGGTTGTTTGATGACTTGGGATCAAAAGCGCTGATAGCAGCTAAGAGCATTCTACGTTGGCTGGGACAGTGTTGTAGAACATCCAAGGTGGACATAGCACATGGTGCTTGGGCTAAATCTTCCACAATGTTGTAGTTTTGGGTAGCCCGTGAATTAGGGTTGAAGGTAGATTTCCATATGGTGCTCTGAGGAGGGTGTAAGATGGATTCAAACGAAGGTTTTTCAATCTGAAGTGGCCCGGATGGAGGGCTGGAAAAGGGAGGACCAATGGAAGATGGTAACGGGTCCGGTGCAAAACCAGTAATAGTATTCGGCTTATCAGGTTTAACTAGCGTGTCGTATGTTGTAGAGTGAGTGGTTAGATTAACCCCGTTGAACATGTAAATGTGAGCACTTTCCGAGGCTTCATCATGGGGTGGGTTGGAACTGCCCCCTACGGTGGGGTTTTGAGCAACCAAAGATTGTTGCTGCGGAAAAGGCTGAGTAAGCACAGTGGGTTGTGAATATCCTTTGAAAATCTTGGCCACTTCATCATGATGTGGACAGTCTCAGGTGTAGTGATCATCGCCACAAATGAGACATGGGAATTTCGGTTTTCGTTGTGGTTTTTTTCCGGTAGCAGGAGTTTTCAGTTGATTTTTTGGTTGTTCATTGTTATTGTTCTTCTTTGGTTTATTTCTTGCTTTCCTCTTGCCCCCAGATTGTTGTGAAGGGGTTTATTGGACCGCATTCACCTCAGAGACCTAAGTTTGAGGGGGGGTAGAAGAGGGTGCATTCGGGCTGGGAGCAGCCGTTGAAGCGGGCCACTGAATTGTTCCAGTCGATTGGGCAATAGATTGGGTTTTGACAGAGCCAATAACTCCATCTGCGTGGGAGGCAGACGATGGTTTGGATGGATTGTTAGTGGCACGGGTAGCATTCAGTATCGACTCATACATAGTACCGGATTGTGAATAGACTAAGTCTAAGTACTGATCTCAGGCGATGGCTTCTTCCTCGGTGACTACACCACCCATGGCAACGTCACGAGCAATCTGGGGTAACAATGATTTAGTGAACCATTCTGATAACAATTGGTCAAGAATGATCTCTTTGATTGGCCTTCATCGTCATCTCCATTCATGAATATGATCGTAGATGTGTACGGACGTAGTCTGACGAAGGGAGGTTAATAGTTCAGTACCCGTCTCATATCGAATGGGTAGTTGGAAGTGTGTGAGGAAGGACATGGCGAGAGAGTTGAAATCGTGAAAGGATGCGCGTGGTAGTTCGATATACCATTTCACTATGGAACCCGTAAGCATTCGTTGGAAAAGTCACAAATGTATAGAATCGTCCATGAGGGAGTTGGATGAACACCACAAATGGAAAGTCATCACATGGTTGTTTGGGTCTTCTCCGAACTTTCTGTCGAATTTTGGGATATCAGAAGGAAGTTTAGCTGAGATAGCTGGCCAAACCGGAGAATGATAAATAGGATCATTCGTTAACCGAGACAAATCTAGAAGGTCCAGGGTACCTAGAAAAGGTAGTTGTCGGTTAACCTGTGGGTAATGCTGGTGTGGCATAGGGACACCAGTGGGGCCAATCACTGGGTTATGCAGATAATTGTAACTAGTGGGCCCTCTTGTATGAGGTTGGTGTTGACCAGGGTACACATGATTTGAGGTGTTTTGAGAAGCATGTGTGAGCGGAGGATAACCGGATAGGTTTTGAGGGTTGTAGGATGAGTTTGACGTTTGTCCATAAGGAGGCTGTTGTGGAGTCTGAGAATTGTGTCCTGCCGAGAACTGTGGATTTCCTGGAAAAGGGACGTTCCACGGATTGGGTGTGGCAAATGCATTTTGTCCATATGGTTGATGGTAGACTCCAGATTGAGGTTTCCTCCCAGCATGAGGGTGCCCCCCAAATGGAATTTGTCCTCCGGTGGGAGGATGCCCCCCAGCTTGAGGTAGAGTTCCCAAAATTTGAGAACCAGATGTAAATGACTGACCGGTGCCACTAAGTGGATTAGGACCACCAATACCGGTCCCTCCGAGTTGTTGGATAGGTATGGAATTTCCCGGCATAACTTGGGCAGTAGTGGCTTGGGTAGTAGTGGCAATGGGAGTATTCAGTTCCCTGTACCCAAAAGGGAGTGATGATGTAGGTCTTGGTGTTAAAGGTGTGCCCATTGCAGCTTGGTTGACCACTACGTTACCGACGGGAATAGTCGGAATGTGCGGGACTATTGTAGAATGGGCCATCTGGAGGGGAAGAGTAGACCTTGGGCCAACAGATGGTATGTTCAGACCAACAGGAAGTGTGGTTGTAAAAGTCGTGGTACCATTAAAATGGTTTAGGGGTACTGTGTAGGAAATGGGTGCGTCAACACCCATCCCTATTCCATAAATATCTTGCACCATGCACGATGGACTTCGAACAATGTCTGTGGTCCAAAAAGGATCATCATCTAAAGGGTTTTGATGAGACCCGGTCGGAATATCATAAGGATTGACGACAACAAATTCACCAGCGGAATTCAGTTGGAGGACACGTCGTTCATATCCCTCCGGAATGTGGAAAGCTTTCAGAGACTCTGAAACAATTCAAAAACTCTCTAAAGGAGTGGGAACTTCTTACTGGGAAGTTGTAGTGTTTTGAACCTCACTCTGTTGAGGAGATTCCTCCGTAGAATGAGGGGGTAAAGGGGTGTTTCCTTCCATATATTTTGGAGGAAGTCCCTGTAGCCTCCGTGAATGGCGTGGAGGGTCAATGTTGGTGAAAAAGAGTCAGCAAAAAAGATCTATAGCCAACTAGTGAAAAGAAACAGCATACACTAATAAAATCTAAGAATCAAAACCAAGCAAACAAGACCTTCTCTCGATGACCATACTAGTTGGTGATGAAATCCAACGTCGTGTGATCAAGTCTAGAAGGGGCAGGGATAGGGTGGAACAGTTACAATGGTGACCTACTTAACGGACTTACACCTTGGTGCAAGCTTCCACGCAGTAATTGTGGATTTACCCTCCAAGGAGCCCGAGTGATTTTGACCAATGTCTGCTCCAGGTACAATGAGACTTCCCTTCACCGTCACCTTGTGTAAGACCCTAAAGATTATGGCCACTAAGGTTACCAATTCGGAGTCAGCCCCTGGGCGGGAACAGTCGACAGTCCGATCCGAACATACAGGCAGGGTATCGAACCCGAAATCAACTAAAAGGATTCCACGCAACAATTGTGGATTTACCTTTAAGTGATCCCCATAATATGATCTGACCACAACAATCAGTTAAACCACAGAGGGTTAGTCCCCGTAGCTCACCCGAATGCAACCTCGTGTGTAACCCCTGTGTGAGAGGGGGGATCCCAGGCAGACTTATACGATAATTGGATTTGAATCTCCCTAACTCAGGATGCTAGTGTTTGTTTTGGAAAATTTGGAGAGTTATGCTCACAGCCTAATCCAAAGTACTAGGCCTAATCTACTGTTGGTGGAGGATCCTAGAAAAGAAAAAGTTCTAGACAATTTTTTAATTAGCGTTCATTTTATAGTTGTTCTTTACTCAAAGGGGCGCATGGAAGTGAAACGAATGGAATTATGACTCAGTCCCAAAAATGCATCAAAGATGATAAGCAACCATTTCTTTTCGATGAACATCTATCTAAGGGAGAGAGAGAGTTCTTTTCACTAACAAGCACTAAGAAGGAATGTCCTCAAACATATTTTCTTCAAATCAAATCTTGATGTGATGCTAAAACTTTTGATATACCTTCTAACATGCACAATCAATCATGAAGATGTTTTTTATTGTTTGCATATGAATAATGATTAATTCAACAGAATGCTCATCTTGCTAATTATCTTCTTGGATGAATGAAAATCAGACCAACACAAGCAAGAATCATACAAACAATACACCCTCTTGTTGCGATCGAAACAAGAAGCGAAAGGAAAGAAACAATCAAAGAGGAATCAAACCAAGAACTTCACACCAAAAGAAATGTCGAAGAACAATGATCTTAACCAAAACCAAATGAAAAGATATGTAGGCCTTTGATGACCTTCACTATCATTTTCAGTCGAAGAGGAGAGAAGGACAATGCATGGGTTTCAAACTCCAAATGGCAGAAAAACTCAACAACAATACTGAAGAAGGCAACAAAATCCAAATAGCAAGATGTTTGTTCTTCAAAAAGACAAATGTCAAAGCTGGAAAAGAAAAAGGATCGACTCAAAAGGTAACCCAGCAAGAGAGACACAGAGGAAAAACCCTGAAACAAAAATTCTGGAAAGTTTATTGGCCAAAGGAGGGATGGCGCTCTGTTGTCAAGGATAAGGAGCGTTATAACGCTCCGTGTAAGGCACTCAGTGAGTGTTGGTGCTTTGTTAACACAGGGACAGGGGTGTCAGGTTAAAAAATCTCCTAAAAGTGTCAAAAAATTCAAAAATTGTAATTCAATCTCGACAATTAGGCTGAGTGTGATGGGGTAGGGAGCCAATCATCTCATGAAACCAATCAAAAGAGGAGTGAACCAGGTCTGAAACAATCAAGTGGTAGAACAAGTTCAATGAGGAGAAATCAAAACAAGGAGTTTCGATTCGAGGCTATCTCCCCAGTGGAGTCGCCAGTTTCTGTTGTAGGAAAATCTCCCTGCAGATAGGTAGATTGCCTCAAAGAGCTTGACCCTAACTCTAAGATAGAAAATGATTAACGTGGACACTGACTTCCTTTCAAATCTATACAAACTAATACATGAGAAGGAAGGAGAATAGAGGTACCTCTTTATCGACGTTTGTCCCTGCACGCTTCGAGTTGAGCTCCAATCCTTTGCTCTTCACTGAGTCCTGTAGACAAACATGATACGACCACTTCCTACTCTATTGATATTAGCTTGAAAATAGATCTATCTATCAATAATAATTTCATGTAACATCATACACAAACTAGATAGAAACAGGCCAAGCATGTCATATTAATGAGAATAACGACAACAATACTTACAATCGTAGATGTGAATGCGACAACTTCGTCAAGTCCCCTTTTTCTAACCCTTGATCGAAAGATCCACAACCTGGATGACAACAGCTTCACTGATCACTCTCCTTTGGCTGACTGTGTGTTTCCTATGAGATCATAGGTTTCATGCTAGCAATTCTTCCCCTCCCTTCTCACCATCACAGAGCTTTCTTATATAGGTTAAGAAGAGCTTAACCTCTTGAGTTATCTTTAGAACAAGTTGAGGAATTCCCTCCTTGGATCAGGGATCTCCTGATGCAACCAAGAATTTGAATGCAACTGCCTTCTAAACTTGATAGATCCTCCCCTTATTCTCCTCAACGGGCCAACTACTGCCTCAGATTAGACAGCGCTCCCTCAAAAGGGGCATCAGAGCGCTATAGCGCTCCCTAGGAAGCTTGATGGGGTCGCCAGCACTCCAAAGATGGGTAGTGCTCCTTCAGAGGGGAAGATGGGCGTTATGATGCTCCCTGAGACCTTATAGGGGAGCTCTAGCACTCCTAGGGCTGATGTAGGGGAGCGCTAACCCTCAAAACCTTAGTTTAAGAGATCTTCTCAGGTGATAAGAGTTCCTGGACGTCAGTTAATCAATTTCCTTCCTCCAAATCAAGTGTATGAGATGTCCTAAGAGCCTCCTTAGTGTCGTCATTATGGCAGTATGCTTGAACAACAGTTGCGACACTTATGAACAACTTGCGAAAGTTGTAAGGAACATGCGACACTTATGACACTTATCGAAGTGAGCAATATTGAGATGTAACACCCACCTCTAGAGAAGCATCATTTAAAGCAGATAAGAATGAGGATTTGGAGCTTGATGAAATTGAAGAAAAATTTGTGAGAAGACTAAACAAAGGATCAGACAAGTACCAAGGCAAGTTTCCCTCCAAATGTTTTAAATGTGGAAAGATAGGTCACTTTGCATCTAAGTGTCCACACAAGAAGAAGGACCAGAACTCTAAAGGTGAAGAGAAGTACAAATCCAAGAGATTTGATAAAAATAAATTTTTATGTGTAAAAAATGATGACTCTTTAGGAGACATAGATAGTGACTCTTCTTGTGAAGATAAGGTTAATGACTTTATGCTTATGGAAAAATATTACTATGATAATAAAATCACAAGAAGTGATGTTAATGATGAAGATGTTGTGGTTGACTTGGAAGGAGAACTGATTAGTGCCCTAAAAGAAATTGCTAGACTCATATTTAAGAAGAAAAAGAAAAAACAATTGCTGATATAGTTTGAGAAAGACAGTAAAAAACCTGATGAAGACTTTTCCTTGATAAAAGTGGAATTAGAAGAGGCAAAGAAAATAGAGGACATTCTAAAACAACAATTATTAGAGAAGAAGGAAATATGTGAAGCCTTGGAAGAAGAGATAGTAAAAACTATAAAAGAGATGGAGAAGTTTAAAGAATTGTATCTCCAAAATCTTCCAAACATTAAAGACTCAACATAAATTAATTACATTTGTAGTAAACAAAGATATCCTTTGTTGAATACTGGTTTAGGTTATATATGTAGTTCAAGAAACAAACAGCTAGAAATCAAAGAGCCAGTAAAAATGATCAAGTTCCAAGTCAGCATACAATCACACCATATGAGTACTATGCCACCAAAATCTAATAAAGACAAGATGATCCCTGATCAAAACAAAATATATCAAAATATGGAGCAACAAATGCCAAGAAGAAGGCCATCCTTCAAGTACCAAAATTTCTTCCATGGTTACTATTTTTACTGCTCTAATTTTGGTCATAAGATTGCAAATTGTCAAATTAAGTTTAGAGACATGTAATTGAGGAGGTCAAGAAATAAACATTTTTTGCATCATAGAACTAAATAGACAATGAGTATATAACATTGCACCAATCACTTTGACCTATTGAGCAATGAGCTCAAATTCTATAAATGTCATAACTTTGGCTACAAATATACAAACTGCCATCTGAAGAATTACAAAGCAGATCCAAGGATAAAAACCTTAGCTAAAAATCCCAGCACATGGAAAAAGAAGGATAGTGAAAAATGTGGTCGAGTACTTTCAGCTCAAAAAAAAATGGACCCCTGGTATATAGGCAATGGATGTTCCAAACACATGACTGGAGACAAGGATAAGTTTATGTCTATATGTAAAAGAAAAACAAGAAATGTGACCTTTGGAAATGATGAACCAGGTAAAATCAAGGGTAAAGGGATGGTGAGTTTGAGTAATGGAAAAGGAAATGCCCAGGATGTTCTTCTTGTAGATGGGCTGAAACATAATTTGCTCAATGTAAGTCAAATGTGTGACAAAGGCTATGAAGAGGTGTTCACTTCCAAATATTGTAAGGTAAAGACTGTAAAATCAAGACAAGTGGTGGCTAAAGGCATAAGGATAAATAGTAATGCATGTGTGATGAAAGAATATAGAAAAGAGTGTCATCTAAGAAAACATGATGAAAGATGGTTATGGAATAGGAGACTTGGACATCTAAAATTTGAACACTTAATCAAGCTCAAAAAAACAATCTTGAGGTAGTAAAAGATCTTCCAAAATTATCAAAGCCACAAGATTTATGTGTGTAAACCCTTCCAAGTAGGAAAGCTAACCAAGACACAGTTTAAATCCAAATAGCTCTACTTTAATAGAGAAACCACTCCAATTAGTTCATATGGATTTATGTGGACCATCAAGACAGGAAGGCACAGGGAAGGAAAACTACTTCATGCTGATCATTGATGATTAGTCCAGACTCACTTGGGTTTCTTTCCTAAAAACAAAAAAACAAAAAAAAACTGAAGCATTCGAGAATTTTAAAATATTCAAGGCTTTAACTAAGAATCAAACAGGAAATAGGTTAAAGGTAGTAGGATTAGACAGAGGAGGAGAATTTATTTCAAGTAATTTCAATGAATTATGTGATAAACATGGGATGAGGAGAGAATACACAATCCTAGGAACTCCATAGCAGAATGGAGTAGTTGAGAGGCAAGTATGATGGCATGGATAATGAAGACATCTTCTTAGGATATGCTACCAATGGTAAAGGATAAATATGATTTAATAAAATATCGTATAAATTAGTTGATTGCATTGATTTAAAGGTTGATGGAGTCCTAGTAAGAGAGGTGAGCAATATTGAGTCTACTACAGACGACACAACTGAAGCTAAATATGAACAGGTCCAAGAATCTAGTATTTCATTCCAAGACCAAGCTCAACCCCATAAAATACCACTTTCTGAGAGACCGGGTTATCAATAAGATTGTTCAGACTCATTACATTCCAACCATAGAACAAATTGCAGACATCTTTACTAAACTCCTATCCAAGACACCATTTGAATATCTCTGTCAGAAGTTGGGTGTCATCCCTTCTCTCACCTAAGAGTGTCCATCCTGTCAGGGGGAGTTTGTGTTGGTTGAATATATGATACCTCCAAAAAGTACTACAACAACTCAGGAGGATAATTTTTTCTTTGACATTAATGTCAAATGGGGAGAAAAGGTGTGGTCTGGATGCTACAGTTGGAGGTCTAAGAAGAATAGTGTAGCCTTTCAGGGTTTCCATCAATGCCAAAGGGGGAGATTGTTGGAATGTTTATAGGAAGAGTGTGCACATGTTTACAGGAAGAGTGTGCTTGTCATTGATGGAAAGAACAACAATGACGATGTTGTCATTGATGGCAAGAACAGCATGGACAAGGGAATATTGGCAACAATGATGGGAAACATGAAAGCAACGATGATAGAAGAGAGAATGAGAAATTACTGTCTACAAGATTAGGAGGATGAGAATAGGGAACAAAGTTGGAGTTTCCAGATAGCCATAGGTTATCATGAAGGTCGCAAGGAGTGTGCACAGGATTCCTTAGAATCTATGAGTTTGCAGAAGGAATCAAGATCAGGAGGGATAGAGGCTTTAAAGAGTTTAGATAAAGGATGAGGGTCGAAGTGACCTCATGGAGTTAAGATCATAAGGGTTGACGTCGATTTATTTGTCAAGGATCCATCAATATTCTTGAAGGATAGTAGATATACCTAGAGAGAAGAGGAACTAATATCCGTGGGCCATTAGATCCAGTGGAGTTGCAAGGAGGATAATCCCAGGAGTCATTCAACACTCCAAAGTTACGAAGGAAACCTGGTTGTCCATTGAGGCAAGACACATGGTGAGAGATCATCATTGCGTTGATTTAAAATCAGGAAATCAGAGATAGGAGAAGAGAAAACATGCAAAGTACGAGTTTGCAAAGGTGATCATAGTTCTTGAGTGAGGAATGTCGTGCGCTGTCGATCGAACAATATCTGAAATGCAAAGTTGCGAAGTCCCGATTAGCGAAGGAGACATCTAGGTCATCAGATCATAGAGAATTGTGGACCATTGATCTGACATGGCAGAGTTCGGTAATTTCACGAAGGAGAGATCTGGACCGTTGGATCGAGGAATGTTGTGGAACGTTGATCTGACATGGTGGAGTTTGGGAGTTTGGACCTCGAAGAAAGGAAGTTCTCTAACTTCCAACATCGCGAGTCGTGAGGTCTCGAAGTGCGAAGAATATATCTAGACTGTCAAATCACTCTGGGTCATGGACCATTGATCTAGCACAATGAAGATCAGAGTTTGTGATTCAATCTCAGTCGTTGGCCAGAAGGAGATATATGGATCGTCGATCTAACACAAGAGGAGTTCAAGGGTTCAAAGTTTGGGAGAGTCAGGATATCTCACAGAAGAATATCCAAAGTGAAAAGTCGTGAAGAACCTTTTTGGTTAGCACGTGGTCACATCCAGTGGTCACATCAGTGGAAGATAAGGGAAGGTTCTAGCATTGCTAGGATCCACCTCGGAAGTTTGAGATTTGGGAGAGTCGGGGTGACTCACAACAGAAATTCTGATGTGCAAAGTCGTGAAGTGAATTTTTAGTTGGTGTATGGGCAGGACCAGTGGTCACGTGGAGAGGAGTTTTGCGCCCAGTGCTAGCTTGCATGGGTATAGTTCACAAGGACCTAATGTAATGTGAACCATTGATCTCTGTCTATGTCCTCCAACAAGATCTCAATCGTTCAAAGCTGTCGACACCATATTTTACACATTGAAAAGTAAAAAAGTCTCGGCATGTATAATCCAACGATGGTGATTAAATCGTCATTTTGATCAAAGGGTTTCTCTTTCCCTTCATGATTTCTTGATCATTTACGATTCAGTTATAAGAACTGAATCGTTGTTCTTGGCATTAGAGATTCATAGTGTAATGAATCAGCTGAATGATTATTCTTTGGTGTTGGAGATTCGTGGTGTAATAGATCAGCTGAATGATTATTCTTGGGCATTGGAGATTCATTGTGTAACTGATTATGGGAGTAGGCATAAAATAATATTGTGGTGTTTGAGTGAGGTTGTCCTTTTTTCTACAAAATGAGTTGTGTTGTAAGGAATGAAGAGGTCACATAACAAAGGGAATTGGGGTTTCTTTGATGGTGAATCATGCGTGTAGAAGGATAGTTGAGCATATGTGTGGAAGTGCAGAGGGGAGGTGTAGCACATAGAATGGAAATGGTACACAAAGCATAAGATGAATAAGAAATACATAGAACAGAGATGCATATCTGAGAGAGGAAGAGAAAGTCAAGGTGCACATGTAGAACCAGAGGAGAAGAACAAAAAGCACAAGAATATGCGAGCAAGAAGACACAACTATAGGCAGAGTAGAGCAGTTTAGTATAATAGTGATCAGACTGGTAAGCCATTGATAAATAATGTATCATTGTATAAATTTTAGTAACAAAGATTTATAATCAGGGTGGTAGGGTGGTTCTAGGGAGGATTTTTGTCCTCAGAGTTTCAAGTGGGTGCTTGAACATAGGGAGTTGTAGCTTCCATCTAGTTGCAAACAAAAATATTAGGGTGGTAGGGAGGTGCAAGGGAGAACTATTGTTCTTTGTTATACAGGTTGGTGCCTATGTGACTGAAGTTGATGCTTCCATCTAGTTGTTGTTGGAACACTCAGGGAGTTGGTGATTCCTTCTAGTGGGTGCTAGAGAATCCAGAGGGTTGGTGCTCTCAACAAGTTGTAGCTTGTATAGGTTGGTGCCTGTGTGACTGGAAGTTGGTTCTTCCATCCAGTTGGTGCTGGAACACAAAGGGAGTTGGTGCTTCCTTCTAGTGGGTGCTAGAGAAACTAGAGAGTTGGTTCTCTCAGCAAGTTTCTTCTTGAAAAACAGAGGTGGTAGCCTCAAAAGGAGTGGTTTCTCATACGAATGATAATGTACATAAAATAAAGACTACTTATCATATCAAGAACAAGAGTTTTTCTCCCTTTATGGGTTTCCTCAGGAATATCTGTCTCTATATATTTCATGTGTGTGATTGATGTTGAATACTCTATTTCTTACTTCCTTGCATTATTGTGATCATCATTGAGTGTTCTGTAATGAGTTTAAAATGGGCATATTGTTTAAGAACAGTAACAACTGATTCACCCCCCCCTCTCAGTTTTACAACAGTATCATCTGTGAGTACATCCAATCATATATATCATAATCATGTAAACATACTGATCAGAATCTGGACTAGGGGTCAAATTTTAGCCTCAAAATCAAAGTGTTCAGAATCACCTCAAAACAAACAGGTGCATATCCCTCATCATCAAGAACCCAACGCACTTTGAATGGGGTCGAACGGACATTAGATGAGTGATATATCCCGATCTGTTTGATTTTCCAAATAGGCAAAAAAAAAAGATGCTGACTGTACAGTCCGTACATGATGATGTGGAAGGGTACGAATCACATGTGGTAGATGAAATGGCAAGTGCTAATGTGTCAGTGCTAAGTTGGAAGTTGGCAGATGTGGACAACTCATGTTTCGACACATGGAATTTAGTTGGCAAATGGAGTGGTGCCACGTGGCCCAGGCATGGGCTGCCACGTGGCACCATAATTGGGTTATTTGTTTAAAAGTTTATGGAGCTTGTGGGGATCAAACCCTAGACCTCCACCACAGACAAACCACTTTGGCAATCGCTTCCCGACTAGCATGCCACACGATGTTCCTTGTTGGATATATGTGTTTAAATTTATTTAAATTAACACTATAGTGAGTTTGGGCACGGGGTCTGGGCTAGGGCTTAGCCCCAGCCCTCAGTTTTGGGTGCTATCCATATGACCCGACTCCACACATTCATGCATGAATTTTCAAATGGTTAGCCCAACCCCATTGGCCTGACACTTGGATCATCCATGCTCTTGACACTTGTCAAGCCCACAAGCAAAGTTGCAAAGTAGCCCTTTTTATGCGCAGAACGTGGCCACATGGACCCCCATGCATCCAACACCTCTGCGGATTCGGGGATAGGTTACCTAACCATTCTACAATTTCATGCATTTCATGGGAATGATGCGCATGATGGGTTTAGTCACAGGAAACACCCAAAATCCAGGTTACTCACACACAGGTGCGTTTTGGCGAACCAGAGACAACAAGCTTGAAGGAGGAAAATGGTAGGAAGCCTATCTTCTTCATTTTTTGGCCAAATGAGGTGCCAAGAAAGCCCATCTAGGGGTTTTTAGATGTTTTGAATCCACTGGCATAGTTTTCAAAGGCATTTGGAGACTTTTTTTTTTTTTAGTTTTTACACCATTGAAGTTTCAGGGAGCTCTAGGGAGCTGAGGGCCCCCATTGATGGAGGCCATGGTCAGATGAGCCCAAGTTTGTTTTATGTGACTGAATAGTCATTTTTGGCTAATTGTTATCTTGTGAACACATTGGGATAGGTGTCAGAGGCATTTGAGGACTTTTACAGGTGTTTTTTCCACAATGAAGCTCAGGGAAGCTCAAGGCCACATGTAAAAGAGGTCATGCCCGGATGAGCCATGATCTGTTTTCAGAGTTCTATTTGTCATTTTTGGGTTTTTTTATGTATTTTGAACCCAATGGTACAATCAATAAATCCATTGGAGTTGAGTAGTAGCTTGTAAAAGAATCTTTGACAAACTAATCCCAAAGAGCCTAGTCCATTGATGGAGGCTCAAGGAGATGTAGCCCAGTTGGGGGTGAACTCCTTTATCATGTTGTTCTTGTTGTGAGTGTTTGTTGGTTATTACTTGTTGCATGTTATATTTTCTGTTGTATTCTTTAAATTACATATTTAACCTTTCAAAGAACCTCACACATACACACATAAAAGAAGCCTAAACTTGACACATAAAACCTCTTGTACAACTTTGACATAGAGCAAGGTCCTGAAATTTATTTTAATGGAGTAGAGGGTGCTTGCATAGCATTACAAGTCATCTTTCTATTTTCATATCAGGTGGTTTAAGAGCATAGTTTTTCTCATGTGATTGTCATTGATAGCTAGATTTTTAGAAGTTGGTATTTGTGCAAGTTTTGTGTTGAAGTTTGCTATCTTGCAAGGATGGAGGAAGCTTCAAATAGTGATAATTCTCATACATCTCCATTATCCAAGTTCTTTGACAAAGAGATGTTGAAGGAGTTTGTAACCATGAGAGATATGGT